>JAQMYJ010000033.1:29460118-29475333 GCA_030014305.1 Clarias laeviceps
TTTTAGACACAGATTTGTGCAGTTTTATAAGAAAACAGCTGTTAGGTTTTACTGAGCTTGCTGGAGAATATGAGTTCATCTGGTAACTTTGTCACACTCACTCCTTTCTATTTTTATTATTTATTTATTAATTCTTAAGTTATATATGGAAATACTGAATGATTTTGTACATAATTATGCAGACATGATAAACATATATATATAAATTGGTACAGCATATAATATAGTGCCTAAGACTTTTGCACAGTACTGTATATCTCACACAAATTATTTACATAATGTTTTTTTTTTTTTTTTTTTGTCCTGCCATGATCATTTTGGTCAAAGAGCTAACAATGTTTAAACCTATGATAATTAGTCATTCATTTATCTAATTTATCCTAATGTAATCAAGTTGCACATAATCCTAATTGGTTTAGTAATCAGAAACCAGTGTTCAAATGGTTGTGATGCTCTGGTGCTGATCTTGAAATATTAATTTTTAAAATCAATTTCCCCCCTTTCTTTTCAGATTTTTAAACTGTTCGAATGTTAAATGTGGTTGAAATATAAACTTTTTAGTTCTGGAAGACCTCAGTTCTGCAAAAATGTCAGAGGTAGCAAATATTAGCTCAATATATTAACTCAGTTCACAATTTAAATGCTTAGGCAAGGTTTATACTGTGGCAATGTTCAGTCTACCAAAGCAAATATTCTTCAAATGTCCTTTTTAAACAGACAGTTGGAAAAGGAATGTGTAAGTCTAATAATTCTGGTTTAACATTGAAATTAATTGTAAGATATTCAGCAGATGCTCTGGTTGTAAAATATAGCCACATGGAGTAAATCTTTATGCAATGATTAAGCTTAGATTTTTTTTAATTTTTATAATGAATAAAATTTTTTATTTTTTATTATTAAGAGCTAGCGTTGTTTAATTTCGTAAATATCAAATAATGGACCAGATTAGTGAATTTTTTTGCATGCATCTGTTCATTTCATGCTCATCTTGATGCTCACAATTATTATTAAAACTCATTGAACTATGTGGGTCAGGGTGATTGTGACAATAATCAGACACAACTGTGTTTAATATTTTTTTCTTAGTGGACTTATCATTAAAATAAATAAATATGAATACATTATTAATTATGATATATGCATTTTTGGGCACTGGGACTGTGGGAGGACACCGGAGTACTCGGAGGAAACCCACCAAGCACGGGGAGAACTCCATGCACACAGAGACGGTAATCGAACCTGACCGGGAATTGAACCCGGACGCTGGAGGTGCAAGGCGACAGTAGCCCATATCTCTCCATTTTTATGAAATTACTAGAAATCTATTTACAATTCAGCTCTGGCTTAGAAGCCTGGTCCTACAGCTGCCAATAAAATATTATTCAGAGTGCTCACAGCTCTTCACCTGGGGTGGTGGTGGCTCAGTGTGTTAAGGCTCTGAGTTACTGATGGGATGGTCAGCGGTTTGAGCTCCAGCTTCACCAGGGTTGCCGTTGTTTGGCTCTTGAGCAAGGTCCTTAACCCTTTCTGCTCCAGGGGCGCTGTATAATGTCCAACCCTGCGCTCTGACCCTGGCCTACTAACAAAAGCTGGAATATGTGAACAATTGAGAATTTCACTGTGCAGTAATGTACTGTATAAATGACGAATAAAGGCTGAACTTAAATGGACTTATGAGAACATGCTTTTTCATTTGTAGTCCGGTCATTTTAAATGGAGCACCAGATTATAATAATCAAAACCATTGAAATGGTAACGATGATGTTGTGTAACAGTTCCGTATAATTTGCATTATAAACTACAGTAGAAGCCTGATTATCATGTTTTCACTGTGATCATTTACTGAAATCACACTGGTATATTGGGAAAGGCAGAAGCATTGTGTGTTGACCCTCATTTCAAATTCAAATACGTAACCGATAAACAGGGCGGCACTGTGACCGGGTTCCTCCAAGGTCGAGGGTTCCAATCCTGCCTTTGGTTCTGTGTGTGTGTGTGGTTTGCATGATCTCCCTAATGCTTGGGGTGTTTCCTCCCGGGAACTCCGGTTTCCTCCAACCGTCTAAAGACATGCAGATTACGCTGATTTCCAAATTGCTCATAGTGTGTGATTGAGTGTGTGTATCATACCATGTGTCCCGAGTCCCCAGGGATGACTCCAGACCTCGTGCGACCCTGTACAAGATAAGCGGTATGGAAAATGATAGAAAGAGTAAGAGTGAGAACTGCTAAACATGCATGTTCAAGCATTTTTCTTTTCCTAACAGTTAGCTTTTTTCGCTAACTGAAATCAAGCTGTTGTCTAAAGAGAGAACAGCAACGTGTACTGGCACTCACAGCAAATGTTTCTCCGGTATAAACTAGCAAGGGATGTTTAAAAAATTGACTGTTTAGAGCACGCAAGGACAAGACTTGAGCTCAGAAGGCAGGCATGGACTTCAGCCAGATATGAGACACGAGGCAGTGAGAACACGTTGCCATGGAAATTTAGCTTGTTTCCAATCCGATCGGGTTTCCAGAAAGAAGCTCAGTTTACAAACAGCTGTTACAAATCTGCCTTGTCGTGTTCAACATGAAATCCCTGCTTTCTGTGCTGTTCCTTATCGCTGGAACCTCATCACGTTTCTCTTGTAGATGCATCTTTCTTGTCAGCTCGTTCATGTGTCTAAAGTTGCGCAAGATATCTGTTTCTGATAATATGCATCACTTTATCATAGCATGTGATACGTCAGGGATGCTTGGTCTGATTAGGAGTCCTGTCAGTGAGAGTAATAATGACTTTATTGTCAGCTCTACAAGCAGAAGCTTACAATCAGCCTTCTCACATTAACACAAGGTGATCCAGGCCGTATTGTTACCCGAGGCAAAGTGAAGTGAGCATGCATGAATCATAAGCACATACTCCATTCCATTCAGGTGTTTATTAGACTGGCAGAGAAGAGAATTGCTCCTGCATCACAACATGAATCATGTATTTTTATTACTGAGTTTTGTAGCCCAAATGCACTTTTTCAGGTCAGTGGTGCATTTTTGCATTTCCACACCCTTCTCGAACATCATTATAGGATTGTAATAAGGGATGAAAACGTGTTAATTGTGAATATTTAATAAACAGCATAAAAAGTACTCAGAACCATTTCTATATAAAGTTGTAGTTTTTGGTACTCCTACATCTGGTTTCACCTCCTACAGCTTTGAAAAGCTATTTAAGGATTATGACTAATGTATATGTGCATATACAGTACAAGGGGTGTTCTACTTAAACTGGGACTTTTGATTGTGCAGAATAAGAAAACAGATATGAGAGCAAGAATTAGCTTTGTTTTTCAATATAATCCCTGGCTCCACTAGTGTTTCCCTAGTGCTTGGATACCATCTTGTCCTGCTTCATGTCTGAAACACTAGCCTCTCAGGAACTCCTTTGACATCATACCTGAAAATGCTCCCGATTTCCCCGGTTAAGTCCCGTTTTTCATTACCCTCTCCCTATTTCCTCCTGTCAAAATTTTCCCACATTTCTCCTGATTAATGAAAAAAATTTACAACATTCCTCCCTTTAATTAACACAGCGTGTTCCTGGTACTGTGCATACGTGTGAATATGTGCGTGCATGAGTGTGTGCGCCGTGGAGCAGACTTGTCAGAACTGTCACAACGTCCTCGTGTCCCATGCATGTGCGAGCAAATGCAGGGCTGCCGTGAGACGAGAAGGATTGCCTCTGCACTTCTCATGCAACTCCACTCTCTTATCTGCCCCTGGGTGCACACGCACACAATAAGGAACTTGCCAAGCTGAGATGTCGGTTAAAATCTACAGTCATGTCCTATTAATAATGCACATTGCTGCATGCATTGTTTAGTTCTATTTCTTTATTTGTTGTTTTTTGTTATTTATGGGCTATTATGCAATAATAGCTCTACTGGAGATTGAATTGGGTTATATTTGGCCTATGAAATACAATGACCATCTTACCCCATGTTTGTTTTTGAAATCCTCCCTATGTTCTATGTCTCAAGGTTGGCAAGTATGTTTAACATTGAGCTATTTCAAGCATTTATTTGTCACATATACACTACTATACAGTAAACAGAAAGGATTAAAAGCCTGTCGTGGCAAATTTCGAAGACAACCATTTTCCAATAAAAGATCACTGAGGAAACTCAACAAGTTTATTGAAGACAGATGTAGACAGACAAATCTGAAGCGGACAGTCCAGCAGACAGAAGCCCCAAAAGAGCAAAGGAAAGCCCATCAAGAAAGCCAAAGATCCCGCGTAAAAAACTCCCGTGAAGAAAAACACCCCCGTAGCAAGCAAAGCCGTGTAGAAAGCAAAAAATGTAGGAAGCAAAAGCTATTTCCCTTTTTCAGCATGAGTTTATATACCTAAAAAACACTGTGTTGGTCCTTCTCATTTCTTTGTTTGATCCAATTTTTCTATCAATAGTGATTAGTTAATCATTACATCTATTATGATTTATTTGGCCTGGTTGAGTGACAGCTCCCAGTTCCTTTTCTTATAATTTTTTTTGCCTAATGTTTTAACTTCATTCATTAATTATTCATGTGAGGGTTGGGCCATTAGTACTCAGTGTCCAAAAAACAGAACTGAAAGCTGTGGTGTTTTCTGGTAGACCATGTTTACCAGACTTGAGTCTTTTAACCAGATTGTGATTACTAATTCAGGTTCTATAATGTGTTAATTATTATATGTATAGTACATTACATATTTATTTCTACTAATATTGGTAGCCCTATCAGCCTCTTGGCCCAGAGACTTAACTCAATGAGCAACAACTGCCCAAATATGGCAGTGGCCATACATGAACCCAAACATGTGGAGATGGCATGGAGCGAGGTCAGGTCTTTATGGGGGATATAGCAATAAATTCCCGCTGAGTTCCTGTAACTCCTATGTCTGTTCCTCATATTGATGACACGGTATCTGTAGATGTTCAAGGAACAGGAGTTTTCACCATTGAAATGTTTTACTGCAGCTAAGAGTCTCATCGCCATACTGTGCTTGAAGTCTTCTGTAAATGTCAACTGGTTTAACAACTTTAATTTACAAGAAACTCGCGGGTTTGATTTGAACGCTTTCATGTATCCCCAGTGTATGTATAACTCTGTCCTGTAGTCCTGTAAATGTTGATAATTTACAACAGCTATGCCATGATCAAAGTCCCAGAGATCACCTTTTTCCCCCATTCCACCACCACCTGAGTAACTAACCACTATCTATGGTGAACAGAAAAGCATCTGCCCAAATAAAACCTTAAAGTTAATGGGCTACAATGCCAGAAGACCAAATCAGGTTCCACTTAAACCTGCATCATAGTTCCAAATAATAACAATAGTTGGTGTTTTGATGACAAACCACTTCAAAATCCCCCACTGATGTACACTTGGTGAGAAGGCAATAGAATATGATTTACATCATTTCCCATCATCAATCCATCCATCAATTCTTCTCAATCAACGAGAAGATCTTTGTGTTATTTTTGCAGTCACAAGTAGATTGTGCTGTGCTAGACCCCCACAAGTACCCATTCTGTGGCTTCATGTATTCAGAGACAACTGTACAGTAATTTGACTCCTCCTTGGAAAAGCTCCATAAACAGGACCTCTAGATTCTACCAGTGAATCTTTCTTATCAGTGAGCATGCAAAACAAGTTCAAATTCTTTCTCCATGTTAGTTTTGTGCATTTAGGGCAGATATTTTTAGAAAGTGGCCCATGGCAGTTTGCAAAGGCAGCCGAGTTTGCCTGAAATCGTCTCCGTTGTCGATATCACGCCTCTGCTGTGCAGCAAAGCTCACATCTGACAGAAACTGATGAAGACATTTTCCTCTGCTGTGGAATGCTTAATCAGATTGTACCCTTGTGAGGGAAAACCTTTCCAGATCCTTGTTATCCCTGCAAAAATATGTAGAATTGAAAAGAGACAGAGAGGAGGGGTGAGACATGTAGGTGTATCCCTGAAAGAACGATGATGTCATTGCTAAATTTCTATTTTCGGCGTGAAAATGCAGCACTATTTGTTGGAGATGTGTTTTAATGCAATTTTTTACAGAGAATATCTGTGTGTAGAATGAGTATGATGTTTTTTACTCATTGGTGAGCCTCTCTCTCTCTCTCTCTCTCTCTCACGCACACACACACACACACACACACACACACAGTACTGACCCCATGGACCCAGCTTGTGTGGATTCCACGTGACCGGTCTCAGACAGCGCAGGTGATCCTTGTATGCTGCACACTAGAAAAGAAATCAATTGTAATGTTAGTGCGCAGCTTCTTATGGCCTGAGAACCCAAAGCTCAAGCAATTAGATTAACTTCCTCTCTTTCTTTTTCTATTTTCCTCAGTGAACTTGCACATTCTCATTCTTAACACTCTGCTTCCTCACAATCTACCTCACACTGCCGCGCTGTCTCTCAGCCTCCTGTCTCTCTCCTTCTGTCTTTCTCACCCTCTCTCATGTCTTTCAAGCCTTCTGTTACAATTTTTTAGATTTTTTCTTCTCTACTACTCAGATTCAGTTTTTCACCTGAAATACAATATCAGAAGGCATTAGTTTCGCTTTCTGTTTGGGTTTCAGTAAGAAAGCACAGGCTGCTGAAAATGATACTGTTGAGAAGATAACTGAATCCCCAGTAGAGTGATGTTTTGCTTTACTATATGAAATCCAGCTGAAACCATATCAGACATTCCCAGCTTGTAGCAGACCTGGAGGGATACCAAAAAATCTGCCTGTTTGTTTTCCAAAAGAGAAAAAGCTTATCTGAACAAGAGACCATGGCCCTCTTGCTCTCTTATATTTTAGAGAGACCCTTAGAGAGTCACATTCTGCATGAAGAATGCTATAAAATACTGCAAAGCTCTAAAATACAGCAAAGCTCAGCTGTTTCTTCACAACTTGAAGGTTGTCAACATGTGTAGTACATAACAGTTGTGTTTGTGTTTTAGCAAACTAGCAATTTAATATAATTACCCACAAGAAGGTGATATTCTCTCACCTCCTGCTGTAAAACCAAACCAAACACTTCTTGTAAGTGCAGATCTGAGAAAGAAGATGGAAGATTTACACAAGTGAGGAATGTCTTTTGGAGCTATTTTTAAACAGTTGCATGATTGTTCAAACAAGATCAGTTCAAAGAATCTACCTGGAGGGGTAGCCACTTTGCCAAGCCCTGAAAGAAATCCCAAATTGTTACCCTCGGCTGAGAGAAAATCGGTTTGGTTGGTGAGAAACAACCCAGGAACCACCAAGGCACAGGCCTGCCATGAACTTGAAGCTGGTGGAACACCAGTGTCACTGTCTAAAGGTCAAAGCTTTCCATGGACTAAAAGGCTGCCATCCAATAAAGTGTAGGATACTTTTGACCAGAAGTCTCACTTTTGGACGAGTAAAAGTGAGACATTCAACTACACTGTAAACCCTAATGCTCAACGTCATTAAACATATTGAGTTCTGTTAACTTAAATAATCACAATTAGTTCAAATTAATAGACCTTGATGAGTATTTAGAACTTTTTGGTATTTATGAATTTGTAGAAATGACACTTTTCAAGTTAGCTGAACAAATTTTATATTTTAAGTATCTGTAAGTACTTAAGTAACAGTAACTATCACCTTAAAGTTCCACCAACTTAAAATCATTCAGACTAGCGATTTTGGGTCTGACGTCATCAGAGCAATAGGGCACTGGTGGCTCAGTGGTAGGTGTTTCGCCTGCCATGCGAAAGGCCCTGGTTCGATTCCTAACAACTGAATGAAGTGCCTGTCCCAGGCCCAGATAAAATGGGAGGGTTGTGTCAGGATGGGCATCTGGCGTAAAAAATGTGCCAAGCTTATGTGTGGACCGGATTATCTACTGTAGTGACTTATTGCTGGGAGCAGCCGAAAGACCAACGACAATTTATTTGATTTGCAACAACAAAAAAAAAAAAAAAGATAATTGCTATTAAATAGTATGAGTTAGGGTACTTAATACTGCAAGTAAAGAACGATTAATATGAACACTGTACAGGCTGTTGTGCATGGTGGTGGTAATCATGCTTTGGGGATGTTTTACTGCCAGTGGAACTGGAAGTGAATGGAAACATTAAAGAAGAATTATTCAGGAGAACCTCAAACCATCAGCTAGATGGTTGAAGCTTGGACATAACTGAGTGTTCCAACAGGACAACTACTCCAATAGAACAATGGAAGAAGTGACCTGTTTTGATGGATCACATTTTATTTTACATCATGTGAATGGGTGCATGTGTACCTCTTACCTTGCCAATATATGGCTCCAGGTTGCATTCTGGGAAGAAGGCAAGCAATCAAAGACAGTGTGATGATCTGGGCAATGTTCTTCTGAAAAACCCTGGGTCCTGACATTCATGTGGATATTACTTGGACATGTAACACCTAACAAAATCTATTGCAGACCAAGTATTCCTTAATGGCAGTGTTTTGTTTTTTTTCAGCAGGATAATATGCCCTGCTGTACTGCAAAATGATTTAGGAATGGATTGAGGAACATGACAATGAATTCAAGGTGTTGACTTGGCCTCCCAATTCCCCAGATCTCAATTTGATGAGCATCTGTGGGATGTGCTCGGCTAAGTCTGATCCTTGAATGCCCCACCTTGCAACTTACAGGACTTAAAGGATCTGCTGCTAACACCTTGGTTTCAGATACCATAGAGCACCTTCAGAAGTCTCTGGAGTCCATGCCTTCAGAGTTATTTCGGTGAAGGAAGAGGGACCTAAATAATATGTTATGGCTGATTGGTGCATGCAGTCATAAGTGCTGCTTAAAATGACTAGTAATTCCGTTGTGTTTGGTGTGCTGATGCCATACTATTATGTCAGTATCACTGCTGTGCTGAAAACAGTCCATCTCCTTGTACATTCCTAATAAACCAGCAAGGCAGATGTAATTTCTCCTGATATAATTACATCTGTGGGTCACAGAGCCTATTTCTCAGAGGCGAGGAGTAAAGGGCACTGTGCCAGACTCACTTAACATCCATTAAGGTGACCTGTAAATTAGCTTCACATAAAAGAAAGGAGAAGTAATCATGTTGACACCATACAGTTGCTTTTCTTTTTTTTTTTTTTTATACTCCACATGCTTGGGAGAGAAGGAGAATGGAGGGAATGTCTTATTAATCAATCACATTGCAGAGCACATTTCTTTATGAGCTTGTGCTCCGCTGATATCCAATAGGTTACAGCTACCTCCCTAGTTATTTCTTACTATGGTGAACTGCAGGACATTGCTTTCTATTTATCAGGTATCACCACTATACTGTGAGATAAGTGATTACTTAGATAAGCAAATTGCAGCTTAGTAATCCTTCCTGTGTTGGATGTGGGGGGAAGGAAGAGTAATATCCAAGCTGACCTAATGCCTGCAACTTCTTATAATGTCAGCAATCATTACAAATCCTTCATATAAACAAGAACGTCAAACTGATCATATCAGAGAGCTTCCTTTTCATAACAAGGAGTGTGATGAATTATTTCTTCCAAGTAGAAAACCAGGCTTTCAGAAGGGTTATGTTTGTCACCGAGACTAATGTTTGTGGTGTTATTATTTTGCACTAAAGCTGGAAGGCAAATATTGCAACTGAGATGATCCAAATGTCATTAGAGGAGACAAAAGACATTATAAAGTGACTGTTATAAATGGAAAGGGTAGGCATACACTGTTATATACAAGTTATATGCAAGCTATTAGAGGATATTTGCATTACTTACAAGAAAGTAAATTCTAGTATAATTATGAATTATGTTGTTATTTTCAACCGATATATAAAATATTTGTGCTTGATCATGAAAGAATTTCTATAAAACCCAATGTTTTGTTGCTTGTTGCCAGATGCACTTTGCATCATTAAGATTGCCTGTAACATAGCTTTATTACAATCATATTGTAGTTCAATTATCACAATGCAGTTATTAATTCATCTTCTAGATTTACTGCAGAAAAAATATATTTCTTGTTTTTATCTTAAGGGTGTAAAAACCTTTGCCATCTGCCACCTGTATTCTAATGCTGTTTTGTTTAATTAGTGGGTACTGTGCAGTTACTCATGCTCGCCCATGTGTTTATTGGATTGTACTGTCATTCTCGTTGTAACTTTGCACACTGTCTTTTACAGTAGTGTGTAATTATGTGTACAGAGCTCTTATGTAGATCCTCTGTTATACCTGTCTTGGACACACTGCACTTCATCTAACTACATAGAATAGAATAGAATAGAATAGAATAGAATAAAACCTGAATAGACTGCTGAATAGCTGAATAGACCAGAGTAAAATAGATAACAGCAGAGTAGCCTGTACCAGAATAATAATTTAAAAAAATAAACTCTAAAAAAGACTTGCAGATTAGGCTAACCGGCATTTCCAAATTTCCCATAGTGTGTGAGTGAGCAAATGCTTGTAAGTGCCCTGTGATGAACAGGTATGAACAGGTATATGTGACTAGGATGTACCCCACCAAGTTCCCTGGGCCTCCAGGCCTCCTGCGACCCTGTATATTGTAAAAAATCCAACTAGATAAATGTTTAATAAATTAATATTGTATTGTTGGCCAACTTCTTACAGTGGTATTTGTTGAGACAACAGGTAACATTGTGTTCTTGAACATTTAATAGGCATTGGTGGCTCAGTGGTAGGTTTCTCGGTTTCTCGTCTGCCATGCAGAAGGGCGGGGTTCAATTCCCAGCCAATGCCCAAAACCCAGCCACTTGATCCAGTACAGGTCTCAATGCGTTTGGAAGGCATAAAATCTGTGCCAAGTTGTTGTGCTATGGCGACCCCTCAACAGGAGCAGCCAAAAGACTAACAACAACATACTGAATAAAATTTTTAAAATCTAATTTACCTTCCCTGAGATGCAATCACGTGATTCTTAAGACACCCCATCCAGCTACCCCCGCCAGACTGACACTATCAAACAGCACTAGGGAAGTGAAGTTGGCGGTTTTATGGACTCTTTATTCTGGGTAAGTATTTATTTATTTATTTATTTATTTATTTTAATAAAATATGTTTCAGTTAGCGTTATATACGTGAGGTAGGCGTTTTTACGCTTATACTTGTTATACTGAGGCACACTGACATTACTGAGGTGAGCTTAGCTAAGGTTAGGCGTTGAAATGTTAGGTTAGGCAATGTTACCCCACTGTACAGGAGTTAGCCAGCTGAACGGTCATAATCGTATCTATCTTTCTCCCCCACTTTGCTCTGACTTTTGCCTAGCAACAGCGTCCTGCTCCATTTCAGCACACATGGCCGTGCGAGCAAACAAAAGTTCGGGAAAAACCCAGAAGTGTTTAACAGTTAAGGAGTAGTGATGCTTCAGTACTCTGTAAGTTAAGGGACAATAAAAACTGTCGCTAATACTCATCCATGAATGTTATATTGGTCAATTTATTTTTATGAAAAACAAATTGAGTAAATAACCAGTAAATTTAAAACATCACTCCAAACATGTAGTTACTCCTGAGAATGAGAAAGTAAAACCCTTGAAATTATTAAACCCTTTTAAATATCAAGCAATACGTAGCTTTAACATATTATTAGAATTTCAGAAACATTCCAAACATTTTAGCATAACTACTGTAGATATTTTGTAGGATTTGATCAGAGGGGTGACGGTTGGCCTTTTGGAGCTGCTGGAGGAGCACGAACTAGGTGTTGGAGGGGACTGTAGTCCTTGAGGGCCTGGGTGACTATGCAACAGTTTTAGGTGTAATGTTTGTACAGGTCTGTGCTCTGTACACTGAATTCCAAAAGGACTGGACTTACACCTATGAAGCAATTCAAACGATTTCTATTGGACTTGAAGAGAAATGCTCCCCTCAGATTCACATGCTAAGAAACAATGCTGAGAAAACTGTTCATCATTGCTATTTAAAAAAAAATGGTTATGATATTGTAATATAAAAGAATTAGTAAGATACTGATACGCATCTACTGTTATGCAGATATTTTATTGACCTTTAAACAAAATAGAACCTGTTTTCTTCTGTTTAGTTTTGGAAGAATAAAGTTTTTTTTAAGTAATGTTTGTGTGTTTTAATTGTTGGGGTATTGTTAGGCTTTTTTGTTTTTATAGAAAAACTTGAACCAACTACATCAATGGGCTACAGTGAGAGAGAACTTACCTTTTCGAGTAGATGAAAAGTTGGGCTAAGTCAACCCTAGACAAATATGAATAATTGAGCCTACAACCAATACTACTTGAGATTATTTAAAAATTTGAATTACAAGTTGAGTCAACTTGAGATTTTATACTGGGTACAAATTGTGTCAACTAAACAGCAATGTGAAATATTTTGTTTGGTCAGCAAATTTCTCTAAAAGTTGAATAAACTTAAAAAAGTGGTGCAACTTGTTACTAAACTTTTTTACATTGAGGCAGCTTTTTTTTATTTATTTTTTTACAGTGTACAGGATAAGCAGTATGGTGAATGAGTGACAAAAAAGACAGAGTCAATGTGAATAGAGTAGATTGCAATAAAATAAGAGGGCACAATGAAATAGAACAGAATGGAGAAGGATAGAGTCAATTATATTCAATTCAATTCAATTCAATTTTATTTGTATAGCGCTTTTAACAATTGGCATTGTCCCAAAGCAGCTTAACACAATCAAAAGAATAATTATTAAAGGGGTAATTATATAACATAGAGGCCAAAAAAACAGAATATATAAGATTAGAACAGAGAAGAGTAGAATTGAATATGAAATGAAAAGGTGGAATGAAATAGAATAGGACAGAACAGAGTGTATATATATATAAATATATATAAAATATAACAAAAGAAAGTTGAGTAGAACATATTGGAATGGAATTGTGTGGATTAATATAGAATAGAACAGAAGAGAGTAAAATAGCATGCAAGAGAACAGAGTAGAATGAGTAGATGAGTAGAATAGTGTGGACAGAAATCTAATCAGACAGAATAAAATAGAGGAAGATAGTGTGGAAAGAAATAAATTTGAATAGAACCAAACAGAGTAGAAGTGGAAAAAATCAAATAGGACAGAATAGAGAACAATATGACAGAAAGAGTTGAATAGAGGAGAATGCAACAGAACAAAGGATTGAACAACAACTGAAGGTCTATATTAATGAGAACAATTTAAGGTGACAGAATGATTTAAATTTTATGATTTAGTGTTGACAACTTGCTTCATTTCCACCAAAGACTAATCCAGTGCAACGATTTGTCAGGTCAGCTATTAGATTATATATTTTGTCTGAGTTGGGATTTCTAGTAAGTCACACAAACTAAAAAAGAAAAAAGGCTCATAATTTCATTAAAACCATAAGTTTCTTGCTCTCTAGTGAGCTAAAGTGTATAAAACAGGAAGGTTAGCATATCCTTCAAGGAAGTATTTTATCCGTACATTTTTGGATACTGTGATTGCCATGACTGGCAGCTCAAAATCATACAGGGTTACTCTGTGGAAGCATGTGTTGGTACTCATCCTCTCTGATTGATAGAGGTCACTCAGCTAGCAGATGGGCAAATTAATTACTAAATATAATGTAAAAAATTAATATGTCTCTCTCTCTCTCTCTCTCTCTCTTCACATATGTATGTATGTCATTTTAAGACACAAAGGTCAGCTGTTCTGAAACAGTTTTTGCAAGAACAGTATTTAAATTTTTTTTCTTTGTAAAATGAGTAGCAGACACCTTAATATCAACCGTTCAAAGGAGATTATTGCTGATTATTGCTGTTGAAAGAAATAAAAATCCGTAAAGACCACTGATGTAGTTGTTTTTTTTTTTTGGTTTGCTTGTTTGTTTTTTTAATATATGATTAAAATTTTACTAATAGCTTTTTAAAAAAAAAATTTAAAAAAAATCAGGCCATAGTGCTCTAACCTCTGAGCCATTCCTGCTTTGAAATTGAAATAAGGATGGCCTCCGAGTGGCGCAGTGGTAAAGCGCCCTATCATCCGGAGATCGCTGGTTCGAACCCCGGGTGAACCTGTTGCCTCTCACAGCCGGAGGCACAGAGAGAGCTGATTGGCCGAGCTCCCAAATTAACGACGGCTCTACAAGCCAGTCAAGGGCGTCTGTGAACTCGCGTAAGCCCCCAACGGTGCGTGAGCAAGCAGTTCGAAAAAAATGGTCGGTGACGTCACGCGTCACGTGGGAGGAAACACGTGAGCGGTCTACGGCGTTACTGAGTGGCGTTGTGAACTTAATGTGGGAGCCCCTAGTGACACGACAAAATTAGTGGAGAAAATCGGGCAAAAATTGGGGGGGGGGGAAATAAAGTAAAAAAAAGAAATTGAAATAAGGTAATTTTTTATTTCTTTAATGGAACCTGCTCTTTATTCCAGATGCACTTCAACGTTTCCATCAATCACCCTAAAGCATTCTCTAGTTTGTTCCTCAGAGTAAACCCTTTAATATTTTATAACTAACCCTACAACAGAGTTTTACTTCCAGAAATTGTCCCTTTAGAGAATGAAATACTCCATCCAAAATACCCTACAGGTGACCTCTTATGAAGTGTTTGGTCTTCTTAATGATCTCAATGTCTAAGTGTTGAAGCATATTTCTGTAGCTCCAATCTCTCATGTCATTATACAGAATAATAACAACGCAGAATAATATCACAATAGCGTTTGAGTACAGGTAGACAACGCAGTTTTCAAGTCTAAAATCTTGCTCTCACAAATGCACATTTGTTGGCATAGTGAGTCATATATTGTTAACACACTGTGTCTGTTGTATATCCCCTAATGGGAGCTATGTGTCAACTGACTGACAAAATACAATAAACAAGTGGTTTTATTTAAAACCTAAGGTGTCTGAGAGAAAACAGGGCTCTACAGACTTCAAAACCAGCTGGAAAAGCAAATACAAAGCAAAATGTTTAGAAAAGTTAATTGGGGTTTATTGTAAACTTTGATGTAACTATATCACCTCAACAGATCATAGAATTCTTTGAATGTTGTATGCATCCTTTTTACTGTTAAGAACTAGGGACTACGCCCTGATGAGGTAGAGACATTATTGGCTTTGAAACAACAAAAAAAGCTTGCAAAGCTTCTCAGATTATTAAAAGTTTTCAAATACAGGGTGGGCCATTTATATGGATACACTTAATAAAATGGGAATGGTTGGTGATATTAACTTCCTGTTTGTGGCACATTAGTATATGTGAGGGGGAAAACTTTT
>JAQMYJ010000033.1:29479480-29493850 GCA_030014305.1 Clarias laeviceps
AGTGATTTATTTGCTACATTATACAACAATACTGGGGATTTCAAAACTATGCAATAGCACCTATAGAATTAGGTAATTATATAACAACAGCAACAACAACAGTCAGTTTTTTATTTTAAGACATGGAGATCAGACTTTCTGGAATAGTTCTTGCAAGAACAGAACAGTATTGTCAAGTGCATTTGCAAATCCCATCAAGCACTATGATGAAACTGACTCTCATGTAGACCATGGAAAGCAAGACCAAAAACTTACCTCTGCTGCAGAGGAGAAGTTCATTTAGAGTTACCAGCCTCGAAAATCACCAATTAACAGCACCTCGCAAGAGTCGTTATGAAGGCTTTACAGATCAAGGGTAGCAGATACATTTCAATATCAACTGTTCAAAGGAGATTATTGCATATTTTGGATGTCTTCAGCAATAGTTGGAAAGCGATACCAAACCTTTGAGCCCCTTAAAAGGACCAATTTCATATATACACCACATACCTCCAGGGTTCCTTGTTTGACCCTGAGCTCAGGTTTCTATTGGTTTGGAGTTTAGCATGTTATGTGAATATCCACATGGGTTTCTTCCAGATATACTAGTTGGATTGTCTTCTCTAAATTGTCTGTAAGTGTGAAGGACTGTGTGAATGTGTATGCATGGTGATCAACTGTATACAGCTGATCAAGAGTACCAACCCAAAATGCACCATGGATGATGCATAAATTGTCAAACTATGATATATTTCTGTTAATCTGACTTATATTTGACTATGCCATGCCATCTGAACCTTTTTGTGATGAAATACTCCATCAAGACTGGTATCAAGAGGTTTGGCCCTGTGTATCGGGCAGGTTGATCAAACTTCCCAAATCCAAATAAAAATGTTAAATTGATTTGCATGCTGATGTAATGGATCTGGTCTTTTCTGTAGCTTTTTTCATCTCTCCATCCCTTTCTCCAGTGTTTTTTTTTCTGCTAAAGCTCTCTAGTGGCTTGTCAAGAAAATTGCTGTGGACATGTTGTGACCCATGAAAGCGCTAATACAGATGCAGATTAAAATATTAGCTTTGTGAGTATCCTGTTTCAATATTCATGTTTGAATAAGACTCTGAGTATGTGCCTACCGTTTCATTTCCTTGGCTGCACCTCTTTAACAAGGCTGGAACATGACAGGAGAATCTGGTCTTGGTCGCCAGAGGGGAGAAAAAAAGAAAGAAACGCTGATTTTCGTGCTGAACTATGTTTTTTTTTGTGATGAGAATAAGAATGAGAAAGTTGCATGATCTGCATGAATCTTGTTACAAAAATGTAGTGATGAATTTCGTTTTCAGAACAGTAGTCTATTCAAACCCACTAGACCAAGATCAATAATCAAGGTAAATATGTATCAGTGTATCAATAGTTTTTTTTTAATGCGATGCTAAGTTGGCATTTTTAGTGCTGTGGAAATGATGTCACGGATTTCTCTCCACGATAAAACAAAACGTCAGAAAATAACATCACACCATAATGTGATAAAAAATTACCCATCTAATTCTAACCAATCATAAGATTATTTTATTTTTACTTATGTGTTTTTATGTTTGCGTTTTTTTTTTTATTATTGCCTCCAAATTTTGCCCCGCTTTCAGTTCTAGTCTAATTCTGTGAAACCCCGATTTACAGAGATTCTAGGGTATGAATAATTTATTAGAAAAAAAAAAACATGCGCTCATATTTTATTTATTATTTCAAACTGTCAGCTTATAGCCTACCATTTATTTGAGCCTAGATATCGGTCAGCCAGAAACGGACTGTGTATTACATTTTAGAGAGCTTGCTTCTCTTGCACAGTTCTTGCATTTTCTTCATTTTATATTTACAGCAGAAATGCTCCAGTCTGTTTTAGGTCCTTTTAAGCACCTGCTTTCTTGCAATTTACTGAAGCTGCAGTGAGCTACACTGCAAAGATTTAATGTCGGATTAATTAGATTTCATGTTTTATTCATTAAAGCTTTCAGCTTGATCTTAAATCGGTGATATTTCTCTTGATTATCATGTTTCAGTCTTGTCCCTGCCAGTGATAATGGAAGCCTGCACGTTACACAACACTCAGTCTGCTTTATATTTTATTAATAATGAAACAATACGCCTTTCTTCCACAGAGCTAGTGCTGTAGCTCTAAAATCCCAGTCATTCAGAGTAGGAGAGATTGGATATACCTTTCTGAAACATAACCTCTGAAAAACAAAAACTAAATACCTTGACGTGTATCTGATATTATGTTTATTTAATAATTCTATCATTATTAAAAAAAAAAAATTCTGCATGTTAAATAGCTAAAAAAATCTTAACCAATCTATGCGGCTCATACGCAAAATAATGTTAACTTACCTAGATCAGTTCGAGCCACAAGCAGCTGCTTAATTTTACTACGAAACCATGTAAGTGTTTGCACACGTCTGTTTGTTGATTTCTGGTGATTGTAGGTGGCAATAAGTACCTGCGATTTGGGTAAAATTATTAAAGCAAATGCTGAAAGGAACGTTTATACTGGAAAAAAGTGGAAATATAGGCTAGATTTGCAGATTTGACCCCTTTTTGAGAGCCAGTTTCACTCTTTCAGTAAAAGCATATTACGAATATACACTAATATTTAATTTCCCCAAAACCCTGTTTAGTAGGGTAGAGCTTCAGTGTAAATATAACATGATTTAGCTGCAGTAACACATAACCAGCACTCAGCCATAGACCAAAAACCAAGATGTGTGGCAGTGTAAGACTGAGATTTAACATTTAAAACACACACACGCACACACAAACAATTTAGCCTGAAGACTATACTGATTGATTATGTTAAAAATATTTAGTTCCCCAAATCATTATAATTTAAACAGTCATGATTAAGGCAAACAAACAAACAGACCGTGCACATTTTTTCAAACATTAATTCATTTATTTAATGCTTTTATGCCTCTTTTATTAGTATTCTTTTATATACCTGTATATCAATCTGTTTTAAAATGGTTTCTGTTAAAGTATCTTTCTCTATCTCAAACTCACCTCACATAATTTCATTTATACTTGTATGGTGTTTGGAATATTTATATAGATATATTTATATGCAACATCCCCTGGAGAAACAAAACCAACAAACAAACAAATAAAATACACTTTTTTCGAAGGCAGTGAAACGAAATGCCTTGGCAACATCAGATAGCAGCCTACAGCTAGCTAACTTCACTTTGTGCACTTTATCCAGCCGGTGAAGTCTCATTCTCAATGATGTCGTGCTACGTTAGCCTACGGCCAAAACTGCATACTACTGTACTACACGGGATTTTGCTTTAGTACTGCGCATGCGAGAAATGATAAACCTACGCAGTGGTACACTGGTTTGACATGCTGGCCTGTTTTTTGTTTTTTTTACCCAAAAATGCATACTCATGGAAATAAAATAAGAGGAACAAAACGCAAACAAAGAAAAGGAAATTAAAAAAACTGTAACATTCACCACTTCATATGCTGCCAATCATAAGCCTGGAAAATATAAGTATCCCGTTTGTAAACTATATCTAACCTACATTTATTATGACGTCATAACATTCAATTAGGCTTTTTAAGAAAATAAATGTTTTATTTGTATTTTTTGTACGGTGGTATGCGGTTTTGGGCGTATCACTTAGTTCTTTACTATGTAACATAACCTGAATGCCCCACCCTTTAATACATTTTGTTTAAAAAAATAAAAAATAATAAATAAATCTTGGAATGGTTGAAACACGGGTCAACAGTCTAATCATTCACTGTTTTTTCTCGCTACATTTGACATTAAACATCTTTCCTATTTTTCCTCTTTATAGAACGTACAATCTACCATCGATTAAAGAATAATTCCACCCGAAAATGCTAATGTCGCTAACAATGTATGAAAACAAATATCCACCAATTAGCATTATGCAAACAGGCTACATTCATCATAACTTGCACTAGTTTTCATTCATTGTTAGCTGCATTAGTCTATTTGATTGAACTATCCATTTAAATGCCTAAGATCATTCCTGAGGTTTTATTATTAGTCGTGTTATTATTATATCAATCTACCATTATTAGAGATGATAATCAAATTATCATCAGCACTGTTTACAGGTCAAAACATCACACAGGCTATTTCTCCATTACAGTAACATTATCTCGGCGTTATAAATTTGGCAAAAAAATAAAAATAAAACGATTTGACAAAAACAGAACACCTTCTTTCAGTGGAAACTGAGACGCTGAGTGTAATTTGGCTCGTGTGTGTGTATGTGTGTGTGTGTGAGGATATTTATTTCTCTATGCATGATAGATTAGATTATCAAGCCTACAGCAATAATTACTTCGTTGCAGGCGTTAATGTAATTCCACAAATTGATCATCAAAAAATGACCGTGATTTTCAATCGACATCTGTTAAATATTTGATGAAGTGGACTCCTCAGGTCAGGCAGATGGAGCATTCCCTGAAGACGCCTTATTGCCATTGTCTACAGCAAAAGCCAGTCGTCTTCTCCGGATGAAGCGTTGTAATAAAATCCATTTTGGCTGAACGTGATTTCTGATCGTCATATTTTAGGCTATTATTTCTTTTTCTTATATGGTCGTGGTGATAGAGCACTCTTCTGTTGTTTTCTTCTTGACCCACCCCCCTTCCCCTCCCATCCTCTCCCCACTCAAGGTTTCCCCAAGGTATTCTTCTTTTCGTCATGTGAGCTAAAAATGTCTTTGTGTAGATCTTCTGGGTTTGGTGTTGGTTTGCTAGAACTGGATCCATGTGAGCAGGGCGGAGAGAGAGCTGAGCAGCAGGGGGAACCCGGTTGGAGAGGCTGATGGTGTGCTCGCGTCGTTTACTCCACCGCACAGTTCAAACAAACTGCCTTTAAACTCCAGGTTTCTGGATTCCTTCTTGAGTTTCTCCCACAGCTCCGTCGCTCCCTCCTGGCAGTCCGCCAGTGCTGTGGTGGCACACGAGTGGAAGTCGTCCCAATATCTGCGAGAAATCAATGTTTCATCAACGTTAGCGTCTGAGCAACTCGAAACGCACAGTCACCTTGCTTTTTTATTATTATTGAGCAAATACAAAACAGTTACTGAGAACGAGTAAAAAGTAAAAAAAAAAAAAAAAAAAAGCAAAACACAATTTTACAAATGACAAAAAATACCTTTTATCTCTCTCTCTTATATTGAGAGGGGGGCGGGGGTTCAAAAAGGGGCCCAAAAATCTGTACACACTTCAACAGTTTTTATCTATGGCTTTTTAAACCTCAAATTGAATTATGGCAGCAATGTGTAGTATTATGTTCCCTCTAAAGATGTAAGGAGTCGCACCATCGTTGATGACCGTGATTTTTGTGCATATATTTTATCTATCTATCTATCTATCTATCTATCTATCTATCTATCTATCTATCGAAAATTACATGAATTAGATGACTGAATGGCGGATGGCAGGAAGACCATTTACAAAGCAAGTTCATATTTTAAAATTTTTATTGACTACATCTGGGTATTGTAGTCCACTTTGTAGGCTAGTCAATTTTAGTTGAAAGCAATATTAGGTGCCTACAGTGTAGCGTTTTAAGAAGCAGCCATGTTTCTTGGTTTGTATCTATCCCCAGTGTTTTATTTACTTCTCTTTTAGGGAAAGAGGGGGTATCACTCAGGGTAGGGTAGTTAGTGTAAATTTAATTTAAACAATATCTTTATCTTAAAGTATTTTTATAAAATAATTTTCGTGTCATATGACAATAAACAAGAGAGGCCAAGTGAAGATGACGCAGGATAGAGAATGTCAGAAGATGAGGTTACTATGTCTGAAAGATTATATAGACCTAGCCAATTGGCATTTAAAAGTTTTATCGTCGATGACCACCTTTCATTAAATAATTTACATTACAATTGCATACATTTGAAATTGTTTTAACATTTCCGTTTAATAATCCCGGAAGCTACATAGCCTACTTTTTAAAAACTTATGTAATTTCTCACAATAAAGATCATTGACAAATAAATTTGCTCTTCATGCGCCTTTCAAAGAAGTATATTAATTAAACGTTGATTTTATGCTGCCGATAATAAATCTACTGTTAATCCTGTATAATAGATGTATTTCTTTGTTGTTATCATTATTATTCTGCGCTCTTTGTGGTTGTGTAAACCAAGTGAAAGAGGGAAACCCAAGCAGTAGTAATTCAGTGCAACAGTGCAAGCCCGCAGGGAGAAATCATAGCATGTGACTACCCCTCCCCTCCCCTCTCTCTCTCTCTCTCTCTCTCTCTTTTCCTCAGTGGTCGCACAGACTACTCGCTGATGAGCATTAAATTCGTGTTTTAATAGTGCTATAATTTACTGTTTTTAGAGATGCTTTTTACAGTGTTTTTTTTTTTTTTTTTTTGAACGGGGTGAGTGGTGGTGATGATAAATCACCAGGGTATTAACGTGATTTTGATGACGGAGGTGTGGAGAGTTAAACAAGTCACCCGACCCCCTCCACCCTTCCCCAAGCCATCTGGCTCCTTATACTCAGGCGCGCATCCTTACGCACACGCACACACACACATATATATATCTCCACACAAACGCGCTCTTACGCACGGACCCCCATGTGAAAGGCGCGCGTTCAAACCCATGAACAAAACGGGATGCGTTAAAATGTGACCCTTACGTGCAGATGGTTTGCAGGTTCTCCTTCTCGCCCATATCCTGTGGATAGCTGGCCATGTTCTCTCCCAGCTGAAGCAGGCAGTTTGAGAAGCCCTTAAACACGGTGTCACATTTCCCCACCGCTCCAACCGTCTGGAGCAAATATGCTACAAACAGAGAAGATGATCATATAAAAGCGTTCAGAAATGTAAATGTTTAAATGACTAATATTTAAACCTCTGGCTGTGCATTTTAAAAGAGTAAATTTTCTTTGCATGGAACATTTTTTTTTCTTGCGACTCTCTCTCTCTCTCTCTCTCTCTCTCTATATATATATATATATATATATAGCTTACTTCACTTTAAATACTTTGAAATAGATTACTGGAGTCGTTTTGCATGACTTGTACAGCCATGTTGCATATGAAATTGTTTCTTGCTGAAACAATTTCATCATTTCTGCGCGGGAGGTGGAGGAAGGAAAGAAGGGAGGGATGGAAAGATAGATGAAGTAATGCACTTGGCTGGGAGGAACCGGGGTGTGTGTTTCTGCAGTGTATGTGGCATTGGATGTGATGGATCTTAAAGAACGATTTTTTAGCACAAGAGCTACCTGGCTCCATTGCACATTATTATTATTATTATTATTATTATTATTATTATTATAGTAGTGGTAATGGTAGTGGGAGTAGTGATGGTGGTAATAATTTAAGTAGTAGTTGCATGTATTATTATTGCACTCTTATCTCTTTATCGTACTAAATTGTATACATATTATTCTCAATAAAGAAAGAAATCCCACGGACAGTGCTTTAAAAATAGCAATATACGGTTGCAAAAATACCTAATACATTATTATTATTATTATTATTATTATACAATACATAACGGCAAATTTAGTCTTAGCGTTTCGCTTTTTTACCATACTTAATTTCTTTGGGGTTTTAATATGATGACTATGCTCATGCTTTTTGCTCACGTTTTTCTTTTTTTCCCGTTTCATTAAAAAATTATGTTGCTATAATAAGGCTCAGCCTTATTTTGTACACATGTACATCCCACTGCTCTAGTGTTGCATAACTCAAAGAGCCCTAAGGATGCTGAAATTTGTTTAGCAGAATGTCTTGAAATGGGAATTACATACAATCGTGCTAAAACATATAAAAGTATAATGTTACACCTCTCTCTCTCTCTCTCTCTATATATATATATATATATATATATATATATATACGCTATAAAATCTATAATGCATCTATTTATAGACATGCATCAGCTATAAATGGACTGAAAATCATTTCTCTCGCTGGTTGCTGTCAACCCAAATGAACACGGTCCACTTGTTCTCGGTTCCCGTTATATATAATTAAATAGGCACGATTCCTTCAGTAGTAGGTACTGACCTAAAAATGGCGCCGATAAATCGCTCTGCTGCTTTATCTAGATGCGCATGATAACACTATCATTACACAGCATCACGTGTGGTTTTTGCATGAATCCACTTTCCCCTTTGGATATTCATATAAACCATAAAGCTTTGTTCTAGGTAATAATTTCGTTCTAGAAATTCGTTCTTCGTTTCCTTCCTCCTTTATACACTATTTTAGGTCCTGCTCTCTCTCTCTCTCTCTCTCTCTCTCACTCTCTCTCTCTTTCTCACACACACACACACACTTACGCCGTTGCTCGTATAAACCTGATCCTTCGAAACGCACCGTTTTGTTCTTATAAGCCTATGCGTTTAATCCACCGCGCATCTATATATAGCAAGATCTGAAATAGATTCGCCTGTGATGGTCACGACAACCTCTTCGGAGTGAAAACGGGTGCAGCATGGAGCTTAGTGGAAAAGGGAAGAGGAGGAGGAGGAGGAAGAGAAGGAGGAGGAGGAGAATGGTGAATTAATGCACTTCAACTAGGTTACTGTCCTGCTGCAATTCACACCTGATTTGACAAGAATTTATACACCTTCTAAAGGTTAATTAATAATTAATGCCCTGTTACTGTTCCACACTATCAAACTGCAGACATTTACAGCTCGAGCAGCTTATAAGTGCGTTGGAAATTATAGTCGGAAACATTTTAATTCGGTAACTATAACAAGTTACGCACAAAATAAATTTTGATTCAATTCTCTATGTGCATGCATTTTTTTATACCAGCTATGCCTGGTATAGTTTTTTTTCCTCCGGATGGGATGTGAATAATTTATGTCTCCGGTATTATAAAGAGCAGGCGGTCCCACTCCTGATAGGATTATTTCCTCTTGTTTTGACGGACCGGACCGGTCAGATGGGGACCAAACAACACTGAACGGGATGATAGAATAATGCGCACTGGACATCCGGCTGCACACTACATGTATATATCAACGCATAGTCACAAAACCAATGGATCGTATAAAGAAAAAAAGAAGAAAAAAAGAAACAAAGCACGGCTAGGGTTGAAATGTTCTTATGTAGGATTTCTTTCCCAAATGCTGCGTTTTCACATTATAATTTGCAATGCGTATTTGAAAAATATGGACTTTTATTTATTTGCATGATGAAAAAAAGTGCTTTACATGGATAGGAATGAATTTACTATAAGGGCAGGTCGCAAAGGACAAATCAGTGCAACATCATAAGCGCACACACGCACTCACACACGCACACGCAGATATATTTGTTTTAACACTCACCTATTTGAACAGCCAGCACCAGTGAGATGTATCTTCCGGACAAAGTTAATCCCATCCTACGGGAGGTAAAACCATGAGAGTGTGCCAACCTTTAGATAGTTGTACAAGGAAAAGATTGCGAAAACTGAGCGCTGGACATAGCCGATTGTTTCCAGTGGCAATTCAAGGACTCTCTCTCTTTCTCTCTGTGTGTCTCTCTAGATTTCTCTCTCTCACACACACACTCTCTCTCTCTCTTTTCCTGTCTCTTTTTTGGTGCCCGTTGCCTTTTTTACGCACACAGTGGAGCGGAGTGAAATGGTGCACCCCGTTAAAGGAGTGCGGTAATCTCTCTCTCTCTCTCTCTCCCACTCTCACTCTCTCTCTCACATGGTGCTTCACGCCCACATGGCGTGGTTGACGTAAATGTCCCCCCATCGGACTCCCCGCTTCTTCGTTTTCTCATTTGCTAGACAAGGCTGACCCCACTCCCCCCAGCACAGCGAGCTAAAAGTGAAGGGGAATGACTATCCGAAATCACACTGTTGTGCAACCACAAACTATAGAGACCACCGTGACTGCACACCTGAGACACATTCAATCAATTTTCTTTCCAAATCCCATACGTGTTTTACACGCATGCTATACTGTAACCTACACCAAAACTACATCACCTTGGTAATTATAGAACTGCAGCATCAGTACCCGACATGCCATAGGACGTGTCCTCAACCTACAACAAGCATATGGAGATGCTGAGTATCTCTCAGGCTCCGTCCCAAACCGCATCATTCTACATTCTGGATTTTTTTCTTTAATAATACAATTATGAGTTTAGGGATGAATGCGTGGACCTGTCTATGTACAGTAATTATTTTGTACTAATATGTTTAAATATATGAAGCAAATACATTCAAGCAGGCACATACCTTTTCTTGATTTTCTTGATGGATGCTCGCCGGAACGCTAGATCTCAACAGAGCTACTTTGGTTACAGTGTAGTTACAGACCTACTAAACGTGAAAATGCTTAATTGATTAAGTTATGTTTAGTTTCGATTTTATTCACTGTATGCGTTAAACAGTAATCATGGCTATCAATAATTATAATCTAATACATAATGTAAAGATATGATGTCGTCTATCTATTGTGAATTAGACTGTGTAAGATTTGGGTGGTGTTCTTATGAATGGGGATGACGTCACCCTTCGTGCTCTGGCTGTTACATTGAGTAAGTATAGTCTACTACAACAAGCATGCACTCCTCATTGAGCATGGGTGATTTTAGGGTCATTCAGATGATGGTGACTTTGCACATGAGTGCATGCGCATATATGTGTCTGAGTAGCCTATAGATGCATGTTATAGCATTTGGTTTTGCGCATTAAAAAAAAAAAAGTTTTCCCAGTTGTGCCGAGCCAAAGGAAACCCCTCCCTGTCAGTAGGTAACCACTCGTAAACCGAGATACCCCGTTCAGGGGCATTGCTGAGCAATTAAGGGAAGCAGATTAATTTTAAATGAAGGCCGCTTCTGGCCTGAGGAATGAGCTCATATATTTATTCTATTTGAGCTAAACTCTTGGTTCTATAAATGCCTTTTATTTGTGCATATGCTCTCTTCCAGTACTGAACTAGAAAATTCAATGTTGCCAAGTCTGCCAAAGTACTGGCAAAACATCCTAAAAGTCAGTTCTACTCTTATAAAGCCTATAAAACATATTATTTGAGCTATATATCTAATTATACATAATGCTTACATACCTCTAAACATCAAAAGTATTATGTCATTCTAATCCTTAGAATAAAATTTATGGAAAAGTTATGAAAACTGTATATTTTCTCATGAGAAACTGTATATTTTCTCATGAGAAAATGTAGGTCTTAAAATTATATATACGCTTAAAATAAAAAAGAAGTTCGAATATATACTGTACGTATTAAAAATTCTGTTTAAGCATTTTCTAATTATTCTGTATCCAGTTCAATAGCCCGACTAGTATAGTTTAATTCTACTTTTATGGAGGATTTAAACCACGGTAAGGCAACCATACGCACAGGCGAGCTCGTGTAAGGGGAGACTTTTTTTTATTGAAATCCCCAGGCTTTTTTCAGCAGCATAACACTTTAACAACTTAGTTTGGGGATGAAATGTTCATCCATCATCCTCCTGCATAAGGACTTTCTCGTACGGAAGGGCTTGAGTAGCATTGGTTGTGCTTGGTAATATTTATAATAGTTGGTGGGAGGGGGAAATGGTGTTACTGCTTTTATTAGACTCGATATATTTTTAAAACGTGTTCATGCGCTCACTGTTTACGCCCTCTCGTGGTGAGAATATGCAATAACACTTGTTTTATTTGCTTTTTTTCATTTTTTTTTTCATTTGCTAGATTCTGTGATTACCCCCCAATCAATGTAATCATCATCATCATCATGAAAAACGTTTGTCCCCAAATTGCTGCAAATTGAAATGAATAGTGAGATATATGATATGGTTAGGTATGAGCTTTTATTTCATTTTATTGACTTTTATTCATAAACTCAAACAGCAAACACACTGGTGCTGTTGTGTGTAAGGAAAACCCCGCTTTAATCAGCAAAGATTGTGTGTACTTCACACATCAGTTATGGAATTGCCTGAGTAGGTTTTCATGGATGACTCATTCAGGTGATTGCAGGAGAAACAGAAAGGAGGAGGGGAGTGAAGGTCTGGGGAGAAAAATTGAGGAAGGGAATTCCAGTAGTGAAGACACAGCAGTCTGGGTTTGGAGCTGTCTAAACCCAGCCACATCTCATTAATATGGAGGAATTGGTGCAAATGAAAAATGGCACCTCTTGCGTCAGAGAAGGAGTTTTCCCCCTGCTGCTTCTGCGCCAACATGAGGGAGAGAGAGTGTGTCCTGGAATTACCTCAGAGAAGAAGAGAGAGAGAGAGAGAGAGGGAGACTGACAGAGGACATAGAAAGAAGCAGACAGAGAGACTGCCCAACATACTAAACAGCACAGAGTGAGGAAAGCTCTAGCATGCACAAAATATTCGATTATTGCTATAAGCTAAACCTCCACACAAAAGCATGATATAAAGAGTGCGAAAGCAGAAATCAGTGATTCACAGGATGATATTCATGAAAAATCAAAAATAAGGACAAATGAAGGGCACTAGTTCATAACAGATTTGGACATGTGCAAAAATATTCCAGCTGTCACTACAACATTCATTGTTTTGTTCCAGTATGGCATATTTGGTCATCTCTGTGTCTGGAAATGAGGGCAGGCTTTAAAGCCCATAGATGGACATGTGGGTGTGTCTCAAGGTCATCCAATGCTAGACTTCTACATTTCAGGCATGTAACTTCAAAAGAGTGGTGAAGCAGCCATGTATTTTCATACAAAAAAGATCTGGATGACACACAACCACTAAATATTTGTCAGACTCAGTAAAATAAAATAAAAAAATACTAAAATTTGCTGCATAGACTTACCATCCATCCATCCATCTTACTACTGTATTAATTCCCATTTTACGACCGTTATAGTACCTCTGGTCAACATTCACGCACTACGGGCAATTTAAAGCCAGTTAGCCTAATTTGCTTGTCTTTGGACTGTGGGAGGAAACTGGAGTACCCGGAGGAAACCCACTGAGCAGAGGGAGAACATGCAAACGGCATGCACATAGACCCCAAGGCAGGAATTGAACCCAGCCCCTGGAGGTGCAAGGTGACAGTGCTAACCATTAACCCACTTTGAGAGTAATCAAATGGTTGCCCACTTACAAATTCTTAAAGGTTGTTTTTGAGTCATTTAGAATGAAACATGACCAGCTGTCTCTCTCAACGACAAACCCAGCAAGCTACAGGCTGCTGTGAGAACCCCCTCAGTGGCCTATTTCTATTTGCACATAGACCTCTTATGGCCTTTGTTTAACATGTTTTAGGCAAAGTGGTTGGCTGTTTGAAGTTTTTTTAATCTATCTTGTAAAAGTTAGATTAAACTTCCAAAGTTAGATTACTGTGAGTGTTTACTTCTCACAGTAAACACCTTGACAATTTGAGCCTGTCTGAATATTCTGTGTCTTCAGTTTATATATTAAGTAAATCTGTGTTCACACTGTTAATTAATTTATTATTCCTCATAATGAGAGCCAAATAATGTATCTAGAGCATGTCAACAGGGATGCTAACTTTTTCACTTGGAAAAGATAATGTCGACTTAGACTTTAATGCTACAGAGAGATTAAGTAAACAAAAAAGTTTTGTGTCCATATATTTTACTTCCTTGTGGATATGTACTCCTTGGCCAGCAATGTTCAAGTGTTCACAATAATCACGATAAAAAGATAAAATTTGCTTTGCATGTGAAATTTATTGTCAATATACGTTAGTAAAACGAAAACAGGATCAATGTATATAATCAGTGAGGTTTCATCAGTAATTAGGTATAATAGCAAATCAAATGCAATTATTAATTTTTAAGTAATCATGTACATAATTAAGCATTATAATCAATTCAGTATAATTATTTAGATATTTCTGAATATTTTCATGAAAGAAGATTTTGTATGCAATCTCCATGTAATGAGTATAATATTCATCAATAGAAAAATTTAATAATGTAATTAGAAGAACACTTATTCGATGTAATTAGTAAAAAGATTCATTGTTTACTGACAACCAGTTTCTCTCTCTCTCTCTCTCTCTCTCTCTCTCTCTCTCTCTCTCTTTCTCTATCTGCATCATCTTCCCGCTTAGTTCTCTGCATGCTGTATGACGATGTCCAGGTGTCCACATACGTTTCTCAAATGAGCACAATCCAAGCAGGCCACCAGTGTCTTGGCGCCAGCCTGAAGAGGCTTGAACGACTCAATCCATTTTATTTTAGTACCTTGGTGAATGTTTCTATAAAGCAACTCACACACACACACACACACACACACACACACACACACACACACACACACACACATTGTATTAAATTATAATTAGTAGGTTATCTTGGTAATTATATACATTTTACTTTAACTGGGTTCTTTTCAGAAGCATGCCACCTCAGGAGACCAAGAA
>JAQMYJ010000033.1:29509644-29540558 GCA_030014305.1 Clarias laeviceps
CGGCCAGCTCTAGGAAGAGTCCTGGTGGTTTCAAACTTCTTCCACTTACGGATGATGGAGGCCACTGTGCTCATTGGAACCTTCAAAGCAAAAAATATTTTTCTGTAACCTTCCCCAGAAGGTTCCTGTCTCAGAGGTCTACAGACAATTCCTTTGACTTCATGCTTGGTTTGTGCTCTGACATTAACTGTCAACTGTGGGACTTTATATAGACAGGTGTGTGCCTTTCCAAATCATGTCCAATCAACTGAATTGACTCCAAAAGACTCCATTTAAGCTGCAGAAACATCTCAAGGATGATCAGAGGAAACAGGATGCGTCTGAGCTCAATTTTGCAAAGGCTGTGAATACTTTTCTCAATTTTTTTTTTTTTAATAAATTTCCAAAAATCTCAAGTAAAGTTTTTTCATGTTGTCATTATGGGGTGTTGTGTGTAGAATTCTGAGGAAAAAATGCATTTAATCCATTTTAGAATAAGGCTGTGACATAAAACAATGTGGAAAAAGTGATGCGCTGTGAATACTTTCCAGATGCACTGTATCAGAATCTCAGCTTTCTTAGCAGGTAACTGATGCATCAACATCATATTGACCACATAAAGTCTTGGTTTGGAATCTCCTTTGCTCTTTTAGTTGGATTGAGCACAATGTACAGTTTGGATAGCACTGTGGCTCAGTAATACTGCACATCCTAACTGCTGTACTCTGTTTTTTCATGCTCTCAGGTTTTCTCCCATAAACATGCTAATGGGTGGATTAGCTATTCCAATTTTGCAAAGATTGTCTGAATGTTCTTGTGCATACACAAATTGACTGGTGTCTCATCCAGGGTGTATTCCTACCTCAACTTCAGTGTTCTCCGGACAGGCTCCAGCTCAGCTGACAAAGAAAGCACTCTTAATGAAGAGTGTCACCTCACAACCAGTGTACTTAGAAATGCTTGGATCCAGCATGGCCCTGACCAGGATACGGCGCATAATGAAGATGAATAAATGTTAAAAGGAATGCACTTTGATCTTATGACATTTGATTTAAACATAATTGCACGAACATCCAGGCCGCATGTTGAGACATGGTTTGGTGGTAATTTAGCTTGAACTTCACAAGCTATACTAAAATTTTGATACAGTATTGCACACTTTTGGCCACTACACATGGTGCATGTTCTCCCTATACAATATTAAGTCCTTTGTGGTTTCTTATACTAGCCACTAGAGGGCACAATATTTTAAACAACCATTGAACCCTTTGTGTAATACCTTTATATAAACATAAATGCCATATATAAACATAAATGCCTTTATATAAACATAAATTAATTAATAAAAATTAATTTTATTAATTATTATTTTCTCATTTATTATAGTGTGGAAGTGTGGTTAGCATGGTTCCCTCACACCTCCAGGATTGGGAGTTTGAATCTCACTTTGGGTCCTACAGTATGTGTGTGATGTTTGCATGTTCTCCCCATGATTGGCGCGTTTCCTCTGGGTACTCTATTTTCCTTGCATAGTACAAAGACATGTGCCTTTTCCAAATGACCTGTAGTGTGTGATTGGAGGTGAACTTGTGCCCTATGATTGGTCGGCACCTTGTGCCCTAAGTACCCTCTAGATCCACTGGGACTCTACACAGAACAAGTGGTAAATAGTAGATGAAAGGATGTATTGTTAGAAGAATGGAAGGATAGATGTATTTGGAAGCTCTGTGTATTCTGACTGCAAAACCTCGTGTAAAGTTGTTTTCATCACTGGGCTTTAGAATAATGTAGTGTTTCTGTCCTGACATACTCATTGTAACTTATAAATTACTGGATGTATCAGATGATCGGATGAGATGTTTAAATCTAAATTCATACAACCCTTATACAAGCAAGTGAAAAAAAAAGAATATTGCACAAACATCATCTAAGGGCAGTTTGCCCTGATGAACAACAAGAAGAGTCCACGGTGAACAGTCAAATGCACTGGTTTTTAGCAGGCAGAAGGAAGTGGAACTTGGTCATACTTCACATTATTATAGAAACTATAGCAAAATGGGAAGTTTTGCATCCTTGCTCATTTTGTACCATTTCCTGTTCAAAATAAAGTGAAGTCAGGAAAGATTTATGCTAAGCATCGATTTAAAAACCCAGTAAAAGGTGTAGGTTTTAATATTTAATTATACACTGTGGTAATGATCCTAAACATCTTACATCTACCTTCAGCAGAAACAAGATTCAAATGATATACAAGAGCTGTGGTGAGATCAAATCTGTACAATTTGAGTTTTTAATTTTCGGTTTGTGTGTGTATGTAAGAGTAAAAATATTTCTTGAGGTGATAATAATTTACAAGAATTACATCCTGAAAATATAGAAATAATATAAAGTGATCATAGTTTGAAATTGATATTGCACAATGATCTGAGGGGCAAATACAGAAATACTTGGTGAGCTTAGACTCAGGATGTTAATTTAAGAAAAAACAGGAAGTTATAAAAAAGATGTTCACTGGTTAAGTTTGGTCTTACAGCCTCCATAAAACCAACCCAGGCACAGCATGTACATTTCATCTAAAGGGAAAAATTAGCTACTTTTCATCTTTGACTTGTCATCACTTTCAGAAAAGTAAGTATTCAACAATGGAATTACTTGCTGCTGGACAATTTCCCTCTTACGTGTTCTTTTAGCATTAAACAAATCCCCTGGGAATGTGAAGGTAGTGCACAGAATTAAACCACTGCTACTGTACAGCTCCAGGGTCCAGGTTCAATCCTGAGCTAAGGCTACTGTCGGTGTGAAGTTTCTGTGCATCTGTCTTAGAGGGTTTTTCACTGGGCTCTCTCTGTTACAAAATCGCACTAACTTGATTGGCTGTGCTAAATTGCTTCTTGATGTAAATGTGTGTGAATAGGCTCCAGAGCCACCATGAAACTGACTAGGATAAAACTTGAATGAATGAATGAGGGACACTTTAAGGCAACTTGAAGGTTGAGTTCCAGATAAAAACCTTCAAATATCTTATCCTTAAAGGGTAAGTTTTTTTCTATTATTGTAGACTGCTGATGTACATTCACCAACCACTTCATTAGTTACACTGGGTGAACTGTGGGTTAACACCAATATCTAATCAGCCAAACACATGGCAGCAACTTAATGCATTTAGGTATGTTGACATGGTCAAGATGATCTGTTAAAGTTCAAATTAAACATCAGAATGGAGATATAAGGTAATTTTGAACGTGACTTTAACTTTGAACATGGCAAGGTTGTTGGTGCCAGATGGGCTGGTCAGAGAATTTCTGCTGATCTATTGGGATTTTCACATACAACCAAGGTGAAAATGCCTTTTGGATGCCAGAGATCAGAGAAGAATCCAGAGATCAGAGAAGAAGGCCAGACTGGTTTCAATTCAATTTTATTTGTATAGCGCTTTTAACACTTGTCATTGTCGCAAAGCAGCTTTACACAATCAAAAGAATTATTTAGATTTGTAAGGAATGTGAATGTGTATGAATCAAGAAGATGATAGAAATGACATGTGGCATGGTCCATAGTGCAAAGACATGCTGTATAGGGTGATTGACATTTCCACATTGCCTGAATATGTGAGTTTGTGTGCTGGTACCCTGCAATGGGTTGGTACATTATCCAGCGTGTACCCCAGCTTGTGCCCTACATTTTCTTGAATGGATGGATGGATGGATGGATGGATGGATGGATACTTTATTGATCCCAAATGAAATTCCAGAAAACACAAATGGTTCTACTGGATGGGCTGCCACTTGCATCAGTGCCTGGAAGCTGAACAGGCCCCCTTGTGACCCTACACAGGATAAACGATATGGATAGTGTTTGAGTTTAAGTAAAACTGTGTTTTACTTTTATAACAAGATTAATTTACCTCAAACAATGTAATGATTACCTCATTCATTAAATTAGCAGGGGGGAAAATCAGAATTGATAATTTATTTAACTCAGAATTCAAAACTATTCAAGACTTATGTGTCTCTGCCTTTGTCCTTCCATACCCCATTCAGGATGTAGGCCTCACGCTCATCTCTTGTTCAGACATACGGACACAACTGTATGTCAAAGCATCCTTTCTCCTGAGTAAGTTCACCTGTGTCTGTGCATACAGCATTACAGAAGATGTTATCAATTTGAGAAACTCAGGTTAATCATGTGTCATCTATAGGCCAATCCATTGACGAATTGTACCTATCTGTGGATCTGTTTTACAATGGCATTTTTGTGCTGCACCATGATGAGCCCATGTGCTTACCTAATCTCCCTCATTTCACCATCTGTGGGAACAGGAGAGGAGGTAAGAGTCAGTTTCTTGTTATATAAATATAAAGAAAGAGATATTTTTAGGAACAAAAAGTTAGCAAAATATACATAGGTAGTGTGGTGGCGTTGAGGTATGCTCAAGGGTGTAGTATGTTGTCTCACCATTTCATACCACATGTCATTTCTATCATCTCAAACCAGTCTGGCCATTCTTCTCTGATCTTTGTACCTTTAATTTTAGCCTTGTTCTTTATGCTCAGATGCTTTCGAGAATAGCTGTAGCTATCATTTAACTTAAATTTATCATTTAATTTAATCAGCATGCATGTTTTAGTTCCAAAAATTTTATTTAAAAGTTGCTTCCGAAATGCTTTTTTCTTTTTTTTTTTCATTCATGAACCAACACCGTTACAAATAAGTCTTGTGGATTTCTGTTTTATAAATACTGATGAGTAATTTGCAACTTACTGGTGCAGCAACTTATTTCATTCCAGAAGTTAGACATCTTTGCCAGGGCTCAAGTTTCCACTAAAGGTTTGTTTGATGTAGACTTTTGTATAGAATCTCTCTCTTTTGTTTTCTCCTTAATTTCAAACCTTTTGTTCTTCTGCCTTGTCACTACAACTTTACAGTACACTTCATAAACCAAAATGGCTTCCAGACTGTTTATGTGAATGTGACATCTGAAAAAGAATAAACAGTTAAAGGCATATATCATTTATTCGGTTTTATGTTTTGACTTTAATAAGTAAATTAAATAAAAGCTGTTTAATAATTATATTGGGTTGTTTGGGATTGCAGCATTACTGATCTTAACCAAAAGATGGCACCACTAACCCCTTAGTCATTGCTTTCTCTGGTAAATTTTTAACACCCCCTGCACACCCATACATTCTCTTCTCTGACTTCAGGCCCTTTTCTGACTTTGCACATACTTCTCGTGTATGTTAACTAGCTATGATAAACTGATGCCTCTGGCTGCTAAGTTGACGAATGAACTTAGTGAATGTTTATTCATTCATTCATTCATTCATTTATCTTCATGAATGCTTTTTCCTTTCCTAATAATCCTACCCAGGCAACACAGACAGTCCATCATATGGCATCTCATGCATGCTCTTTTGTTTTAGAAATACATCACAATGCCACATGCCCACCGGTTCACCAACCTACAGTACACTGATTGGTCTTGATTATTACCAATTTGAATCCAGAGGTTTGTATCTCTGGCAACAAAGAACACCACCACATAAACAGTCAATTATGTCACTTACTGTATTTTGTGACTGATGTACTCTCAGAACCGCACATGTACATACCAATACACCAGCTGCTTATTATTTGTGATTGATGAGCACACTCACCAATCTAGCATGTTGAACAGAATTTATGTGATGTGAAGTCTCTCTCTCTCTCTCTCTCTCTCTCTCTATCTCTTTCTCACACACTATCTCTCTTTCTCTTTAAACAGTGTGTTCTCGGAGAAAACTACATCCTCGTTCTTCTCACTACTAAGTTGTAAAATTGTAGGTTAATCCTCATTTGGCAATAATATTAAATGGGGTCATGATGCCTAAAGATCTGAAATGACTGTGTCAGCATAGAGCGAGAGAAAAAAGTGACTCATCTAACCACCTATTTGACCAAATAACAAAACTTTACATCAAGCAATGCACTTTTGTGTGAACAGGGAAAATAAATAAATAAATAAATAATAATACATTATATTATATTTCATATATAGACATAATATTTACATAATGATTTTTAACACAAATCTTCTAGCATGAAGTGATCAACATAAGCAAGTTGAACCATAAAACACTTATGTTACTTATGTTATTTCATAATACCTTTAGGTAAGTTCTCTGTAAGTTTAACACTTTTAAGTCATATTAAAGATGCATTTCACCTGGAGTTACATGAATTAAATAATTACCACAAGCAATGAACCGAAGCTAATTCAGTAAAGACTCTCTTACACCTGTAGAGTTTAGCAGAACAGTGTTACAGTATGTATTTCTGGACTGCGTCCTGTACAGAGCTGGCAATCACAAATGCAGCCTCAAGCCACTGGAAGAAATAACATGTAATTTTTTTTTTACAAGTGTAAAAAATATTTCATATGTAGACATTATAAATCATGGCTAGGACATTATATTATATTATATTATATTATATTATATTATATTATATTATATGAAACATGTACTTTTAGAAAGAGACCTGTATGATCATGTGCACTTAGGAGTTAACCGTTTGTGTTGAAGTTATTTTGTGCAGCTGAAGGGCTGCAAGGCAAAAGACATGGAGACAAACCGGTTTATGTGATCTCCCCCCACACACACATACACACTTTTTAAATCAGTAGTGGAACAAGAGCATACTAGTAACATAAATTGTATTAGAGTAGGAGAGTTTTGTTTCATTCTACACATTATACAGTACTTTTGCAAAGTTGCATAAAAGTGATGCATACACTTAATAAGAATTCAGTTGCCTTGATTATTTTATGAATCTGCCTAGTCTGACTAACAAATGTTAAATTCCTATGACTGAAATGTAATTAATACTGTAGGTGTCATCCTGAATGCTCACATCCACAGGTTTGTGTTTGTCCTCTTAAATCGTTCAACAACATGATTAAATCTACACTAGAAACCAGCATTTGCGACTCTTCTCTAATGTGGGATGCTCTTAAAGTTTGCTCTACCCTGTGAGAGGTAGCTGCTCTTTCAGCCTCAGTTCATGGAGGATAAAGGAAACCTTTTGTTGCTGCGAAGGGCTGTTCCTTAGCAACAGCGTTGCATTTGGGAGCTGTGGCAACAGGTCAATAAATAACATCACTCTCAAGTTTCCCCTCTCAGTCTTGGACATTCATCATGTCCTCTGTTACTTTATGGGAACTTTTTTTTTTTTTTTTTTTGGAATTGTAGCATGGTATTAGTAGTGGTTTAATTTTTTCTTAACTTTTTTTTTTTTTTTGGTGCTACTGATGGTATAATGGTGCTACCAAACTGTGAAGTTATTCCATAAGATCTAGCATAGTTTACACTGGAAAAAGAGCGCACTAAATTTATTCTGCATTGGTGTTTCATTAGGCATCACTAAAATAATATTCAATAGGTGAGTGGGGGTTGAAAAAACGGTGCATGTAATGTGCATGAATAAGTTACACATTGACTCAGATAGTCTAGACCGATCTTGACTGTGTCCTTTGCTGAGCGAATAACCTCTGGGTATATTACTGGCAATGTTTTGGGATTGTTACTAAACCAGATGAGAGATAATATAGCTGAAGAGAGTTGAAATGTTTAGATTATTTGAAAACTTTATGTACTATACTAAATTTATCACTACATCCAACATATTTCATGACGCACACTGGAGTGATTGCATTTATAAAGATATAATACTTAATCAACGTTCATGATTCTCAAAATTGGTAGGTAAAATAATAAACAGAATTAAAATATATGATCAAATATATTATGGAGACTTTTGGGAAATGCAATAAAATTTTAACTATGTGGAGCTAGGCATCCAGAGTTTAATCTAATCTAACAATCACAGAAGAATTTCTACAGTATGTTGGCTGTTTATAAGCTTGGTACATCATTTCAGTAATTCTTAATGACTTTAGTGTTGACAAAAAAAACAACAACAACTGATAGACATACACCTACTCATTATTTAAATAGTAGACAAGTAGTAGACAATATGCTCTGTATAGGCTTTAAAATACAATTACCCACTTTATCATGCCAATGAGTGTAGATGATTCAATCACAGATAAAAAGGCCTTGAATTGACTGTGCAAACAGGGATTAGTAAACTGGAATAGGTGCTAAATGCTGCTCTCTGTATAGGAGTGCTTATTGTTTTAACTTAGTGCAAGTGTAAACAATTTTCAAACTTTTTTTTGTAAAACGTTTGTGTGAGCATCTGATAAAATGGCCTCTTGTGGAACCTGTTTGGTCCTGTAGGCTCAGGTAGGGAGAGCTGCCAGCGTCGGAGATGGAAGAAGAAAAGAAGGGGGAGGACTGGCATGGCTCAGTTCTCATGGTTGCCAGATTTTGTATTTTTAATCCGTGTTGATCTAGTTTTTGCTCTCTTTAAAGCTGATGTGACACTGTACAGATCTGGCAAGGTTTAGGCCCAAGCCAGTCACCTTTGACTAACTTTATAAATGGAAAGCATTTTAGCACGATCACGTGTGGTTACTCAACCAAATAACCAATGGCAAACCTGGATGAAGTTTTAACATCAGAAGGTTTGGTGATCTTTCTTTCAGTGTGAACATCCCTGGTCCGATTTCCCACATTTTCATTGAGTGTCCTCCTGCACATATGTGCACAAAGGAGACATTGCACATTGTGGACAGAATTCCTGCTGAAGAACAGACAGAATATACTCCCTATGTCTTCTGAACTATGTATTTTTATTTATTTTATTTTATTTTTTGGTTTCTAAACAAAGTTATATCACTAAGAGAAGCTCTGCTTTTCTTTTTTCTTTTTTTTTGGCACTAACTTTGAGGATGCTGCCATCCTGTTTGCTGGAATTAACAGTAAACAAACTGGTTCAGGGGTTCTGTTTAAACGTACAGTGTAAACTCACATTGTGCCTGGTTGCCCAAGCATGCGGGTCTCAGGTTCAGGCTGTGAGGAAAAGCGGTATAGTCTGAGGTGAATCAAGAAAATAAAAATCCACCAGTCTCCCCTGGTTAAGTTGTAAATGTTATCATTCTGGTAGATACAAACTTTGATTATGAGTAGCTCAAGGTGAATGATTTGAGGACTGTCTTTGAAACCGTGTGTGTGCGAAAGAGGGATGGGAGACGGATTCGGATTCATCTGGCAACCCGCGTCTCAGTGGCTTTTAGCCTAGTTGATGAGCTGTTAGACACGTGGATGGATGGGGGGCTGTATCGTGCACTGAAATGGAAATTTGAGCATTGGGTCTGAACAATCCCGTGTTTAAAAAGTTTTTCTCCTTTACTCGAATGAACCATTCACGCATTTATTTAGTAACATGAACTGCAGTGTAGACTACTTCATGGCAACCCTGTGCACATCACTTCACATTACTGTCTTCCTTTTGTACGTGTGCAAAATGAGTGTGTGTAGTTAGTAAACGTCACGTGCGCAACCCTTGATTGGTCATATTGACAATATTGTGACGCACAAGTTATATTAATATTAATAGGACATGATGGAGAGTGGTTAGATGTTAGATGCCACAGGTGTGTGTGTGTGTTTTATTGTTTGAACAACTTGAGTTTCCTTTTTCTTTCCTTGCGCGCACACGCACAGAGAGAGAGAAAGAGGGAGAGAGAGAGATGCTTGGAGCAGCCTCGGTCCCCTTGGAGACTCCGGCAGGAGCGCAACACGTGATGAGAGAGAGACACCGAGTGAGAGAGAGAGAAGAGAGAGAGAGAGCTGAAGAGGACGCGCGGAGAGAGAAGTGAAGAGAGGAGAGGAGAGGGGAAAAAACCCGAATGAAAGTGCGTTTTCCTCTCCTCCCACCCTGACACATCTCGTTCTCCTCCCGTGGGGGGATTCAGAAGAAGAGGAGGAGAGAAAACACGGACTTAACCAACTTTTTGCACATCCTCGGGAAACGCCATTTTGATTCCTCTCCGGAACAGCTTTGCTTCTTTCCTCCTTTTTTTCTATCTATCTCATTCTTGCTTTCTACCTATTCCACTCTTTCTTTAATCCATCATCAATCCCTCAATCCTTTACTCATCATCATCGTCATCGTCATCTTCGTCATCATCAGCATGTCTCGGCGAAAGCAGCCAAACCCCAACAAAGTCAAACGTAAGTTACAGTTACAATCTTTCTTTTATTTCTTTTATGTCTTCCATGTTTTGGTCGCTTTTATGTCTTTATGTGTGCTTTGGTTTTGAGAGTTGAAAACGCAGAAAAGTTTCTCTCTCGACTTCCTCGTTTCGCCGAGGACCTGATGCTCATCCGCAAACCTGCCCACATCCCTGCGCTTTCATAAAGCCACACTTGTAACCATAAAGTTATTCATTTACACACTTTTAAAACTTTTTGTTCGGCTGTGTGTGTGTGTGTTTAAGTTTAAAGGATGTCGGAGTTCAAAGTCTATCAGCTAGCTGTTGCTAACTAACTGGAGCATCCGTATCTCTCCCTCTATCCCTCCCTCTCTCTCTCTCTCTCTGTGCGCGTTGCCCTTTGATCCGATACTTTTATTAGTTATTTTGTTTCTTCTTCGTCTTTTTGTTCCCATACATTTGTTTCTAATAAAACTTGTACAAATGTTTAGCTGTAACATTGAATTTTGAACAAAAAAAAAACGTCACAGTTCTTTGAGGTGTGTATGTTTATTTTTAAAAGCGTGTTATTTTATCTAAGGAGTTTGGACGCGTATTTTATTTATTTGTTTGTTTATCTTTTTGATGGTTTATCGTTTGTGTTTTGTTTTTCGGTTCATTTATCCATGTCGATCCTTTTGTAACACTTGTATGTATTTTTTTTGGTTTGATCGCTTCCTTTAAAACATGTGTTAGTTTATAGGAATGGATGAAGCTCCGTTCTAAATCGCACTAAGTTCTTCGTCCTTACTATGACGCGTCCTATTCTGACGTAGGCTACTATGTAGTATGTTAGTGCGCGCTTTAGGACGTGGCCCCTGGTCTCTTGGGAAACGGCATCGCCTGAGCTAATTCCAGGATGCCTCGTTGCTAAGTGTGGATTATACGTATTTCGGGTCGAAACGACAACACCCGGGGTGGAAATGCGCGCCTGCCATGGCGGAGAGGCGATGTTGTAAGGTTTACTGGTGAAACCGGTCGTTTAGTTGGCCACTCTGGGAGGAGGAGGAGGGAGGAGGACAGATCCGGATGAGCAGTTCACATTCCATTACGAAATTCAACACTGCATGAGAGAGCAGGCCTTTAGCAGAAGTGCGCACACGTTATGCACACAGCAAGCACACCATGAGCACTTCTGTGTTTTCGTCCCAAGTTCTGCTCATTTAGTCTCCCTGCATGGTACAGGGTAATGTTTTCCCTTTCTCCAGCACACCTGACTCAACATATCAGGCTCCATGAGGTTAAAGTGTGTGTGTGTGTGTGTGTGTGTGTGAGAGAGAGAGAGAGAGCTAGCATCAGCACACCTATTAGCCTTAAAAAAAAAAAAAGTGATGCTGCTTTTGGTTTGTTTGATGAAGCTCAGAGCATTTTAGCCATTTTTTTTTTTTTTTTTTTTTTTAAACATATATAGGACTCAGGATTGTGCACAAAATAAGCAATATGATGAACTGAACTTTTAGTTAATTTTAACCAACTACTCAAGCATGACTGAGCAAAAAAAATGAAGAAAAAGAATCCGTCACATAGGCAAAGAATTAGCATAGATACACATGATCATGTTGTTTTCAGTTTCTGTGACAAAAAAATAAAAATAAACTAATAATATGCTCATTTTGAGAGTTCTTCATTAAGTGCGCTATTACTCTTCCCCCAGAAATCCATTTATTATTCTTCCGCCTAAAATTTTGCAGCGTTTCTCACCCCGCAGTTTTGAACACACCCTCACATATGTTGCACCGTTTCGTGCGGCTTGATCGGGAATGGTGTGCTCTGACTTTTGGTAGGGATTCGTCACCAAAACGAATCCCTACCAAAAAAGGTTTTCTCAAAAATCCCCCAAAATCGCCCCAAAATGTCCCATACGCCTGGCATTGAGACCAACATCAGCTATGACATCATAGTTCCGTCAATGACGCCGCACACATTAGAACTGACCCGGCAGCGGCATTGGCGCACTTAAAATTTCTTCAGGAATTTTCACTCTCTAGTTCTACATGTAATGTCCTTCCCATATTCTGGCAGTGGTAAAAAATTACCATAAAAGTAAAGTTAACTTTTTTTTTGTTGTTCTACCTGACATATCCGAAAACCTAAATGCACAGTTGATGTCTGCAGCCTCCCTGTTAAACACACCCCGGCAAGGCTTCCATATAAGCACATGTATTTATTAATTTTTTTTTATCATCACTGTCCCATCTGTGCCGCTTGACTTTAAAGGATATGATTTGTATGTATTCCCTAAAAATATGGTGATGTGGAGAAAGTAAAAATAGACAAAATCGCCAGAGCACTAAAAACTCTTAGCTGACATTCAATAATAATAAATTACTTGATAATTGTATAGAATTAGTCTATGGTCCTGATATGCAGAACACATCTGATTTCTGTAGTGCTACAGCTTTCGCCTCCGGTTGTGCATCATGGCTCAGTTTTACAGCTCACATCTCCAGAAAAATGTCACACATGGCCCACAATTTTTGGCATGTTTGGTTCACTTCATGCATTCAGGGTGAATAAGAGACTAATTTTGTTCTCACTGCACTAAACAAACCGTGCTAGAGTTTGGAACAAACTGATGTAAGTAAGAAATATCACCAGGGTTCTGCTTGAAACTGGCTAAAACTGCATATGTTTGTGAAAGCGCACGTGCAGCAGGATTGAGAAACACCAGTCTTTAGTCTGATGTGTTGCACTTCTAAGATGCTAAAGTTGAAAAGGGTGCTCGCTCGAAATGTTAAACCTGTAGGTTTGAAAGAGAAAAAGAAAAGGTCTGACTTTTTTGTTTCCTAATCCTGCTTGTGAATTCACTTGCCGTAACACCTTTTTTTTTACTTTGTGAAGTGCTGATGAATTGCGTCAAGTGTGTTGGGTTGATAATCGATCTGGTACGTTTGGATAAATGGGCTAAGGCGGATTGTTATTATTATTATTATTATTATTATTATTATTATTTTTGTTTTTTAAACTAAGTAATCCTCTTGCACATGATCGTTTGGAGGCCCTGGAGCAGTGATCAAGTGAAGGCATGCAAATTTGAACTAAAGTGACGGGAATAAAAGGAGACTGGAGTGCAGTTCCTGTATTACAGAAAACACACTCCGATGGGAAACAATAGGCGCTGAAAAACCGAAACCTGGACTCCAGATATAGCCTTGATGTAGAGAAGTGTATTCTTGATTGCAGTTGTTTGTGGTCCCAGTGGCCTCCGGTGCTATTAAAATAATCTAGATAGCAGCTTTTGTTGTTCTTAAACTTTAGCTGTTGTCATCCCATAGAAGTTTTTTTTTTTTTTCCCTTTCTTGTTGCTGCCTGGGAGTCGCTGCTCTCCGTTTGTATGATTGTGAGCTGTGTTTGGGTGTGCAGGCCTAGGCTGGATGTGGCCTGCTCCATTGTGAGGTCTGTTGACAAAATATACAAATCGCAGGTTTCTGCTGAGACGAACAATGCCGGTGTAGCCGAGTGAGAGTTCAACTGAAAATCCTCCGTATGCATCCTTAAATACGCAATTAGCACAGGGCCTGAATGAAAGTGTAAATATTTATGGTAAGATTTAAATGCACAGGTGATGCCAAGATGGTTTGGTTTTATTCACAAAACCACAGGACATATAGATAAGCAGCCGCAACATTTAATTGGATGTCTGAAAGAGAGTTTTAGTGTCAGAAAACATTTTTCTGAGTTTAAAAAAAAAAAAAAAATTATTATGATTTGAAAGACAGTTGAAGTGTATGATGTCTGAAGGATCTCTGTCTGCGTTTGGCTTAGACCAGTTAATTAAGCACACCTCTTCCCTGTAGGGATTCAGAATTACCCAGGGTACCAGCATTAACAATTCCTAATTCATTTAAAGTGCAGTCTCCAGACGCCCAGGCTACTTAACCAACCCCCTTTCTGTCGGCAGCCAAACAATTGCTGGGTATCACTTTGCATCTGCTTATTACATAGAGCACAGGATTTACATGTACTGTTTGCTTTGTTATTCATTTATTTATTTTTCCCATTTTTGCATCTGAAAACAGTCTGTTCATACACCTAGTGAAGAGAGTCAGTCTGATTATTCTTAAAAAAAAAAAAAAAAAGGAAATAAGATTAAAATGACTCTCTTAACGAAGCATAGAAACAAATTTGAAAGTTTCAGATTGTGTATCTCTTCTCTTTAGGGTTTTGGCATGATGTAGAAGGTCCTGTGTTACCCCCCGGGTATTGATGAGCTGGCCCTTTGACTCCCAAGCTATATTTACCTAGCCTTTTTTTAGATAAGATTATATTCCTTCTTACTGACAGTGTAGAGCGGATGCAGGGACAATTTTTTTTTTCCCCCCCGTGCGGTGGAATGAAATTAATTTGGTGCACCATGGGATTAATAAAGTTGTTTTTTAATGGCACGAAAAATTTTAACTATGTATTAAATGCTGATAATCTGGCTGTCCATAACAATATCCAAACTATTGTTAATGTTGATTATTGAATGTATGTTCACAATTCGGAAAGCGCCTTGATGTGTAGCCCGATTATATAAGCCGTTTGGGGGGGGAAAAAAACTGTGGTCAAACTGGAGATTAATTGCTCATCTGGGTTCATGTAGATTAACCGACACTTTGTTCATCTCATGTTTCCTGGCCATGAACTGAAAAAGATGATAATTTCATATAAATAAGCACACTAGATGCTCAAAGGAGAAGTGTACAAATGAGTTGTGAAATGAGGATAAAATTGAGTGAATGCAAGCTGCAACTGGCGAAAAAAAGTAAAAAAAAAAAAAATGCTACAGCGTGGTCTGTGGCCAAGCCACTTTTAGTGGTTGGGGGGGGGGGGTATGGAGTCCTCACAAGAATAGTGCTGGACGCAGACATTATGGCAATGGCTATATTTGTGGTTGTCTCTGAAGGCTTGTTATGGCCTGCAGTTCATCAGTGGTAATGTATAAATGAAGCCACATCACGGCATGTTCTCTCAGTAACACGGTTTGATATTAGTCTAGTTGTGTAAGTTTCACTTTGATAATGGTATTTCTAACCATGTCACATGTCATAGTTGAAACTCTGGCCTGTTTCAACATGATGTGTGTGCCACTGTTGCCTGCTTGATTCCACATTATTTATTTATTTATTTATTTATTTATTATTGTATATACCTCCCATTTTGTCTTTTGAGTTTTTTTTTTTTTTTCTGGTCTTATTTCCCTTCTTTGTTTTTTATTACACTCCCTGAGTACTTTGGCCACAATAATATGATGCGCAAACTATCTTGTTTTGCGAAACTGCATTCAGGAAACCTTTCATTACGCCCGTGACCTAATCATCCGCCGTCGAGCAGTCAGCAGACCAAGCTGATGTGCTCATCCCGATGGCTCATCAGCTCAGTTTTTGACAACCTGGTCACAAAAGCCTACGTGTCAGTTAGGCTCACCTCGTCGCCCTCCTCCTCCTCCTCCTCCTTTTTTATTTATTTTTTCCTCCTCCTCTCCCTCCTCCTCCTCCTCTTTCAACATGTTGTGCCTCTATCACCTTTTCCGAACAACCCCCTTCAGCTCGAACAGGCAAATAGAGCAGGTATTTACTGTGGGTCCAAAGTCTAACTCGAGGGCTGTCACTGATGTGAAAGAATGCCAGAGCAGGGAAGAACAAAAGATATGGAGAGAAGCACGCAGAGAAGAAAAATGCAAAGAGAAGAAGGGATCGTCAGGAAGTGAAACTGTGCCTCTCAACTGAGGTGGACAGGGAAGTGATGGAGGAAGTGGAGGAACAATAGTGTTAAAGCGGTCACCCCCTTGATGGTTCACTCATGTCTTTTGCACATGGCTTATACTACAGCTTTTTTTCCCCTCTCTTTCTCTCTCTCTTTTTGTTTTTTCGATGTTATCTCGAAGGCTAAATAGTGTTGAGACTGATGGGAGAAAAAGACCGTGCTAAACGGAGAGTGCATTAACGACAGCCTCTCTTGCTGAGCCCTAACCCCCCTTGCCCCCCCTCCTCCCTCGCTCTGTATTAGCCTCTCTTTCTTTTTTAGAATCTCTCCCTCACTCTGTCTGTCTTCTCTCGAGCCTGAAGCTCTCCCTCCCTGCCTGGCGTTCTTGCTGACTAAACAGTTTTGTCAGCTGGCAGTTGTGCTCAGGCTGAGGATTTGCGATAGCTTCTGGAGGTTGGAGCGAGGGGGAGGGGTGGTACTCCCAGGCAGCACTTGTTGCTCAGTGGAACCGAGAGAACGGTGAAGGGAGGGAGAAAGAGGGAGGGAAGAATGGAGGTAGAGAGAGCGTGCGAGAGAGGGAGAGAGAGAGAGGCTGCAGGAAGGAAGGGGGGGTGGGGGGTAAAGTGGCAGCAACAGCATCGCCCGACCAGTTTTTTTTTTTTTTTTTTTTTTTGAGAGAGAGAATGCAAATGTTACACAGCTGAATTGCCTGTATCTTTTTACAACCAGATTGTTGTGACCGCAATCAAAGTTATATAGCTATACCGGAGAAGACAGACTTCAGTTTGTTTTGCTTTAACAGACTCATCCCACTTTCCAGCCCATGCCCAAAGTTTACCCCTGGGTGGTACAGTGTGTTTTCCACGTCTGCCACTTTTAAAGACGAGCAGGGGAAAAAAAAAAAAAAAAACCTGCCTAGTGCCTTTGTGTAGACAGTACTAATCTGGCTGGACTGGGCCATGCTGTTAGATTAACAAACCTAGCCCATGAGGATGAGACAAGCTGCCCTAATGACACCCTACCTGAAAACCCTAGTGCATGCTGGGAAAAGAGAAGTGGCTCAGCTGATGTTGACGGCATCTCGAGAAGATTGCGCTTGACTCAATTTTTTTTTTTTTTTTTTTTTTTTAAACCCCAAACTGAGCATGAGTATATTTTTAAAGCTTTTGCGGTTACATCCAGTTGCAAAACACATAATTAGAAGGGTGGGCTTTTGGCGTTACTCTCTTGCGGTAACCCCACTGTCTCACAGCTGTTTTATTTATTTATTTTTTGCTACCTTTTCAGCGCCCTAGGTGCTCAATGCACACCCACATACACAATGACCTGCCTCCCCACTCACACTGGGCTGAAAAGGTACTATTGTTTGTTCTGCAAACATGGGACACACCTTGTCTCCACAGAAACACAGCGCATGCCCCTACTTTTGCTGCCTCTTTGCTTTGTAAGAAAAGTTCAGCCACACACCATTTGCAGCCTCACTACAGTCTCTCTCCCCTATTTTTTATTTTTTTTTACTTGAAAGAAAGCATCCCCAAGCGAGTGGTACACCTGTGGGGGAGGGTAGGTAAGGGTGGGGTCCATTAGCAATACCTGAAATGGAGGTGGAGAGACTCACTGAAGAATAGGATTGGGGCTTGGTGATGGGGAGGGGGACTGAGGAATCTGACACGCTGAAAGTTCAGCTGCAGTTTTTTCCCTTTTTACAAAAGTCTTGCTAAATACCCAGAGCGGACAAGGAACTGCCAAATATGCTGCGTCTTTGCTTTTTCAGAAACGATTCAGAAGCCATTCAGAGAAACTGCCATGTCATTGCATGTTGGTCACATTTCTTTAACCTTTATCACCATGTTGCTGTTTCAGCCAAAAAAAAAAAAAACTTGTTTCTAATAAACAAGTATCAGCATGCATTTTATAACTGAACAATACAGACAAGATGTTCACCATCTTGTCCACTGCAGAAACAGAATAACAGGGACAGGGATTTCCAGTCAAGTTTGTCTTCCCTAAATACTGTTTCAGCCTGGTCTTGCAAACATAAAGCAGTAGCTGAACTATGGCCTGGGAATGACTGTTATCTGGACGCCACACCCAAGCCCTACTTGCATCTCTGACTGCAGCAACAACTTCTTACTGAACCCACAGACAGTATACATCTACTGAGCTTCAGTTAACGTCCCACCATTGCAGAGCAAATGAAAAACAAACCCCCACACCGTCAGGTCGAGCAATTTGACAGAAGGCTGAGAAACCCACCCCCCCAACGTGTGTTGGTACATAAGCATTAGAAAGATGGTGGACACAGATGCAGTCAATAGTAGTGTTTTCAAAATAAATGCCGTACAGTGATGCAGACCGGGCTGGTGAAGTGCTCGGGGCGGGTGGGGACTTGGCTATTTTAAGGTTGTACATCTAAGCCTAAATTTGGGTTGCGGTTATGTGGGGGTAGGTGAAACGTAAAGACGTGCCTGGCCCACTAGACTAAGGTTAATGGTACACTGTAAGCCTCCCTTGAGAAACAAGGAGTCAATGGGCCTGGCTCTGCTACCACACCTCTGAGGAAGAAGACACAAAAGGGAGTGATTTGGACTCTTTCTCCTGTGTGAAACCTGGCCTCTTGATCAGGATCTGGGCGCATAAAGAACAACCGCAAAGCCCCGCCCACCTTCAACACCTATTCCATATCAGTAATTCACACTTATCAAAAGAGGCCTACTTGAACAACACTGGCTTGTTCAAGCCCAGCTCCCTGTGCCCTACCTTTGACATATTTACTCTCTCGCACTCAGTTTGTCAGGTTCCTTACATATACAAGTAATTCAATTCCAAGCTCATAATCTTGTTTTATCAGCTCCAGGAGTTGTGCACAGAGCGTTTTACGGCGTACTGGGTAAGAAGGTACATGCAAACGCAGTAAGGGACGACTTGTCCGTGCCTGCCGTGTAGATTACAAAAGGGGTGAGCTGTAACCACCATTTCTCAAAACAATTTCAGCTGAGGCTTAGTCATCAGAAAGTCAGTTGGTCACCTTGTCTTTCTCCGACACACTTTGCCCTGTGACCTCTCCATCAAGCGGATCGGAGTGTTATCATTAACCGCTCAGTTAGGCCTCATGAACTTTGGTACTAAGTATCAGGGGAAAAAAAAAAAAAAAAAAAACGAGCAAAGATGGCCATAAAGTTTAGAGGAAGAAAGAGCTTGAGATAAGTAGGGTGTTGATAGGCTCGTAAGTAGGAAGCTGGGTCAAGGACTTTTCGAAGAGATTATTCCAGTCTTGTTTATAGTCACTATTTAATTGACTACTACAGTCATATTTCATTTTTTTTTCTTTTGACTTATTTACACATGCAACAAATGCTGACCACTTTTAGACTTTTAGAACAATTTAGGACATTTAAGATGACTCGGATTAAAATATCCATATAGTACCGGTTTTCTTATGATAAAGGAAGTAAATGAATGAAATTGGATACCAGAGAGTAATAGAAGTGATTTAAGTTGTTGTCTCAGGGGCAGCAGTAGCTCAGTAGTTTAGACCTCGGACTACTGATTGGAAGGTTATAGGTTCAAACCCCAGCACTGCCTTGCTATACTGTTGGGTCCTTAAACAAGGCCCTTAAATACTCAGATGTATAAAGAGCTGCAATGTAAGTCGCTCTGGATAAGGACGTCTGCCAAATGCCCTTGTCTTGTGTATCGAATTGAAATGAAGCCAAAAGACCAAGCAGTTTCATTATCATGGCGATAATGATATGGCTCCATCCTTTCTTCCAGAAAGTTAGACAGATCTGATTTCTGAGTAATAAACATGACCAAGGGTTCAGGATTCAGTGAGACTTCATGTTGATCTCAGCAGTGTGTAATTAGTTCCGAACATCCATGTGTGTGTTTGTAGTGGTTTCCTCTGTTCATTTCATCCCTTGGCCTTGGTAAGAAAATGGCTTTTCCCACCAGACTGCAAAACATTTAAATGTTTGCTGAACAGGAAATTGGGGAAAACTGCCTGTTTCTTTCAGGATTTCATAATTACCACGACATTTAGAGAACTGCAGACAGAATGAACGCAGAACATCCTCCGGGTTTGTGAGAACTTTGCTTCAGTGGACAAAGACTGACTCACCAGCCCAAAGTCAGTCAGTGATCTATGTTCCCTTCCTCTGTCTCTGTTTTAACATTAAGCGTTTTCATTCTCTCAAGGGTTGACTGTGTTGAGAGTTGTAACCCACCCACCAATCTGTACCCAGCCTGGTGCTGGCTCACATCTGATGGAACTCTCTTTATCACCCTGTTGGCAAAACATTGAGGGGGCCCATACAGATGGAAATGAGGCCTTTACAGTCCCACAGACGAAATGCAACTGCCCTAACGCCTCCGCAGAGTGCCATGGGATTACAAAAGGGACCGGTTAGTCTTGACCCCAGCCCGTGACTGCTGCGATGCTGAACGACAGAGATCTAGATGTTCCTCATTCAGTGCTCTCTCCGTGTACATTCTTTCATGTTGGTATCAGTTGTCCTTCACATATACATGCATTGCTGGCTTTTGAAAAGAGTTAACAGCTTATGAATGGCAATTAAAATAACACTAGTAGCACTGTAATGAATCTCACAGTCTACTGATTCTGCTTTTGTCCTATACACTTAATGGCCTCTTGTGTGTTTTAAATTGAATCGAGTGCAAACGACAAGGCATTTTATTTTCCCGTACATTCGCCACTAAATGATGCTCGGGTTGGATTGGAAATTTGGCGCGAGTGATGAAATCAAGGATGTGATTTGGTTGCCACGTTGCAATTTGGCACTTTCTTAAGAAAGTCATCTGCTCGATCGGAGCATCCCTTTCAAAGCAGGCGTGTTGCATCTTATCATGGAAAAAAAAAAAATTATAGATAACCAGGGCTTTTTTTTTTTTTTATTAAATTTTTTTTTTAAAGCTTTCTGAAGTTCCAGAGCTTCCAACCCCCTATTTCAGATGAATTACTCCCTTGTAAGGGCATGTCCTCAGGCAGAGGCCTATGTACAGAGAGAGACGAGAGAGCAAGTCTAGCACAGTGACTGTGGAGTGGCAAGAAAAAAAAACAATGTGACTCTTATTTCAGCCAGAGAAGAGGAGGGGAGAGGAGAGTACGCGATGTGATGCCGCCGAGTCGCTTCAGTGTAACCGAGAAGTTCCAGCGTGCCCACATAGCCCTGGAGTTTGATGGATAAGCCCCACTGGGAGAGCTGGTCTGCCTGTCAATCAAAGCACGCTGCCTTAGCAAACAGCTGGATACCCGGTCTCTCATTGGCTGAAGGGTAGTCATGTGATTTTGGTTTTAGGGGGTAGGTCCTGAAATGTAGGTGGGTGAGCGCTTTCATTGCACCAGTTGGCTGATGTTATGGCCTTGTACTTTGGCCTCCATCCTCACTTTGGAGCTTAGGTCATATAACATCAGAACCCGAGCCAAAGTGCTGTGGAGGGAGGGAGAAAGTGAGGGCTAGATGTAGAGGTGTGTGCAATGACTCATCTGGAATTGCAGATAACATTGCAGTTGTTCTGGCATTACAAGGACAGGTGTTGACTAAGTACAGTGCCATCTAGTTGCTGAATGAGTACTTTTTCCTTTTCTGCCAAGTAGCTGCGTTCTTCAGTGGAAGGAGGGGGAGGTCTTGCAGGCCACAAATCATGTGTGTATGCAAGAGTGTGTGTGTGTGTGTGAGGGAGAAAGAGAGAGAGACAGACTTTGGGATAGCCTCAGTCTCAGTCCAGATGAAGGGTGTATTCTTCTTGCTTTCACAAAGAGCTCCATTATAGCATGCTGTAAGAGGCGTATCTGCCCAGTGCTCCATTAAAACCCCCCCTCCAGCGGTTTTCCTCCGTCTCCCAAACAGACAAGGTGGAACCCACAGACGCCCGGCAGCACAACTCTACAACTTATACCACTGCTAATAGCAGGCTAGGCATCAGTCCCCTAAACACCATGAAGGCACAGGGGTATGGATTTGTTTTTAAGTCAAGAGACATGTGTTGGGATCATGGTGCATGGTGGAAACCCTGTCTGTGATTTCCTTTAAGTGGGGAAAAAAAAAAAAAAGAAAATATTTAGAAAATATTTAGGCAGACTTCTAGTCGACCAATCTATAACCAGACTGTTGTTACAGGAGATTTCCTGACAGCTACTGACAACTTTAAGTTCATTTTAATAAGATTTTGGGAATCATCCAGTCGAGTCATCTGCTTAACTGTAGCATCAGTTACCCCTATCTCATCCAGTTCTCTACAGGTCGTGTGCAAAACTAAGACCAGGAATTCAAGACTGCGCTCGGCGACTGTTATTGAAGTTTTGCAACCTAACGAGCATTCTTTGAAAGCAGAGACGTTTACATCTATTGAAAGTCTTTGAGATCCGCAGTTTAGGGAGCACGTTGTGTGTTCAGGGCATATTGGAGATCTGTTCACGTCGGCGTGTAATGGCTTGTCGGCTTAACGGGCCTGAAAAGCCCTCCGAGCACCCGCTCCCTCCCTCCCTCCACCGTTTTCTTTTCAGGTGTAGGGAGGCTTTTGGTTTTTACCTCATGAAACCAGGAGCCACGCCTTACCAGGAGTCTCTTGCTTCGAAAAGAGATTATCCTAAGCATCTTTAGTCTTTTAGTTTCCAGAGACATAAAGACGGAGATACAGCTGTGAGCTCAAATTCAGTATGACTTAACCCAAGCTAATCTTGGACTATTACATCTCTGTTTATCAGGAAACCTGATGTGTCCAAGCCATCAGCAAATGTCCTGGTTTTTCCATGCTAGTGTTGGGAGAATATTACATTCACACTCGCCTAGTCATCATTCACTCCCTGCCAAGTTTCTGTTTTTAATGCTGACTGAACCTTTTGTAAGAGTGTACCGTTTTCTTTCACTCACATCATGTCGTTTGTAGATTAGCGCGCTTGTTAATTCGAGTGTGAAATCTTTATTTCATCGTCTCCGTGCGATGACCTCATGCACTGTGCATCAGAGAACAAGTAGAGCACGTATCCAAAAAACGATGGTGGAGATAATGTGTTAGTTTATATTATTATCATCCAGAAGTTTGTCTACTTGGCATGGGCAGACTGTCCTGGAGGAGTGATTTACGGAGCGGAGCCGTCACTGCCGCCCTGCAATGAATGCACCATTTGTTGCAGACGGACAACTGTCAGAGAAGAGCGCCGAGGCCTGCAGCGTCCCCGCTGTCATAAATACAGCTGAGGGAACAGGCCAAGCAATCGGAGGAGAAAGGAGAAGGTGGGAGGGATTCCCATGTGCCTTCTATCTAGGAGTCTTGTTTCATTCATGGACCATGTTAAGCACAAGAGTGGTAAATGTATTGAATGCATCCTGTATGGATGGTTTAAAACCGTTGCATGCGATGCACGATAAGAAAAAGCCTCTCCATGTCCGTGCCCTGTTGGGTGCCAAAACAAAAAAAACAAAACGGCACTGCTATAAATAGAGGATGTCAGACATCTGATTTTTCCTGCAGGAACATGTCTGCGAAAACGAAGTAATCAGAAGAGCATCGGTGAGATGGACAGGGGGATTAGGGCTCAGTTTGTGTCTCCCCAGCGATTCGCACCGTCCCATGTCTCTGTAGAAGCCTTGTAGCCTGACATCAATGCCAGCTTATTCATTTAAGATTTCTTTCCTAAAGGGAACTGAACATCAGCCTGCGAAAGCCTGCAGTGTTTTAATGCATCGGAAGGATAGTGATGGTCTGTAAGCAAGTCTGCCCGCGAACACTTGCGCACACATACACACTCGTACCATCTGTAGCGTGTGGAGGACAGTGTACGCTTTTTTTTTTTTTTTTTTTTTCCCCAAGGCAGCTGTCAGTGATACACCAATCTGTCAGCACACAGTCTGCATCTGTACTCCTGCTTTGTAACTCATACCGTGTGTGTGTGTGCGCATGTGCTAGTATGAGCATGCCTTCCAAATCAACCTTTGTTGATCTGACCCGTTGTCAGTCTCTAGTGAGGAACCCCTCAGCTTTTCCCCGCTCGACGTTCCTGTGCAGTTTGCACCGACATGGAGAGGAGGCTGAATTTGAGCCTGTCTCCTTCCCCTAGGCAGGCTCATATGACCAGACAACCTCTGCATCGGTACTCCGCTTAGAGCACGGCCAAGCCTGGGCAGCATACACACCATTCAGGCCCAAATAAAGACGTACTGGCTTGAGTGAGGGGGGAAAAAAAAGTGTCCGTCTCTGGCACCTGTTGCCAAGGACCAGCAGTTTGCAGCCATGTTTAATTCCAGAGCCAAGCGCTGCTGTGCCAGCAAGCTAACACACACACCTCATCAGCTGAGTGTCAAGCCTGCATGATGTTAAAGCAAAGGAAATCTTTCCCGAAATGAGTTTATATTTGGCACAAACTTGTAAATTTGTTACGATTCATTGCCTATAAGTATTTTTAAATATACTGACGTTTCCAGTGTTGGTTATTACTGATGCCGTGTTTATTGTGCCACTTCAGTTTTAAAAGGTTTAAAGCCTTGCATTTTGAAGCTGTTCCAGACTTAATGCTGCCCCGAGCTTCATGAGAATACCGGTGTAGTAAATACAGCATAAATGGTGCATGTTTGTCTATAAACGAAAGGTTTTATTCATTTACTGTCGTGTCTGTTTCAGCATCCAAGTTAGCCAGGTTACTGCTGCTTGATTTCGAATGAAATCTGAAACAGATTTTCGATGATCAGTTGGCCAGGGACCAGTCAGTGGACCGGTTTTCAGCCTAATTAGACTCGTGTTTAGATGATTCTGTGCATGCAATGAGTCGAGCAATAGTAAAGCATTCACGGGTTCGAATCTTGCTACAGCTGGAAGCCTAGACAACTGATTGGCTGTGTTTTCAAGGAGGAGGGGGGGGGGCGGAGCAAGCAACTCTAACTATTTCACTCATGCTGATAGTGAACGGAGGGCGTCTCGGCAAGTCCGCAATGCCTGAGCACGTAAAACATCCAGTCATTATACCTAAAGATTCACATCACAACCTTAATCTTAAAAGACATTCATGAAAAGGTTGGACATTGTGGAAGGAATTATATGCTTCCGAAATTGAGGCAGAAATACTGGATTCCGACTGCTACTTCCCTCGTGAGAAAACTTCTCTCCAGGTGCGTGACGTGTAGAAAGATCAGAGCAATCTTTGTTGCTATTTGGGGGTTAATCACGTTTCTTAACCCCCAAATAGTCGATGTGTGGGCGGGTTGAAAAGACGCTGATGTCACATGATTGGTAGCCATCAACTCATCTCCAGTTGGTTTTTATACTGATCAGCAACACCACTACTGCCACTGCAAGGTAAATTGAATAACATTGATTGACAATTATATATCAGTAAACCGATGACAGGATCCAAGGCTCATTTATGCCTTTGAGGACCGAAGGCCGGTCTGCCATGTCCTCCTATTCCGATCGAGCACCAATGGAATGCGCCGGACAAACAAGTCCGACCACTCCACAAATCCACAGCACCCAAAGCATCCGTCGCTAAGACACCACAACACACCCCCAGAGGTCCTATATAGCCATATGCCCAGAGCTGCCCTGGTGGCACAAGGACAACCTTCACAATACTTTGTGCAGTTTTAGAGCAAATGTGAAGGTTATTTACTGGACAAATGATATCATTACGGAAGCTGCTTGCCAATATTTATTCATCACCTTAATATTACATTGAAAAGAAATACTTACAAATAGTTAAATTATTGAAAAGCTCAACATAAATTCCAGACTATATGTATATTACCAATGATAAATTACTGCATTTTGCGATTAAATAATTGCACAGGACCATAGTGCGATTAATTTTTATTTTATTGTTCTATTATTTATTTTAATGATCTTCATTATAAACTATTCATTTGCTGCACATTTGTACAGCAAGCAAGCAGTGTTGAGAGATTTATAAAAATTGGCCATGGCAGTCTTTGTTTTCCACTCGAGCAACCCGTATGGATCACGTTAAATGTCTCCTAGATTTAATCATGTTGTGTTTAATAATTATAATGGATTTAACATTCAGTTCTCAATATCAAGCATTTGTTTCTTCTTGAAGTCATTTTGGCGATTTTTTTTTTTAATTTTATTTATTTTTTATTTTTTAATTATTATTATTATTATTATTTTTTAATTAAAAAAATAAAATTCTTTTAAGTTCACTCCAGGTTCCTGTCCTTGTTTCTCCTTGTATATCCTGTAGAATCGAACTGCATTGAGGTCAGGGTGTAACGTAACAAGTCCTCAGGTCTGACTTTTTTTTTTTTTTTTTTTTTAAAGAATTGATAAAATTATAGAACCATTGTATGATCGAACCGTGAATGAATCTCAGCAGCTTTGCATTTAGCAGTTACATCATATACGCCGTCAGCGCTTACTCGCACTAATCACCAGCTGGACCGATTAGATAGTTATAATATATTATAGTGACTGATGAGAATTCACTGTTTGCTGAACCAGTCGAGCTGATGAAACTTTAATCCCATCACGGCCGGTTCGGAATCTCCGCACCAGCACGTCTGTAGTAAAACATTAGCAGTCTGTTGGGGAAGATTTTCTGTAGAGAGGTCCCACGAGCATCTCTACAAGTCAGGCCACGTCTCCATCACTTTCCTGTTAGTCTCCAGACATGGCTGCGGTGGCCGTGCTGCTCTAGCCATCGCTCCTTCTACTTTTTTATTTTTATTTTTTTTTACACTTATGAACGGTTTCAGTCTAGCGCTTGGCTAAGGTTTGGAGGGGAAATATCTGGGAAGATGTACTGGAAGTTAAACACACACAGAGACCACATGGTTTCTGAAAGAGAATACAGTGAAGGAAGGCTTGGCAGTGAGACTCCTGCTGAAGGGGGTGAAACTTTTTTTTTTTTTCTCTCTCTTCTCTGCTCAGAAACATTGATTGAAATCAAATCAAGTCTGTTTTCCTATTTCATGATATATTTTGTAGCATTAAATATAGTGTAAAATAAAACCAAAGTTTTATTAGGTGATGCTCAGAGCTTACTCACTTCATCTTCACCTTACAAACAAACAAACCAAAAACTTTTTTGATCCGAGAAGACTAGAAAAGTATTCGTGTTCTTATGCAACATTTGAGTAAACCGAGTATCTGAGTACGTCTTGATATGTGCGAGTGTGCCCGTGTGTACGGTCTGCATTTATATGGATGTTCTTCCCCTCCCTCTGCTTCACTTTGTCCTTTCTGTGGAACTAACACAGTGAGAACACGAGTGAGTCAGACTGGGAAGCCGTTGACGTCGATCGTCGCCGTAGAGAGAAGGAGGGAACCGGACTTTCTTGTTAATCCAGATTAATGCAACAACTTCGCTCTGGTGTGCTGCTGTACACTCCCACACACACACACACACACACACACACACACACACACACACACACACACACTTTCAGCTTTTAACTCTCTGCGACTACATCTGCTTTTTTTTTCATCAACTTGGAGAGTTCAGTCTGTGTCCAGCAGTGTGTGTTCAATGTGTGTGTGTGTTCAATGTGAGGCTGAGGGTATGGGCAGGTGGAGAAGCTGTGGAGCCTGTGAACTGAAGAAGCTGTCGGTTCCTGCACTTGTCCGTGCCTGTCATCCTGCGCAGAAACAGCACAGCAGCATTCTTTATACACACACACACACACACACACACACACACACACACACACACACACACACACACACACACACTCGCGCGCTCTCTCTCTCTCTCTCTCTCTCCCTCATACGCACATACACACGGTAATGCTCAGTGTCAATCGGTAACGTCCACCTCACACACGGACACTAATAATAACGTTGCTGTGTCTCCAATTACAATTATATTCTTGGCGAAAATTGCCACGTTGCTGTGTTTACGTTCGTCGGCGTAAATAGGGCCGAATAAATTTAGAAAGAGTGCACAAATAGTGCAGGTCATTATTTCGCATGAAATATGAAATCTTTTGGCACGGTACCTCGATGCATCTTTGACTTTACAGAGCAACACAACCAGTATTGGTAGACCGGCGAATCAATTTTCAGGCATTGTGATTTTTTTTTTGTGATTCTACTGATGTTAACTGTCTAAAGTTTACACGTTTTGAAATATTAAAAACTACTAAAAGCACCTTATGCATTGAAATGCTGTCTAACTTGTGCTATTAATTGTTTAAATATCTTTTTCTTCTTCCAATCGTCTGCCTCACCGTCCAGCGAAGTAGGTGGCAGTATTGCACCAACCTGCTCGTAAACCCAAAAGATGAAGTGATTAGTCTCGCAAATTTGCAGGAAATGGAAGTAATTTGTATTTTTTATATTTTTTTTTTGTTGCCCTGCAACCCCAGGCCTTCCTCACGACAGGCAAGATGTCTACCACTGACCCACCATTCACCTTTCATACATACAGATGTTTTAAATGGCTATATGCGCCCGACTCCAAATGTGCTACGAGCCATCGGATCACACTGCGTCTTTGGGACGCGCTTGACCCCGTTCACACCCGTACTCAGAGCTGACCACTCGTGACCTGATCACCCAGGACGCATGTTAATGTCAGGTGTGAACGGGGGCCAGAGCTGTAAAAACCTGCTGGTGCTTGCTCTCTTCCCGCTCCTGTTACACCTGGACTAAAAATGTGGACATCTGGTTCCCCCAAGGGTCGCTATAAGAAACACGAATACTAGCATGTCGTATCCAGATGTTCCAGAAAATATTCAGGAAGAGCACCAGGGTCGTGCGTCGAATGCCGAGTACAGTCATGTGATACTGCGGTAATGTTTTGTCATTGGTATTAGCTGGCAGGCTTATTTAACAAACATGAAGCTTTTACATGATGCACCGCTTAAGGCCCCGTCGTAAAGTGAACTGAATAGTGCACACGGTTGGTGGAAGCACCTAGTGAAGACTATTTTGTGAGGAATTTTGTACCTGGTGTTTTTTTTTTTTTTTGGTAAAATAATTGCATTAATTTAACTAAAATATAAGCGACATCATTGTTATTCAAGGGTCGGAGCCAAGCGATTACGTCGACAACATTCCATCGCCAGCGCTAATCACAGCTGCGCGGTTCTGTTTGCTCGTTTCCCTGCATCCTCTGTTTCACAGCCTCACACACTGCTGGTATTCAGCTGGTTAGACTGGAGATGATGCAGAGACTGGGTGTTCGTTCGTGCACACACACACACACACACACACACACACACACACACACACACACACACACACACACACACACACACACACACACTGGCATGGCTCAAGACCTTTGCAACCTAAAATGTCTCCTCCACCCAGCCATTATAACTACCTCAGTGTGTCTCAATTAGGCAGTCTTACCAGCCACTAATCTGATAATCACTGTCCTCTCTCTCTCCCCCCCTCATCCCTCCCTCCTTCTCTGGTTCTTTTTCTTCCCCTCATCTCCCTGCTGCCTTTTTTTTTTTTTGGGTCCCCTTATCTTTTTTTTTCCCCCCTTTGTTTTCTAAATTATTAGTTTTAAACCAGAATTCGTTCTTCACATTTTGATCATCATGGTCGGCTCCCGAACCGTTACACATCCTCGCTCTTCCTCCAACTCTGTCTCCGCTTGTCTCCTCCGTCTTTTCAAAAGCTCCTCCACAAAGACGATAAGCTGTAAATCTGTCGACTTCCACGTCTCTCCCCATCTGTATGTCGCTGTCTTTTTCACACACACACACACACACACACACACACACACACACACACACACACACACACATTTGCATAAAACATACAGACAGGAACCGAAGCTAAATGAAGGACTTCAAAGACAAAATAAGAAGAAAGAAGTCGAACAGATGTAGAACTGCAGGACAGACGCACTGGACATGACGGCGTGTTAAATTACCAGTAGAGATAAGGAACAGTTTAAACTGCTTACATGAAAAGTTTATGCGCCCTGTGGCTCTGTATTGTGCTTCAGCATTGTAGCCAGTAAGTTCATGTCAGACTAACTAAGCTTATGTTGTTATATTGGAGGTGAATCTTATTATAGGTGATAATTTGTAGATGCCTGTAACAAAGCTGCTTGATCACAACAGTCACAGTATATACCCGGAGTCAGAAAGTGGAGATTTGGCATGTTTTTGATTACAGTAGGGAGGCGTCCAGTGCCAAACAGCCAACATGAGCACTTTGGCAAAGCATCTCTATAAGGATTCAAACTTTTATTGTTTATTAAAACACTTTATTAGGCCTTTAACAGTTTTTACCTCCTTTAAAAATCTGTGCGCGCAAGAAACACCAAACAGACCGTGTGGGTCAAGTGAAAGTTTTATTATATATACACTTGTGCCCAAGTAAACTTTTTATTTTATTTTATTATTATTATATAAAAGTTATTATATAAATGTCTGACCTCATATAGGAGGAGCCCCTCCCCCATCTTGTTCTCTTGTGGGCGTGGCTCAGATGTATTCAATTAGACACTGAAAAGGTGTGTTTATAGGAGGAGTGAAATACAGGGAGATTAAGGTATGAAAAAAATGCACAATCTGAGGTGTGTTTCAGACGGATGTTAAGGTGTTAAAGAAGGATTAAGATATTTCTAAAAAATTTTAGAAATTTAATTTAATTTTACTCGCTTGTTTATTAGGTTCTCATCTATTTGGTGTTCATACTATGACATCACAGGCAATATTGGTATTAAAGGCAACATTTTGATCGTCATAAGAACCCTAGTGAACAATCATTATGATGTAATGAATATTACAACTAGGGGTTTGTTTTGTTGACAAAGACAAACGTGTGTAAAACTCTGAAATGTTACAGTACACTCGCGCTCAGCTCTAATATTTGCATGGTAGGTTGTACCATGAGTAAGCAGCATTGTACGATTTATTGCTCTGTTAGATGGTCACAGGAGATGTGAATCGAGTGCCGTACCCTCATTGCTTCACTCATCGCGTTAGACACACAAGCAGGTCTTGTGTAATAGCCCGGTGTCATACTGGGGAAGGAGTTTGCTTTCAATGAGTTGACTTTCAAGCATCTTTGTCTTGTGTGTGTGTGTGTGTGTGTGTGTGTGTGTGTGTGTGTGTGTGTGTGTGTATTAAACACTATCTGTGGTCTCCCTGCAGTGTGAGCCGTGTGTGCTGAC
>JAQMYJ010000033.1:29562349-29577708 GCA_030014305.1 Clarias laeviceps
GCCCCACACGACCCTGGAGGTTGTGTGTGTGTGTGTGTGTGTGTATGCGGTGAGGGGATTTAATGAGTCACAGAAGTAGACTTCAGGACACATTCGGCTGGACCTCTCTGTTGGGGGTGGGGATGAGTATCCTTGGAGACATCACAGTCCAGAGACTCCGGCCCTAAAACTCACTCATGCAATGACGAACCTCTCTGAACACAAGTTAATGGGTAGCTTCGTGGAGCTGGTTCATTCTGAGGTGAGCCTGCCTGGATTTGGTTTCACAGAACCATTATTGTATGGAAGTAGAGCAAAATTTAGCACTAATCCTAAGTAATCGCCAGAGCTAGTTAAGAGGATCTACGCTGCAGTGAATCGGGTGCTGAGCATAAAACCGCAAGCATGCAAATACAGGGATACATACTCGCATGATATGGACTTGTCATGTGTGTCCCGACTGTTGCACACTGTTACATGTCCAGACACACACTCGGATGCATGCAGTAATAAAGGGAATTAGCACTTTGGTTATATGAGACTCCCTCGGAGGGGGACACTGCATAAACAAAATGTCTCAATGACTCATTACACAAAAGGAGAACAGGTTTGGCAGTTATGTTGCTGGGTTTTCATGACTAGCACTCAAAGAAATGTGCATCTTGGTTAGCTAAACTGTGGAAACACACCTGCCATAATGCTTGTCTGGTCACACTGTTACGGGTGTGGGTGTGGTTGCGTTCATGCACGCATGCACTTTTAGATAAAGCAGCTTACGGTCAGCACAGACACCTCACGACAGTGGTGAGAAGTGTGGGCATTGATAAGAGCTGTGTGCAACCGCATCCACACTAGCCAGATGTCTCTCAAACAGAAATGGAGAACTGCCACAGTTAAGGCAGGAGTTCTCCATCACAAACCGCTTTTTTGTTTGTTTTATTTGCAGCAACAAATTTTACTCCACATTTTCTCTGATGTTTGCAGTTGTCTGTTTCAGTTCAATAATATTTGATCATAGTTTTTCAGAAGCCTTTTATGCATTTGATTGCTCCTCAACAATTATTAAATAGTGGATAGATATAATTATTATTTTTGCATTTTGTATTAAACAGTCTTGCTTTAGTGAAGGTCAATGCACTAAAATGTGGCATTACTCGTAGGTGTGAGCATTGTTGCATCTCATTTCGGACACATCGAGGTTTGCTCCGTCACAATGCAGCCATCCATAAGCAGCTGCCGACGGACCCCAATGGGCGCCCATTCATTCAGAACAACCCCTCCATACCCCTAGGCTTCAACGATCTGGCTTTCATCGACTTCTCCTGCCACAAATTCCCTCGCATTGCCCAGGTAATGACCTGCATTTATGCCAGTTAGTCAATTTTTTCAGCCCCAATGAAGTGTTAATTCTGATGGTTTTATTATGTGATATATTAGATATACTACTTCCTATTTATATACTGTTATTTAAATGCACAGGTTTGGTGCGAAACTAATCTACGCCGCTGCACCAGCAAGCTTCATCGTTTTGTGTGTGAGACCTGTGACAAAGCTTTCCCTTTAAATGTGGCGTTAGACTTGCACAAGTCCACCCATGACACTTCTGAAACCAAGGAAGCGCCTGCTTCCTCACAGCCTTCCACTAAAGAGTCTGTCAAATCTGAGAAAAGAAGCTTCATGGACTCTCTGGGTTTGCAGCACATTTCTGAGGTTAAACCTGAACCTTCAGAGGAGGAAGCCTTGCAAGCAGAGCGAGACAATATTCGTGTGATCCATGTGGAGCCATCCTCGGTCCAAAAGGATTCCAGCTTTCTTAGTGGGATTAGCCTGTCTCTGGTGGATCCAACATCTCTCCGGGGTTTGTCGCAGAACGAGGCACTCAAACTCCTTTCTTTGCAGCCATTTCAGACTAGTTTCCTTGTCCAGCCAGATGGTGGAATGGTAGTGAAGCCAGGTTGTCGTGAGACTGGAATGGAACTGGCTGACATACAGCAGATCCTCAAAGTGGCGTCTGCTGCCCCAAATCAGATCAGCCTCCCTCCCTTGTCTAAGGCACCATGCAGTGCGGTGCAGTCAAACTACAAGCAGATGCCCCCACTCAAGCCAAAGCCTCTGGTTGCTCCCAGGACCAACATGACAACTTCCACTCCTCCTCCACTTTTAAGCACCCAGCAGGCATCACTAGGCTGCATCAGCCCCAGTCTGCCACCACCTGCTGGGCAGTTCCCGAAGGCTGCCAAGGAATTGTCTCCATCTTCATCTTCATCATCCACCAACCAGGCATCTATTGAAAAAATCCAAATGGAAGCTGATTGCATGGGTGATGCCCACACTCCCATGGACACAGATGACCAACAAATTAAGCAGGCAGAAGAAAAGATAATGGAGCCATCTGGAAAGAAGGCAGCAGGTCGCAAGGGGTCGTACCCCTGCCGCTTTTGTGAGCAGGTATTTGCATTTTCGGGGGTGCTACAGGCTCACATGCGTTATCATCTCGGTATCTTGCCCCACCAGTGTAATATTTGTGACTATGTTGCACCTGACAAAGCCACACTGATTCGTCATCTGCGCACCCACAGTGGTGAGAGACCTTATGTCTGCCGAGTCTGCCATTACCCGTTCACTGTTAAAGCCAACTGTGAGCGCCACCTACGCAAGAAACACATGAAGAACACTCGTAAGGAAATTGAGAAAAATATCAAGTATGTCACCTCGTCCACAACAATGCCCGATGCGTTAGATCAAACTGGCTCAAGTGACACTGTCTGTCGTTTATGCGGCGAGGACCTTAAGACCTACCGAGCCCTGCAGGTTCACATGCACGTCCACAACGGCTTCCAGAGAAAGCCGATTGAGTGTAAACGCTGTGGAGCAGCCTTTTTAGCCAAGCGAAACTGTATCCACCACCTACTGAAACAGCACCCTGAAATTAAAAAGCAGGACATAGAAGACCATATAGCTATCATCACTGTTCCTCCTTCACAAACATGTCCCACGCCTTCTCCACCCAACGGAGTGCCACCAAGAACATCACCCTGTCTAATCAAAGTGGAAGATCTAAGTTTCTATGGTGCAGATCAGGACCAACCGCTGGACTTCTCAAACAAAAACCGGGGAGGTAACAATGCTGGAAACATCAGTGCTTCTCCTGGAATCAAGACAGAGCCTACCTCTTATGATGATTCCATGGAACCCATTGATCTCTCAATTCCCAAGAATCCCAGTAAAAAGATGAAGGTAAATCCTAATGCAGTGTTGCAAAGAGAAGTAAAAATGGAACAGACATCTCTTAACATAATGGATCACACTTTTCCCATGGGCCTGCAAACAGATAGAGCCATTGAAGAGAAACCGCAGCAGCTTGGGTGCTATCAGCTCCCCACTGCCTTGACCGCCATCTCTACAACCAGCGCAGCAGGTCGTGCCTTGCGGTTAAAGCCCCTGCTGCCTAAACCAAATTCCGCTGTTGTGAAGGAGCTCCCACCTTTGGCCTCCATTGCCCAGATTATCTCCTCCGTCTCTGGTGCCCCCGACCTCCTGAAACGAGACAGCCCTAACGGTAGCTGTCCTGACTCTGTCTCAGACATCTCATCTGAGGAGTTTATCCAAGAGGGATCCAAAAGGAGAAGCAATAAAAGGCAAGCCACAAACACAACTAGAGAAAAGCCTGCAATGAATTCAACAGACTCTAATATCGACCTTGAGTCCAGTGGGGAATTTGCCAGTGTGGAGAAGATGCTGGCCACCAGTAATGCCAATAAATTCAGCACCTACTTAAAAACCAACATAATGGAGCTGGAAAGGAAAGAAGGAGAACAGCCATGCAACGGTGACAAGAAAGAAGGACAAGATGAAAAACAGATGCAGACCAAGCAGACCTCTCAGCCCCAGCAGTCCAAAGGGAAAAAGAATGCATACTCAAACTCTGTGCAAAAAATGACTTGCCCATTTTGTCCCAGAGTCTTTCCATGGGCCAGCTCACTCCAACGCCACATGCTGACACACACAGGTAACACACAACAAACCATCTCATTCCATGGTCTTAGCATGTCTGTATATATGATTATGTATGTGGCATAATTCAGGTCTATTCATTGTGTGGTTTAGGTCAAAAGCCGTACCCTTGCCCTAAATGTGAAGCTCTGTTTTCAACCAAGTCCAACTGTGAGCGCCATCTTTTGCGCAAGCATGGTGTAACCAATAGAGTCCTCCGGCAAAATGGTGCCATGTCTAAATCTAAGGAGTCAGATGAGTGTTCGCCTGAGAGTGCAGGTAAGGAGAGAGAGAGAGAGCGAGGGAGAGAGAGAGATTGGGATTTTTAGAACGTTCTTCCTTCTTGGCAGTTTTGCAAAGTAAAGTTTTGTGGTTAAACTAGTTAACTCATCTGTATATTTTTTATGAAACTCACTTGGAATTAAATGGGAACAAAATATGAAATATCAACTTGTATGTTATTGCCTGAAATTGTTAACTCAGTCAGATAGCTGATTGTAGGAATAGGTATTTATTTCTCAACAGTGATTTGGGGAATTTTAATTGTTACAGAAAACACATACTTTGGGGGAAAAAGCAAGACGTACAGTACATGCAAGGAAAAAATAATTACGCTTTTAATGTAATGTCATTACAGACATTATTTAGCTTTATGATTCGAATTGTATGCAACCACTTACGCAATAGATGTCTAGTAAATGAAATGAAATAAATACAGATTTACACTAAAAATAAAATAAAATACAAGCACAAAAAATACAGCAATGTTTAATGTGTTTTAATTTTGTGTTATAGAGAGCATGTCTGAAACTGAGCTCAACTGTGGTGAGACGATGGAGCTGACAAATTGTGGACCTGAAAAGCCAGCAGCATCGGATGCCAAGAAACCCTCCCCATCCAAGCCCACTGAGGCAGTTGCAGTAAAGCCCCTCTTCCACCAGGGGGAGCCAGAACACCAAGATGTCCACGAGTCACTAAAAAGGAAAAGCGCAGTTAATGACGACGACACCCACAGCAATAAGAGCCTGGACCTGAACTTTGCCAGCAAATTAATTGACTTTACATTCTCAGAGGGTGAACAACAGCGGTCCATTTCTGCTGTAGACAGTGATTCACATGAACAGGAAGAGTCCAAGCTGACCTGCAAGAGCTGCAACAAGAGCTTCAGATATGCCGCGACTCTGGCACGCCACGAAAAAGTCCACGTGTTAGAAAGCGCAGCCGATGCCACTAACGCAGACTTCAAAACGGACGATGCGGAAGAGTCTTGCGAACTGAAGAAGGATATGGTAGAAGACGAGGTGGAGACGCTGGAGCGAAACGGGACGGCCGAAAGTGAAGGGGCAGGCAGTGCGATGGACAGTGGCTCTGAAGAGGACAGGGACGAGAGGAGTGATGATGAAGGAGGTGCTACTGAACCAAAGAGCTGTGAAGAGGAGCCTGTATTGCCTAGAGGCAAAAGTGACAGGAGGAAGAAGATATGCGGGGTGTGTGGCAAACGCTTCTGGAGTCTTCAGGATCTGACGAGACACATGCGCTCTCACACAGGTAAGAACAATTTCAATGTTCACTGTGTTATAGCTATATACATATTGTACATATAGTGTTTTAATAAATGCTTCTACCATTTTCTGTTACCAGGTGAACGGCCCTACAAGTGTCAGACCTGCGAGCGCACATTCACCCTGAAACACAGCCTGGTCAGGCATCAGCGTATACACCAGAAACCCCGCGGCGCAGCCGGAGAGGACGAGGGATTCAGCGGGGGCTCGGCTAGTGAGAGGGAATCCACCCCCACCAGCACGAACCCTCCATCTGACAACGAGTGTGAAAGCATGAAAGAGAAAAAGCGCAAGTCTTCCTCGGCCACAAAAAGGGAGCAGGAACTCAATAAAGAAGCTTCCGTCGTTGTCCCAAAGAAGGAAGAAACAGCACCAGCTACACAGACACCCAAAGAACCTCCAGCAGAGGATCCAGTCTCAGATTCACCCTCGGACGGGTTTCTGCAAGGCCTGCTGGAGATCCATTCCAAGCCTAACATCGAGCGCATCCTCCCGAACAGTGAGCCTCCTCTCCTCGGGGTGGAGTGAAGAAGTAACTCCAGTGCCATACATTAAGTACTTTTGTACTGAGAAACATTTTAAACAGCAACAAAAAGACCATTTACAAGTGCCTTGCTACTTTTTTTTTTTGTTATATCTTTATCTACTACCAGATGATTTAGTTGATTTTTTTAGAGTATTTTATAAAATGAATTTTTGTTGTGCTTTGAAATGTCACATTTAAGCAATAAATAAATGAACAGTTTAGTATAATGATTTGTATATGATTGACAGACTGAACAGAGGATGGTCATACGAGCCTGCAAACAAGCCGGCACATGACTACTGAGACTACTGTGTGACGAGTATAACTGGAACTGCGCTTATTTTTCCATGGACTCAAAATCCAGCATTCAGCTTTAGTGATATAAAAGACCTTCAGAATACCGAGTTGTGTTCTGGCTTTTTGTATTACATAACAAGAGGGCACGGTGAGTTACAGAGGCTTTACGGCTAACCCTCCGAGGTGTGCGCAACATATTATCTCAGCATATAATATCTGGGCAATATTTGCCTATAATAACATGAATTAGTTTCCAGCTATGCTGACCATGTCAGACATCCTGTTTTAACCTTTTTTTTTTTTAAACTGAGGGAAGCGCAGTTTTTTTTTTTCCCCCTTTAAAAAAAAAAAAAATAAAAAATAAGAGCTCAAGATGAAGAGATCTATCTAGCTCTAGTGTGACTTACAAACAAATCTCAACAAAAAGAGACTCCTTCGTCCAGGTGAAATGTCTTCCAAAACACTTCAACTTCAGGCCTTACTTGTGTTTTCTTCAGAGGCTTTAGACAGGCCTAATGCGTCCAAATGCTAGTTTTTCTTATTACTTGAAAGCTGTCACCCTGCTGCCTCCTGTCTGGCTACAGCACCAGTTCCAGGACCATCATCCTCCTGAACATCTCTCCCAGTTGGATATCAGGTCAATCATATGATCACATGTGGAGTTTGGTATTTTTGTAAAAAAAAAAATTTCTTCTTCCTCAAATGTATAAACCTCAGACTCAAAGCGAACCTCAAAGAGCAGCAAACCGAACTGGCAGAGTAATTACAGCGAACTCCTCGTCTGTTCTCCAAACTAGTCCCCGCTGACTGGACGACTCCCGTTTACCCCAGTCGACCTCTGGTGTTTAACAGGAAACAAAAAGAAACACACATTAGAATTGGTGGTGTGAGCGCTATGAAAGAGTATTAATAAGCGAGCATCACTCTGACAGGTGATGAGCCAGCCGGTATCAGATGACGTATTTCCTCACCACAGTGGCCACTGGCACAAGACGACTAGTGTTGGATGAACTTGAAAAAGAAAAATGCAATCTCTAACTCAGTCTGCGTATTGTATTCTGAGACTCTGTTTCTCCTAACGCCTTTTTCTGGGTTGCTATGTGTGTGTGTGTTGCGTGTGTATTCATATGTGTGTGTGTGTGTGTGTGTGTGTGTTTTCCGGTTGAGAATGCACACGGACTGTTTTAAATGTATTTATTGTAGCCCAGTGTGGGTAAAGAAGTAAAATATGGAGAAGCCATGTATTAATTATGCTGCAGAGAGAAATGTTTCAGATTCAATACTTCAGCAGCCCAGCTGATCTGGGTCTTCTGTTTTTTTCTTTTTGTTTTTTCCCTTAGCAATAATCACTATTGATCCAAAGGCTTTATGTAGATGTTTTTATGTTTTATAGACTCTGTGGTCTATTTCGTTTCCTTCTTTTTTTGGCTGTTGTTATTATCACGATTATATTAGTTTGAATGAGATATGAGTTTGTTTTTCTCCTTTGATATATAAAACTGTGAAATTTATTGTTTTACTGTTCTGGGTAATTATTTAGGGTAGTTTTGCATGTTAACCTTTTTATGTTCTATTAAATGGGTATTTTTTTTTTCTGTCTCTTCCTTCTCACACTGTCTTGCTCTCAGGGTTTTTACATGATGCTTATTTGAAATGTACCTTCCTGAGTTGCAAATGTTCTCCCCGACTCTTGATTTTGGAACAAGTTGAACTGTCAATCACTACTTCTAGCACTTGACTGTGAATTAAAACGAGTGGGGTGGATATACTGAATCCATGCACGCCCACATTCCTCTTATCATTTTGCTTATTTTCCATGTTTTTTTTTTTTCTTTTTCTGGTTGTTTAATGGTTCCTTCATGTCCTTTCTTCTTCTCATATGGCAAAAACTAGAAATTGTACAGTCTTGCCAACAGGCTCTGGTTGATATTAAAGGGAGCTTCGCATCGCTGCTACACACAAAAAGTAATTCTACTGGACTTGAACGGAACCAGAATCATCGATAGTATTTTGGTACACTACTCCTGCTCTTCACACGAGTGCTTTGAAATCAGAAATTTAAGCTGTTCTGTATCAAACCTTTAAAGCAATAAAATTTTATTAATGCAAAATGATGCCTTTTCTTGTGTGTAACTTTTCTCTGACTCCGAATTTGTAATGAAAGGAATAATTCCACTGATCCCTTAAAATATAATTTAAACAGACTGATGGATTCATTTACATGCATATCATCTAAGTTGTCATCACTACTGTTTATAGGATCTTCTTTGGTCTTGTCTTATTATTAGCTGTGAGTTCTACGGTCAGGTTTTTCAATGATGTAAACTCACCAAGGCCTTAAGTGATCACTATTCATGATTTTCCTCCCTTTTTCTTCCTAGATGTTGATGCTCCATCATTTAGGTTGTAAGAATGCACTGAACACATCCTAACACAATTCCAGTAATAACAGCAATCTCATTAGTTGTCTGGCCAATGATTTGACCCTTCTGAAACACAATAACAACATCTTTTTTCACAACTGCAGGATTCATTAAAAAAAATAAAAGAATTGTTGCCAGTGTAGACTTGTATTATGCGGCAGCATTGTGGCTTAGTGGTTAGCATTGTCACCTTCCGCGTCCAGGTTCGATTCTCACCATGGGTCTGTGTGCATGGAGTTTGCATGTTCTCCCAGTGCTTGGTGGGTTTCCTCCAGGTACGCCGGTTTCCTCCCACAGTCCAAAGACATGCAGATTAGACAAATTGGTGTTCCCAAATTGACCGTAGAGAGTGTGTGTGCGCCCTGCGATGGATTGGCACTCCATCCAGGGTGTACACGGCCTCGTGCCCTAAGTCTCGTGGACTTCACGACCCTTAATCCAGGGTAAAATGGCAATGAGTGAGTGTATATTATGCGTCTGTGCACTGCAAATGCCTTAAAATGCTGTTTTTGCACTACAGTATATAATATACAGTATATATACAGTGTTTAACCTTTGTGTATATATAGTGACTAACCTATATAGACTTGCATAAATGTACATACTGTATGTATATTCTGTTCAGCAATTTTTTTTTTCTTAGCACATTTTTTTCACTACTGCAAAATTACAAAAGTTACCAGGAAGGACAACTGCTGTCAAACCTGTGCCAAGTTGTATGTACAGATCTGATGGTCCGCTATGGCGACCCCTCGACAAGAGCAGCCGAAACAAAAAGCACAGACTCTAGAACCAAATTTGTAGTTTGTAAAACAATGTAAACTTAATTTTTGTATACATAAAATAACAGTTCTTTTTGGATGCAATGCTAGTGTTTTGCTGGGAGATTGTAAAGAAACATACAATAGTGATGTATATTTTTTACTGTAGAAATGTCTTCGAAATCAATATTATTATGGGATATAAAATAATTTTGCTAAAAAAAAAGAGGATGAAATCATGAAGATAATTTAAGATATAAATCAAATCAATAAAAAAATATATATAGTTGCAAGCAATGGTGATGGGTCCAAGCACCCTGCTCCATTGCAACCCCGGGTCCACCGCACAACATGTGTGTTATTTGAGCGTGTTAAGACCTACATAAAGCCATCGCTGCCCGAGTGCACCACACAACTTGCACATTTCAGACACTATATAGGGCTGATGTCAGTTTAGGCCCTAAATATTTGTTGAGTGCGTTAGTGTGTGAGTTATGTGTGTGTGTATTTTTGTGCATGCATGTGTGTGTGTGTGTGCGCGCGCGTTTGTGTATGAGTGTGTACATGCGTGCGTGCGTGTGTGTGTGTGTGTGAGTGATGGTGAGTGTTAACATTTGTAATATGTGTGTATGTATGTGTGCATGTGTGTGATGTATGAGTGTGTTTGTGTATGTGTGAGATGTGCTTGTGTGTGTGAGTGTTAACATTTGTGATGTGTAGGTGTGTGCAATAGGCCGCAGATGCTGGAACAAAAAACCTCACACTATGATGTTACTCACTGTGATGTCACTGAATGTGATGTCACTCAATATAATGCCACACAGAAAGTTATTAATAATTCTTAGCGCAAGTTTAAGACATTATCACGGCTGACCTGTTTGAGATATCAAAAATCCCTTTGCAATTTTGCGTCCTCAATGTCTTTAGATCACATCGGTCCGGTTTGGTGGCGATCATACAAATTCCCTAGCAGGAGTATATAAAAATCCATCGGGTGCGTTTTTCCGAACGACCCAAAATAAGCTGCCTCCTGTTGAGTTGAGCCCAGGATATGCGAAAGTTGTGCAAAAGTTGTTCGGCTCAATGAGCTCTGAATGTGTACCGAGTTTTGTGTGCATACGTGCAAGTGTGTATGAGCTATGCAGGAAAATCTCGTGCGAGAGCCCCGAGGGCCCCGGGCCACGCGACTCTCAGGCATCCTAATGGCAGCAGATTCCCACCTGTCTGCAAATTTGTATGAGATTTTGAGCATGTTAAGACCCCAAAAATCTCAAAAGGATGGGAAAAAAATAAAATAATCCTTAGGAAAACAAGAGGGTCCTGCGCACAATAGAGTGCAAAATATACGAGGGCGGGCCCAAGCTCCGGTGCCACCCGGGTGCACCAGAAAGACAGTGGGCAAAGAGTGCCTGTGCACTTACAGGAGAATCACTAAAGGACAAAAGTGGCAGTTTGGGTCTAATGAAACAGATTATAACAATGTCCACTGATGTGAAAATGGACTTAGTATAGACATTAGAGTTTAAATGCTATGTGTACATAAATATATGTATGTGTGTGTGTGTGTGTGAAGGTATTAGCCAGTTTTCAGCATTAGGCATCACCATGGCTAAACCGTTTGAGAGATCAGAAATCCCATTGCAATTTTTCCATCCTCAATGTTTTGAGATTAGATGGGCCGGGTTTGGTGGAAATGATAATGGTGCAGCTGCTTGGGCCGGGGTGTGTAGTGTGTGTAGGATGGTTAGTGTGTGTGTTTATGATGTAGTGTCTGCGTAGGATGTGTAGTGTGTGTGTCTGTGTGTAGAGGATGTGTAATGTGTGTGTAGGATGGTTAGAGTGTGCGTAGTGTGTATGTGTGTGATGAATGTGTAGTGTCTGTTTGTAAGGTGTGTGTGTTTGTGTGTAGGATATGTAGTGTTTGTGTATGTGGGTGTGTGTGCATGTGTGTAGGATGGTAAGGGTGTGTGTGTGTGTGTGTGTGTGTGTGTGTGTGTGTGTGTGTGTGGTGTGGTGTGACGTGTATGTTGCCGCCCTGAAGACTGAAATGTTGCATACTGGCCAATTTAAATGTTGATATTATTTATATTTATTATATCTGTATATGTGTAAATTGTAAACATGAAGCCATATTAAAAGAAGAGGGGGAAATACCTCCATCTAGTGGACGTAGTTTAGTACTGCAGGAGTCATGCCACATCCATGTCTAGTCAATGGGCTCATAGATGTAAAATATTGTTGTGAGCCATTTGAGTGTCACAGAATCATGAAACTAAACAAATGTACTCACAACCAGTTTTAGGACTTTTTGCTTTTTAGAAAGAAGTACCTTATTTTTCCTTAAATTAAGACCTTGCCAAAGCAACACAATTCAACACATCAAAAATCCTGTACAGTTTCACATCAGCCATGTCTTCAATATATTGTGCCTGATTTTGAAAAAAATTAGCTGAAAATTAGTCACAAAATATTAGAGATTTCTAAAAGTAAACATTTTCTGCTGCCAGTTGGTGGCGCTATGACTGAGACTCACTGTTAGCCATGTCATTGTGAGCAGCTTTCTTCTCTTAACATAAAACTGAGGTTTGATTTACATCACCCAATTTCCACAGAAGTTATTAGCCACTTCCTGTTTCCTCTTATTCGCCACAGGTTTAAGGCCTCACCAAGGATCCCACACTGGCCTTTTTCAGGACCAGTTGCACTCTCTATCTGCAATAGATTGGAACATTAGCCCATTTCATTTGTAAGATAAGAGAGTATTATTTTTTTCCTATTATGTCTGTATTTAAAACTGCGCCACAGCAACACGAATCAAATTATCAAAACATTCCTTTACAGTTTCAAATCAGCCATGTGCTTTCATTTTATTCTGACTGATTTTGAACCCAATCATGTGGGACAAAATATTAGAGATTTAAAAAAAGTGACACTTCCTGCTGCCAGTTGGCCAGCGCTATGACAGAGGCTCAGGGTAGTCATGACATGTGATCAGCTTTCTACTCTTAACATAATCCTAATGTTCCATGTACATAACTTAATGTAAAGAAGTTATTAGCCAATTTCTGTTTCTTTTTATTCGCCATAATTTTAAAGCATCACCTCAGCTGAACCATTTGAGAGATCCAAAATACCCTTTTCAATTTTGCATCATTAATGTGTTGAGATCATATTGGCCTGGTTTAGTGGGAATTGTATCAATTCCCTAGGAGGAGTATTTCAAATTCCATTGGGTGCATTTTGCAAACAACCCAAAAATAACTGACTTCCCGTGGATTAGACCTAATCATATGCAGCGCGAAAGTTGTTCAGATCTAAATGCTTACAGGGTTTTAAAGGTATACGTGCAAGGGTCTATGCAAGGAGCTTTGCAGCATGATTTTCCAGGGGGCGCTGTGATCACTGATCACATGTGCCACTCCCAGGGTCGAGCCTCACTGACCTAATTGCCGCAGATTCCAACTGCAGTATGCCAATTTTGATGAGTTTTTGAATATGATAAGACCCCCAAAAGTGCCCGGATGATTGAAAATAATAATAATAAAAAAAAGAAATCTTTAGAAGAACATGAGGGCTCTGCGCACTACAGTGCTTGGGCCCTAAAAAGAATCCTTAGGAAAACAAGAGGTTCCTGCGCACCCTATAGTGCTTGGGCCCTAAATATAGGTGCAAGCATTGATGACAGGCCCAAGCACCTTGTGCCATCGCCACCTCAGGGCACCGCACAACCGAGGTCTTAACACACTTATTTGAGAGTGTTAAGACCTCGAAAAAGCCATCACCACCCGGATGCACTGCACAACTTGCACACATCACACACAGGGCAGGCCCTAAATATTTGTTGAATCCGTTAGTGAGTGTGTGCATGTGTGCGTGTGTGCGTGTGTGTGTGTGTGTGTGTGTGTTTGTGTGTGAGAGTGAGCGAGAGAGAGGAGTGTGTGTGTGTTTGTATGTGTGTGATGTGTGGATGTGTCAGTCTGTGTGTGACAAGTAATTTGTTTGTGCATGTTTGTGTGTGGTGTGTGAGTCTGTGTTAACATTTGTGGTGTGTGTGTGTGTGTGTGTGTGTGTGTGTGTTTCTGTGTACGGGCGTGTGAGACAGAGATGTGAGTGTTAAAATTTGTGATGTGTGATATATATTATGAGTGTGTTTGGGTATGTGTGCGTCTGTGTGAGTGTGAGAGTGTTAACATTTGTAATGTGTGTGTGAGATATAAGTGTGTGCATGTGTGAGAGTGTTAACATGTGTAAGTGTAAGTGTACATGTGTACAATAGGCTGCATGTGCTGGAAAATAAGCATCACACTATGATGTTACTGAAATTGTCACTGAATATAATGTCACTCAATATAAGGCCACACAGAAAGTTATTAATCATTTTTAGCGTAAGTTTAAGACATTATTACGGCTGACCAGTTTGAGATATCAAAAATCCCTCTACAATTTTGCGTCCTCAATGTCTTTCGATCACATCGGCCCAGGTTGGTGGTGATCGTATAAATTCCCTAGGAGGAGTATATTAAAATCCATCAGGTGCGTTTTTCAGAACGACCCAAAATAACCGGCCTCCTCTTGAGTTGTGTCCAGGACATGCAGCGCGAAAGTTGATCCCAAAAGAGTGGAAAAAAATATCCCTAGGAAAACAAGAGGGTCCTGCACACCTATAGTGCTTGAGCCCTAATAATGCAGTGGGCAAATCTATTAAGTAGTTGAATTTTTACTATTTAATGTATTACTGATATTTGTACATTTTATCATTTTATACATCTAATACATTCATTTGTGCCCTAAATATTGCAGAAACACCATCTCTGACTAGTAAGACTGGCGCCCTCTGGTGGAGATTTAGTGTAAAACACGGCTAAAAAAAAACAACTGATTAATTAGCTTCGTTTTATGACTGCTTACAATTATTATTTATATACTTCAAATGATACTTGAATCATTAATAGAAACATGTACAAAAGAGAAAAAATACATGATTGTGTTTGACATTTTAGTAATAGTTGCAAAGCTCAGTGGTAGAACAGATCACTGATTCTTACACGCAGAACAAAAATACTTTCCGTGCAATCAAAGTGGTCCTGAAACTTTAGGAGTCAAAAAAAGTGTTACAATTTTATTTAAGAGACAATAATCACCTCCTGCAGTCGGGCATAGCGCGTAAATGTTGTAATAATGGCGCAGATTTTTACAGAATTAAACGTTATTCCATATTTCTAGAAGCTAGTTAGCAAGCTAAAATAAATTATATTTACATATCCAGAAATAACACAAACTCAGAGTTTAAATAAATGATTATATATATTTATTATATACACATGTCAGCACAAGTCCTGGTTTCACTTTATTGTGCCACATAAATTCTTAATTTCCTTTCTTGCCTACAGAGGTGACCAGCAGGCTCTCACTTTGGCGCCCTCTCGTGGATATTTAGTGCAATACATTGCAATAGTCAATAATATGTAGCTAATTACACGCATGATACACAACAAACGGTTATTTATAAATTAAAACTAACTAACTAACTAATAATAATAATAATAATCACCATCACATGTTTTACCTGACATGCAACACACTGCGGTTATTCATAACCTATGCTTTGCTTTGACTCACAGCAACATTAATGTAGTTTTTATATGTTTTATATTGTTATTATTTTGTTAGTGTACATTTATTCATTTTTAATCAATGGTTGAAATTTTATATTTTTCTATTTGTCTTTTAAATCAATATACTATATACAGTGAGGTCAATAAGTATTTGATCACCCTGTGATTTTGCAAGTTCTCTTACTTAGAAATCATGGAGGGGT
>JAQMYJ010000033.1:29586591-29597771 GCA_030014305.1 Clarias laeviceps
AGTTTACTGAAAGTAAAAACAGTTGAAAGTCAGAGGACATTTCTTTTTTTGCTGAGTATATATATATATATATATATTGTGTGTGTGTGTGTGTGTGTGTGTGTATATATAATACAAAAGTATTCACTCGCCTGTCTTCACATTCATATAAACTTATGTAAATCTAATTCCTAATCCATAGGGTTTAATATGATGTCGGCCCATAACAGCTTTAACTCTTCTGGGACGGCTTTCCACAAGGTTTAGGAGTGTGTTAATAGGAATTTTTAACCATTCTTCCAGAAGCACATTTGTGAGGTCAGAAACTAATGATGGACGAGAAGACCTGGCTTGCAGTCTCCACTCTAATTTATCCCAGAGGTGTTTAATCGGGTTGAGTTCAGTCAAGTTCTTCCTCACCAAACTCGCTCATCCATGTGTTTATGGATCTTGCTTTGTGCACTGGTGCGCACACACACACACACACACACCTGTAGCTGAGGGTCTTGTTGCCCAGTCACTTGACAGACAGATGGCCTGGTGTCAGGTGTTAAAGCTGAAGTTCTGCGTTTTGGGTGATGGCTCCTGCCACTCAGCTCATTTTCTAATCACTACAGCTGCAACTGAGCTTCTCTGCCAAATAACCTCAGTGTCAGTCCAGAGCTAGAATCGATGTTATTGAATATAAAACGTAGCCTTGGGGTAAAAGGAGTTGAAGCAGAAAACTAACTCAAAGTTACCTCTTTGTTAGGTTTACAGAGACCCTCAGTCTCACACAATATTGTCAAGTTCAGGTCATGAAGTACGTTATTATTAGGCTCACTGCTATTTCAAGATTATCCGGTAAGTGTGCCTGTTTGTGCCCTTTAATTGATTGTACCCTGCCTAATGCCCCAAGTCACCTGGGATGGGCTACAGGCGTCCCGTGACCCTAAACACAATAAGAGATATAGGGGATGAGTGCTATGTTAAACTTCGATAATAAGTTTCCTCTATTTCCAGTTAAACTTTAAAATTACGGAGTTAAATATTGGTATATGCAGTTATCTTTGTCTCTTTTCCCCTGTGCGTGTACATTTCTTCTTTTTTCCCTTGCTTTTCCTTACTGATTACTGAAAAAGCATATGTTAAGAATACTATTTACCCCACAGCTAATTGGGGTAACTAATGTTACTCCTATCCAATGCTATTCACCCAGCTAGCACTTCTGTGAACAGCTCACATTATCACGATTAGCAAACTCATTTGGCTAATGACATTGCAGGTAATTTGAATTTTACAAACCATGATTGCCCACATAGACCTTTATTTCATTAAACAGTTATATCATAGTTACAGTATGTAAGATTATTTACATAATCTTATTGTTATATTAAAAGGACAAATGGTACACAACCCCATATTATTGGATAGAAGGTGGCTTTTCCCAAAAAATTAAGTGACCGATTCTAATATTTCATTGTACCACTTTTTGTTTTAATTACAGCCGTGGCATTGTTTCGATAAGCTTATGCAATGTCACAACATTTATTTCTGTCCAGTGTCTCATTCATTTCTCTCCAAGATCTTGTATTGATGATGTCGGACCCCTGTGTAAAGTCTTCTCCAGCACATCCCAAAGATTCTCTATGTGGTTAAGATCTCATGCTCCCTGAACCACTCTTTTACAAATTAAGCCTGATATATTATATTCTGGCACTATCATCTTGGAATATGCCTGTGCCATCAGGAAACAAAAAGTCCATCTTGGAAAAAAACAGGTCATTCAGTATATTGAGGTCATCATCTGAACTCATTTTCTGGGCACATACCATTGCTGAACCTAGACCTGATCACCAGAAGCAACCCCAGATCATAACACTGCTCCCCACAGGCGTGTACGGTAGGCACTAGGAGTAATGCCTTCATGCGCCTCTCTTCTTACCCTGATGCGTCCATCACTCTGGACTCATTAGACCACATGACCTTTTTCCAGTGCATTCTTTATGCTCTCTAGCAAACCAAGCATTTTCCCCCCTGATTATTCTCACTGAATAATATTTTTCTTAAGGCTACACAGCTGTTTAGTCCCAATCCCTTCGCATTGTGCATGTGGAAATGCCCTTACATTCACTATTAAACATGGCATGAAAGTTCTACTGTTTTGAAGTGATCACAATCAGAATTTTTTCCAACCCCATTTTTTCCTTAAAGATGATAGTTCACCAGTAGGGTTAACCATAATCATGAATCATGTCTTCTATCTTCCAATTTTTAAAAGATTTGCACAAAAAAGAAGTGAGTGTGGGCGGCATGGTGGCGTTGTGGTTAAGTGGTCCTGTGCCTCCAGGGTTGAGGGATCGATTCACACCTCTAGTCTGTGTGTGTGAAGTTTGCATCTTCTTCATGTTCTTGGTGGGTTTTTCTCAGGTGCTCCAATTTCCTCCCACAGTTTAAAGGCATGCAGAGTAAGCTAATTGCCATTTCCAAAACTGGCCATAGTATGTACGTGAGTGTGTTATTGTGTGCATGATTGATCCCTGCCTCCCATGACCCTGTAGAGAATAAGTGGGATAAAAGTGAGTGAGTGTGCAGTGAGTGTATAACAGTAATGCTTTGATCATCCCATTATCTGCTGTCACCATGAAGGGGATGGGTTACATTTTAACTCTGGTTTCTCTCAAGGTTTCTGTCTCATGTCCCAGGGAGGTTTTGTTCCATTAAAGCTCATTAAAGATCTAAATCAACATCAGCATCCAGGTTTTCCTTAAGATTCTTTGTAAAAAAAAATTGGATATGGACTAACTAGCTTTGGCAGCTCCAAGCAACTATTCATGCTTTGTCTGAATTTTTCAGTGTCACATGTAGAAACCAACAAGCAAACAACAAATGCTGTTTTCCTATTCTGCTCCAAAACCATTCCTCATGGCACATCGCTTTTGGGAAAAGAAATAATATTTCACACCTGAATGGAGACTGAGGATATGCTGCTGTTTTTCAAAACACAATCTCATACAAGCCTGGTTAATTCTGCAAGATGCATAAGACTGTATAACACCGAATAAGAGAATGTGAGTGTAAGAAAGAAAAGAGATGGTTCGCCCAGGGGGATATGAAGGTGCAATGTGTGTGTGTGTGTGCATGTGTGTGTGTGTGTGTGTGTGTCACTGGAGCGTTAAGAAAAGAGTGCATAAGCACTTTCTCAGCACCTGTCAAACCTGTTCTCCAGCTGCATCTGCTCTCCCTGGTGTCTTTCAGCTGTCAGTTATGTGTTTCCAAACTACCTCACACAGCACAAAACTTCTTCTCTATCTGCAATCCACTTCTGCCTGGCACACACACACACATATCATTGGACACATTCTTGTTTGTCCTACTATCAATGCAAAAAAATATGCCTACACCTAACCTTATCATAACCTTGACTACAGTAAGCAAAGAGAAATCATTAGTTTTTTATTTGAAAAAATGTCATATGCATCAAGATATGACACAACGTTATCTAACATGTGCATCACTGTCCCATATGTCTCTTGTATCTCCCACACAGAGGATACACCAACCAGCCAAAACATTAACAATGATGATCAATTATTTACCAGTAAACTGGTGACAAACTTTGGGGAAACCCAAGACTTATTTATGCCAGTGGGGAGCAAAGGCCAGCCTATCTGGTCCAATCCCACAGAAAAGCCAAACGCAGCACAACTTGCAGACTGGCCATGATAGAAAGGCACCAGAACACCCAGTGCTCCACAACCTGCTGCAAAGAGTCCAAGGCCACCAACATAGCTTCCAAAGTCCCCAGATCCCAATCCAACTGAGCACCCATGGAATGCGCTGGACAAACAATTCTAATCCATGCAGGCCACACCCCTCAACCCACAGCACCCATATGAGCCTGGTGCCAAAGTCCTGGTGCCAGATACCACATCACAACCCCGGAGGTCTTGTGGAGTCATGCCCCTTAAAGGCCAGAGCTGCCCCAGTGGCACAAGGAAAACCCACATAATATTGGGCACAATATTTTATGTTATAATGTTATCACTGATGTGTGTATCTGTCTTAATCTGAAATGTGTTTTACTTTACTTAATCTGGTATTCACTTCATTCCCATATCTTATTGTGCAGAAAGTAGTTTGCTCTCCGCGCAAAGATTTAAACTCCTCATGCTCGTAATATTTTATAGGATTCGACAGCTCAAACTTTGTGATATATGAGTAAAGCTGTAACTGTCCCAAAGGCAATAGACAAAAGCTTGCAGTGTGCTTATCAAACATTTTTTTTTCTCTCTGAACTGATATCCAAGTTTACACAACAAGTCAGCATAATTTTCTGTCTGCATAATTTGGCCACATCAGCAGATAAACATGATAGCGATCAGAACATCTGGTGTATATCTTTTTTTATTTGGTCACTTTTTTTTTCTGATTTGTCTTTAATGAGGCAATCAATCAGTTGAGATCTGATTACTGTGAGATAATATAACTGACCTGTAATATTTTGCATTTGGGTTATGTATCTAACAATCCAGTATAATATGCTGGAGTCAGCTTTGTCTTTTGCTTGTTAAAGAATGCTCTTACATTACTACTGATGTAAAAGTTATATGAGAAAGTTAATGTTTCCAGTAGTGTTTTAGTGCTACTAAAGCTGCTGGATGCCAATTTTGACCTCTTTCTGGCAGCTCCCAAGCTGGTGTCGTGTCAAACGTATTTCTTTACTTTCTTTTTCGATTACATCAGTGAGGCTGAGAGGGGGATTCTGCTGACTGGGCAGAATCTACATCCACTTCACCCAGGCCTGTACCCTGGAGAGGACAACACAGAAGGCAGAATTTCTGAGTTTTAGGTCTCCAGAATGATTGGTGTGAGCTCAGAACATATGGGGTTATCTCTGTCAGTGGGGGGTGGGGGGCGTGGGGGGGTCATCACAGTATTATTTCTCAGCTGTTGCCCGCCTCAAGCTGGGCAGCCCGCAGCCAGTAAGGTGCTGACCCACCAAAATCTTTATGCTTCAGTCGGTTCTTGGAGTTTAGGGGAAATACCAATAAGCAACCTATAAACCCTGCATCAGGCAAAAAAAGAAGAAAGAGAGAACAAAACTGAAATGTCAGGACAAGGTGTATCACTGAACTACAGAAGACCAGACTCCTATCAAACGGCAGCCTCAGAGAAAAGAGTGCACATTCTGTTAGCAATAAAAAAAGTAGAGGGACAACAATTGGCATATGGCATTGGGTTTTACTACTTCCTTCATTAGAACCGCCAACCAAATGCAAAATCCCTCTTCATCTCTTAACCTTCAGGTTCACTGAACATCCTGAGCATCTGTATTCCCACACTCTGCTCTTCAGCTAAGACTAAGGATGAGTTTCATGGATGGCTTGAGATCACCATAGAGTTTCCTCTACCTGGTCGTGGACCTCGATGCCCGAGTTGGAGCTTACTGTGAATCCTTACTCTTACAGTATTGGCCACTTTGGCATCAGCAAGATGAACGAGAAGGGACAGATGTTGTGAGAGTTTTGCTCATACCAAAACCATTGCATGACTAATGTGTACATCTCCACCAAGCTAAATCACAGAGTATCTTGGTCCAGCAAACTATTCCAGGATGCCAGGTGGAAGACACAAATTGGCAAAGCAGCATCAGTATTGGACCATCTAGCAAATAGGGTCTGGGACTACATCATGCCGACAATCAACACCAAGATGAGGGTGTACCAAGCCTGCTTGTTCAGCATGCTGCTTTATGAAAGCAAGCATCGGCAATGTATTCTTGCCAAAAATGCAGACTCAATGCATTGAGGATATTGGGTATCACCTTTAGAACGTATTTCAAACAATAACATACTGGCACAGGCAGGAAAACCAACCAGGTTTGCTTTGCTTACCTAAAGGTGCTTGTCCTGACTCTGCCATGCCAGCAACAGGAAAGATGGTTAAATTCCCAAGGACATGCCATATGGTGAGCAGGCTGGGAAGCTCGAGGTGCAGATGGCAGTAGTTGAATGCTTGCTGCCAAGGAAGCCATTTAAATGAGTGAGAAGCAAAGAGAGAATGAATAAGAAGCAAGCCACAGAGGGAATGATTTAAATGAGTGTGAAGCAAACCAATGGGAAGAGTGTTTAGAGCACGAATATAAGCAGACAGCACCAGAAACAGTATTCAGCTGATGCAGAATAAACCTAGACCCTGCTGCTCTAGTATGAGGCTGTGCCACTCAAACACAGACTAATGCATGGCACATGCTCTCTTGTCTTATGAGACAGAAGAATGGCAATAAATTCTTATTGTTATTCGTAATGAAAGTGGAACTCACATGTTTTGTAACACTATTTAAATGTGGTGTTCTTAAGACTACATGACACCTACGTATTTTCGTCCATTAAATAGAGGAATAGAGTGGTGAGACAGTCTTTTGTATTCATTCTCCAAAGACATGGAGTGCATTAACCTTGAGTCTTTGCCAGGCTCATCACTGATAAAAAATAACGCTTTAATTACTTTATTTAATTTTGCAGGACTGCTACTTTTATATTAATATTATGATTTTTTTTTTTTACTGAATTTAAAAAACAAAAACAAAAAAAAAACATTACATTATACGTGTCTAGGTCCAGGACTTTTGATTGTGCTGAATAACAAAGTTACAAGATTAAAACTACTGTACCTTAATGTTTCTATATAATCTCCTGCCATACTAATGCACTTATCCCAGCATTTCACTAGTGCTTGGATATCATCAAGGTAAAAAGATTTCTTAGTACACCAGAGCCATGATCGGATTGCCTGCTACACGTCTGAAACAGGCCTCCCAGGAGCTCCTTTAAAGTCCCAAAGATGTGCAAATGGCTTGGAGCAAGGTCAACATTGTGCAGGGGATGTGGGAATAACTCCCAGCGGAGATCCTGTTATTTGTAAGTGGTGTTAGTGAATGATTGTGTGTACAGTTCCCACAGACAAATGCGTCTCTTCTGCAAGTTGGCTTTTTCAAAAAATTAGATTTTCAAAGATCAGGCGTTCCACTCGCTGAATATTTATGGGAACAACTGCAGTAGGCTCCGACCCACCTCAACCGGGATCATCATTTACGAACATACAGGCTTCTTTAAAGCGTTTATACCTTTCAAATGTTTTACTGCGGCTAATAATCTTATTATCAAACGGTGCTTGAAATCTTCTGTAAATATTAATTAGTTTTGTGCATTCATTTACAGACTTGAACACCTCTTATATTTAATTTCAAGTTACTGCTATAATTTTTTTAATTATTATTATTTGCTGATAATACTACTGAATTTTGGTTCTTTCTTTATTGCTTTTTCTTTATATAACTGTATATATAATAAATCTGTTCTTGACAGATGTTAAGGTTTTTTTTTTTTTTTTGGACACTCGGTTCAGTTTTGACATTTGCTGGCCTGACTTAAGGTGGAATATTATGAAAACAGTAAACTTGTAATAAATAATAATGGTCAACAGTAGAAATAGAAATTATCAACTTACATATTTACAAAAAGAAATGGTACATGAATCACTTACCTGCATCATGTAACTCATGAATTGTGAAATGTTTTTAAAAACTATAGCAAACAAAAAGGACTAGTAAGATGAGTACAAACAGGTGAGTTGTATTATTAAACAGGTGACTGTGAGTGGGAACTGACTGAAGGTCATGTGATCTGGCTGAAACTCATGGGGATTGTAGTCCCAGATGTGAGTGTAAACTGTCTCTTTTAATTAATGAATTTATTTACACTCACTTAGTCATTAATTTATGGCCAGGTTGACTTGTGAGTTGCACAGTAAAATCTCTTTCAAGAATGTCCACCCATGTATACAGTTTAAAAAAAGAGTAAAAAAAAAAAAAAAAAAGGGCAAATGTGTGGGTGTAAATATTGACTTTTAGAGAAGAGAGGTCAGCTAAGAATGACCAGACTGGTTTGAGTTGACAGGGAGGCTACAGTCACTCAAATAAGCACTTTTCACAGCTGTAGTGAGTAGAACTGTATCTCATAATGCACAGCATGCCAAATCTTGAGGGAGTTAACAGACATAACATCAGAAGACCTCATTCAGGTCCACTCGTATCTGCTGAGAAATGGAATCTGAGGTTGCAGTCTGGGCACAGACATATCATAAAAAAGAAAAAGAAAAAGAAAGTTCGCTCTAAATGATTAAAATAGCCGTGTTACTGAGTTGTGTTGGTTCTACATCCTCTCCCTCTTGTCCTTGTGTGTAAGCCAAGATGTCATGTTTAAATTAAATGAAGTTTTAAATTCTAATATAATGTGAATAGATTGATTAACTTCATAAAACACTATTTCACTATATGCATTTTAATTGTTATAACTGCAATGATAACTTACAATGAAAGAGTTCCCTTATTGCAAAGAGTATGAAAAACTCTAAAACTCTGGTTTAGTGTAAATTCTCTCTGAAGCAAATAATGACATAAATCCTTGCATGTTTGCTGGCACAACCCCTGCAGTGTCTTCCCTTCATGCTGATAATCAAGGTTATAGTGTAGAGACTTTGCAGGCATAGAGAGTGTGTTTGTAATTCAGAGCACACATTCACTGTTGCAGTGTGCAGCCACAACAAACTGCTGAAAAAGGTGAGATGTGTGACAGACTGTAAAATGGGCCATGTCTGGACTTTTTTTTTTCTTCACACAATGTGTATGGATCTGGACAAATCAATGTGGTGGCCCATGGTTCATGACACAGAACAGTTATAAAAATAAGCAATAATTGGATAATCTGGAGTTTAGAGCTAATCAAAAAGTTATGTCAAGTAGTTCGTTTTAACTGCTGATTAAAACTTTAACCTATGATTAAAACCTCAACGTGCGATTAATCTTGATTGCCTGCCATAATGGATTCTTTATAAGCTTAAAAGTAAACTGCAACAAATGAAAAATGTTCTTTGAGAAAGTCCTCTATTTTCTACACTTCATCTTATATATGCTGTAACTTATAGTCATTGGCTGCAATGCTTCTGTGCCATAACATGCTAACACTACATGCTAATGACGCATGTGTTTAAACGTAGTTTTACCACATTATATGAAACAGTGACTAATGTGGATAATAGACTTATAATTCTTAAAAATCTATCAACAGTGTTGTTTTTTTGGGTAGCCAGAATTAGATTCTGCTTGAGATATACAGTATGGATAAGAAACCTATTTTTGTTAAGGAAACTCTTACATACAGAAGAAAATGTCAAAATCTGACCATGTGAATGGTTTTCCCATGCAACCACACATGATAAATCCATGCACCTTTCCCCTAACCTATAGCATGAAATTGGTCTCTGAAAGTTCAAGTCTCACTGAAAAATGTCCATTAACATGTCAACATCAAATTGAAACCTTTCTGTGACCACAAAGCCTCTGCGTGTGTTCGTTAAAGCTCTCAAAAGGGCCGTGCTGTGCTCCACTCACATGAAAATGGGCCCTTGAGTACACACAGCAGGACTCAACCCACTGATCTTTGTGATTTATAATTATGGACAAGCTGCTGATTGCACCTGTCTGGGCAAGTCACATCTCCAGTGCGCGTGCGAGAGAGAGAGCGAGAGAGAGAGCGAGAGAGAGTAAAATGTGATGATGATGATGATGATGATGCTGTTTTTCAAAGGAGGCAGCTAAATTGGCTGTGCCATAGCCCTTAATTAAAGCCAGCAATGAAGGCCAGGGTGTACTTGACCTTCAGGAAGTTTTATTTTTCTCAAAGCCTTCTAATTGCAGAATTGACATCTGCACACTCACAGCTGTTTACTGTAGCATGGAAATTCAACCATCATTGAGACATGTTCATGGTTTAATCATTCAGAAAGAAATTAGACCTTTAACATCAATAGTTGGTGGCTTTTACTGGAGTCATTTACAGCAATTTACTTTCAGTAAATTAGTGAAAACATTAAAATTAAGGTTTTACATATACTGATCAGACATAGCATTAAAACCACTGACAGGTGACGTAAATAGCATTGATTATCTCATTACAATGGTACGAATCAAGGAGTATGATGTAGTAAGAAGCAAGTGAACATTCAGTTCTAAAAGTGGTGAAAGCAGGAAAAATAGACCAGTATCTGAGGGATGTTGGAAATGGCCAAATTGTGACAACTAGATGACTGGTGCAGAGCATATCTAAAATGGCAGATCATTTGTAGTATTCCCAGCATGCAGTGGTTCGTACCTACCAAACATGGTTCAAGAAAAAAAACATCGAATGAACCAACGACAGGATCATGGTCATCCTAGGCTGACTTATACATGTTGGGAGAAAAGGCTAGTCCATCACTTCAAATTCTACAGGGGAGTTACTCTAGGACAAATTGCTAAAAATGTAATGAATTAATTATTGCTGGCTTTGATATAATTTTTTCAGAACACACAATGCATCACAGCGTGCAGCATATGGGGCTGTCCAGGTTCAGAGCTGAGTAGTAGAGTGCCCATGCTGACCCCGCCAAAAGCACCTACCATGGGCACATGAGCAAATGGACGAAGGTGGTCTGATCTAGCAAATCATGCTTTTCTTTACATGAAGTGGTTGCCTGAGTCTGTGTTCGTCGTTACCTAGGAAAGAGATGGCACCAGGGTGCGCTCTGGGAAAAAGGCAAACCTTGGATCCTGGCATTCATGGGGCATTCACTTTGAAGATGTTACCTACCTCATCAGTTTTTTTTTTTTCAGACACCAGTTGCAGCAGTTCAAAGAAATCATGAAAATACAGGTCAAGAGGTTCATGTTCACAGTTAATATTCACACCAAAAAGAAAAAAAAGGTGTGATATCACTTCCTTGAACAGATGAGCCGGTTTGAGTATTTCAAATACTGCTGTTCCCCTGGAAGTTTCACACTCAACAGTCTCTCCATTTTTTCTCTAAAGCTCTTGACCTGTATCTTCATTATTGGCTGAATAGCTATTGAAATGAGCAGGTGTACGGTTGTTCCTAATAAAGTGGATGGTGAGTGCAAATATGTATATTAGATGATCAAGAACAGTATAATGGGCAGCTGGGGGATGGGAGGTTGCAAATGTTTAAAAAAAATAAAAAATTATATTTATATAAAAATATAAATTTTAGATTTAAAGTAAACTTTTAAATCTCCTTTATGGAACAGTATATACAGTGGGGCAAAAAAGTATTTAGTCAGCCACCAATTGTGCAAGTTCTCCCACTTAAAAAGATGAGAGAGA
>JAQMYJ010000033.1:29597871-29608732 GCA_030014305.1 Clarias laeviceps
GGGGGGAGACTTCGCTACTGGAGAGCAGGTATGGGTGTATTCCCCCGGAAGGAAGAGGGGGCTCTCGCACAAGCTTATGTCCCCCCCAGTAGACGACCTCGGATAGCTGTGCAATTACCGTACGAGGGCCCACCCAGTGGGACATAAGCCAGTAGCGAAGTCTCCCCCCCGGCTGTGAGTGTCATAGACACGGCGCTGCTTAACACCGGCGTCCGCTAAGTGGTTACGTGCCAGCTTGTGGACCCGGAACAGTTTGTCCTTCAAAGCACAAAAGTAATCCAGCCCAGGCTTCATGGGTAAATCCGGTTGGGGAGGTGGCTCGAACACAAGGTCCACGGGAGTGCGCATCTCGCAGCCGAACATTAAGGCCACTGGCGTTAGCTGGAATGACTCCTGCACTGCTGTGCGGTATGCCCAGAGCACGAGAGGTAGATGTTCGTCCCAGTCCTTTTGCTGATCGCTGGTAAGCACTGCGAGTTGTGTGGTGAGAGTCTGGTTAAAACGTTCCACGAGGCCGTCACTTTGAGGATGAAGGGGCGTGGTGCGGGTCTTTTTCACCCCTAGGCGCTCGCACACTGCCGCAAACACCTCCACCTCGAAATTTCGCCACCGATTGCTGTGTCCCTGCTCCGGGGCGCCGAATCGGCTGAAAACCTCATCTATCAGCACTCGCACCGTGGTGGAAGCGCTCTGGTCAGGCAGAGCAAAAGCCTCCGGCCATTTTGTGAAGTAATCTATGACTACCAGCACATAACGGTTACCGCGATCGGAAACGGGAAACGGGCCGAGAATGTCTACGCCCATACGCTCCATAGGTGCCCCCACCCGAAAGTCCTGCAGCGGTGCCCGCAAGCGCTGGGTAGGGCCCTTCTTTGCCGTGCAGAGGTCGCAGCGGTGAACAAAGAGTTCGCTATCGATATGACAGCTCGGCCAGTAGAAGCGAGCGCGCAAACGCTGCAGCGTCTTAGTTACCCCAAAGTGCCCAGAACCGGAATGTCCATGAACCAAACCCAGTACACATGTCCGCAAAGCCCTTGGTACCAGTAGCTGAAATCATTCGCCCGCGCCGCACAGCCGTTCCCAGCGGCGGTAGAGTAACCCTTCGTGCAACGCTAGGTGAGTAAACTGGGAGTGAAGAGCTTTTATCTCTAGCCCTAGATGAGCGACTGCGGTATAATCCGGTCTCAAGCCCGCTTTAACCCAACCCAGTACCTCATGCAGGACCGGGTCACTCTCCTGCTCGGCAATGAGCTGATCACTGTCCAGCTGTGGCACAGGCGAAGCGACTGTGGACAGTGTCCTAGACGGGGCAGTAACTCGGCTGCACGCCGGGGGGTCTGGAGGACTGCGTGGGGGGAATGTTCTGGATTGATGGTTTCGGGGATTGGTCTACGTCGCAACCGCACACGCGCTCTTCAACCCACTCACAATACCGACAATGCGCTTTGCTGCACGGCCAGCGGGATAAATCGTCGGAGTTAGCGTGTAGTTTTCCTGCTCGGTGTTGAATGGTGAAGCTGTAGTCTTGTAACCGCTCAAGCCAACGCGCTAACTGCCCCTCGGGCTCTTTAAAACTGAGCAGCCAAACTAGCGAAGCGTGATCAGTCCGCAGCAAGAAGGTCTGCCCGTATAAGTACGGCCGGAAATGTTTTAAAGCCGCGACGACCGCTTACAGCTCACGCCGCGTGATGCAGTAATTTCTCTCGGGTCCAGACAACGCGTGGCTGAAATAGGCGATAGCACGCTCTTTGCCTTCAGAAACCTGAGACAGTACAGCCCCCAGCCCTACATCGCTTGCGTCCGTGTCGAGGATGAACGTGTGACATGCATCCGGATACTCGAGGACGGGAGACGTGACAAAAGTCTGTAACTGCGACACATTTACCGGTTCGGGCCAATTCTTCAGCGCAGCAATTTTGGCTGGATCGGTAGCAATCCCTTTAACACTAATTACGTGACCCAGAAAAACCCAGTCTTTTGCTGCAACAGCTGGCACTTCTTTGGGTTAAGCCGCAAATTCGCCCGCCGGATAGCCAGAAAGACCTCCCTTAGGTTGGCTAGTGCGCCCTCAAACTCTTTCCCGTGCACCAGTAAATCATCCAGGAAAACTATGCAACGGTTGCGAGGGATATCCGCAAATACTTTCTCCATCAACCGTTCGAATGTGGCTGGAGCGTTACATAGGCTGAAAGGCAAACGCCGAAATTGCCATAGCCCTTGCCTGATCGAGAACGCAGTTTTCGGCCGTGCTTCCGCGGCGAGCTCTACCTGCCAGTACCCGCTACGCAGATCCAGGGAGCTAAACCAAGCCGAGCCCGCCACATGTTCCAACGCATCATCTATCCGCGGCAACAGATAAGAGTCCTTATGCGTTACCTCGTTTAACCGCCGGTAATCGACACAAAACCGCCAAGAATCGTCCTTTTTTCGCACGAGCACAACCGGTGAAGACCACGATCCGGACGCCGGCTCAATGACGCCGGAGTCGGCCATCTCATGCAGCTTCTGTTCGGCGATAGCTCGTTTAGCTAATGGAAGGCGTCTCGGATGTAGCTGTTACCCGTATCAATCGTGTGCTGCACCAGGTTGGTATGGGTGCACTCGTGCTCATCTACCGCGAAAATATCCGCGAATTCGTGGAGGAATGACTTCAAAGTGTCGGTCTGTGTTTGACTCAACCCCGCGCTACTACGCTGCAAAAGCTCGCCCAGTATACTCGCTCGGTCTGCTACCGGATGTTTAAATGGCGCGACCACCGGAATTTCCGCCCCCGGGTGTGTCCGGCTGTGGTTTGGGTATTAGCAACCTGGCTAACCCGAAGTTACCACGCAGAGTTCCGTTATTTAAGTTTAACCCCGCCCCATTTTTCTAAAATGTCCAACCCCAAAATGCAATCATCCTCGATGTTTCCAACAAAGAATTCATGAGAATGAGTCCGCTCACCTATTTTGACTTGAACCGTGCGACACGCCCGTATCTTCACGTAGCTCCCAGAAACGGTGCGAATATTGAAGGCTGGATCAGGCAGTCTGCAAACGCGCTCGCTTTGTCTCAGTAATCCACAGCGCAACAGTGAAACAGTAGAACCGGTGTCCACGAGCGCCCGTAGTAAGACGTCGTTTAAAACACAGTTCACATAAATTCCAGCGCGTTTTCCTAAACGTCCCGACCGGAAGTTGAATCCGCTAGTTGGGCGAACAAAGACGGTTGTGGGAGGCTGCTTCCCCTCAGCGCCCCCCGGAGCTAGTTTAACGGTAGTCCTGAGGTCCCGGGCCTCGGCGTCGCCGCGAAGCCTCGGGGGCTTGTTCGCTGCCTAACCGTGACGGGTAGCCCTGTCCCCGGCTAGGTTCACCTACCGAGCGCCCCCGAGCTGCAGAAGGTTGCTCGGCTCTTTCGCCGTGATGTTCCGCCATAATGGGTTCAGCGCGCTCCGCCTCACGTAGCGGCTCAGAAAGGGAAGCTGGTGCCGCTAACCTGATGTGCTCGCGGAGCCGCGGTGGTCGGAGTCCTCGGAGAAATGCGCAACGAGCTAGCTCTTCCTGCTTATCGTGCTTGAATTCTGGATAATTCACGGACCGCCAGCTCCTCTCACGCTGCCTCTTTACGGTCACCCGCGCCGAACCTGAAGTGGAGTGACTCTCGTAGCTTTGACCAGTCCTTCCGCTCACCGGCCCTGAGGTCTTCCAGCGCCCGGAGCGCGTCGCCTTCTAGTGAGAGTGCTACTCTGACGGCGGTTTCCGCCGGGGACCAGCCCGCGAAGTCGGCGGCTAGCTCAACTTGCGCAAAGAATGCGTAGGGTTCGACGGCGCCGTCGTAGGAAGGAAGGCGCAGCTGCAGCTCGCCTCGCCAGCTGACGGCGCACGGAGCTGTAGCTTGCTCCGGCCCTGGAACTCTCGATGAATCCGTTCCAGAATCCGCTTCCGCATCGAGATCCAGTACCGGAATCATTTCGTCGCTCCGCTTCGGTCATTTTGGTTTGCTAGCGCTAGCTCCATCAGGGAGATGCTCTTTCTCCTTTCGTAGTTGCTCTGCCACTCGGCGGCCTACTTGGATCTTCCGTAGGTCCTCGAAAGTGCGCTCGAACTTGTTAATCTCCATCCCACTTCTGACACCAATGTAGCGTTTTTACCGCTGAAAAGAGCTTGGAGACACAAGTGAGCTTGATTGCTGCCCAATGCAAATGGCTGGGAGAAATTTATTTCACGACACAGTCACTGTATAGCATGGGAAACACATTTACTTCGAGAACCACACAATTCAGCCTTAAGCATGAACTGGAGCACGGTTAGCATGAAGTAACACACACACTTAACACACAAACATGGCCAAAGCCAGTAACCTCACTAAACTTCCCCAACAGGGTGAACACATAGAAACCCCCTCCCGCAAGGCATGATGGTCATCAGCCGCCGCACCGCCTACGACACATTATGTAGGAACTGTCAGGAAAAAAAAAAAAAAAACACATCTGATAACATTATGTCATCTTAGACAACACTTTGTCTGCTCAGTCAAGTCATTCTAAATTGCCTGTGAACCATCCATGTTGTGTTTTGATCTGTCATTACGGCTTAATGTCACTGCAAGCTTCCATCAATGTGCTGACCATGTGCGTACTCACATCTCTGCTTAGTCACTGTTGTTCAATTAGCTTCTGACACATAGCTGAATCCCAAATCTCTATCTAACCCCTGATCAGGGGCACTACATGGTGTGTGGAACAAGGGATTCTAAATTAAACTCTACACAGAGCACTAGTAGTCCATTTTACACTATTTGGGATTCAACTAAAGAACAGATGATTAGATGGGGTTATTCAAAAGTGGAGACATAAAGAGAAAATTACCAGATTTGCAGGACTTTCTACCACCTCCATGGTTTATTATCCACACCTTTTGGCTACATGTACCAACGAGAATTTAAAACTACTTTCACCTGTGTACAAATAAAATAAAATGTAAAATTGATAATAGTTTGAACAAGTCAAGTGGTATGTAAAAATAAAATTAGAGTTAAGGGTGGTTTATTAATGTTCATACTGTATTAGGGGTTGCATAGACTGTTATTTGGCATTCATCTCATCTTTAAACCAGCAAGACAGAAGATAAAGGATGCACTTTCAAATTTTCAAAAATTTTCAAATATATATTACCAATTCAACTTTTATTCATCACCAACATATCCATACACAATACAACATGCAGTAAAGTGCTTGATACACCTATCAATTAATGTAAAAATAAAAATATTACACTAAAATAAAATTGACATCCTGGTAAGATTTACACTTAAAGTTAAAATATAAAAGGTAAAAATATAAAAATATAAAATAAGAATAAAATGTATAGAAATTTAAATAAAAAATGGAAAAGGATGGGTGGCAGCAGCAGTTATGATTGTCCTAACATAAAGTATAGTGTGCTCATGTCAATGAAAGCAGTGCAAATACAGTACCTTGAAAAAGTATAAATACCTCTTGAACCTTGATTTCAACCACAAACGAAAATTTATTTTATTGGGATTTTATGTGATAGAAGAACACAATGTGGCACATAATTGTAAAGCGGAAGGAAAATGATCAATGGTTTAAAAAAATTTTTTTATAAATTAAAATCCGAAAAGTGTGTCCACCTGTGTGTAATTTAATTTCAGTATAAATACAGCTGTTCTGTGAAGCCCTCAAAAGTTTGTTAGAAAACATTAGTGAAAAAACAGCATCATGAAGCCCAAGGTACACACCAGACAGGTCAGGATAAAGTTGTGGAGAAGTTTAAAGCAGGATTAGGTTATAAAAATACTGTATATACCAAGCCTTGAATATCTCATGGAGCACTGTTCAATCCATCATCTGAAAATGGAAAGAGTATGGCACAACTGCAAACCTACTGTACCAAGACATGGCCGTCCACCTAAACTGACAGGAGAGCATTAATCTGAGAAGCAGCCATGAGGCCATTGGTAACTCTGGAGGAGCTGCAGAGATCCACAGCTCAGGTGGGAGAATCTGTCCACAGGACAACTATTAGTTGTGCACAAATCTGGCCTTTATGGAAGAGCAGCAAGAAGGGAGCCATTGTTGAAAGAAAGCCCTAAGATGTTTTGTTTGCAGTTTGCGACAATCCATGGCTTTCTTCTTGCAATTCTTCCATAAAGACCAGATTTGTGGTTGCAATGTGACAAAATGTGAAAAGGTTCAAAGGGTATGAATACTTATGCAAGGCACTGTATATGTATGGTGTGCAACAAGCTAATGTAATAAATATGGAGGTAAAAGTTTGTTTAATATTAGGAATGTGTGAGTATGTGTGGCTTTTGATCCTGCGGGATGAAGAAAGGTCCTCCTAAATCTCTCTGTGTTGTCCTTTAGAGTGCTGACGCGTACCAGCAAAAATGAAAAAGAGTCTATTGTTGGGGTGACTAAGGTCCTTCACTATCTTCTTGGCCTTTGTCCAGCACCTCTTGCTGTAGATATAGTATAGGTCAGAGAGCTCAGGATGAATCACACCACACTCTGTGGAGCCTTTGTATTCCACCTGTCCTGCTGGGTGCTGTTCCCAAACCAAGTATATGTTGTTTCCCAACAGGTTGGTCTCAATAGCCCATGTGTAAAAGTTTCTTGGCACCTTGGAGGGCATTATAAAGTCCGTTACATGTTTTTTAAATTGCTATCTAAAAACTTCACTCACTCCAAATAAACTCCTCAACAGTTATTGTTGTTGTCCTTTATTGTTGTCCTTTAAAGCCCTTAAAGCTATTGTGAAGCAAGCTGTGTGAAAGAGTGCTTTTGGGGCTGCTAGTTGTACATCACTGTCGAATCCGACTCAGCTAGTTTAGTGTCAGATCAGTGGTGCATGTCAACTGAGAAAGGCTGATCCAGACTGGGTTTTAAATGCTACTAGGACCATGTTGAGTTGGACATGATGGCGGTTTGTCTTCTGGGCTGTTATCATTCATTAATTATCAGCGTACTGTATAACAGTGCGACCATTTGTGAGTCTAAGTTAGTAACTGACTGTGCTAATGAAATCATTTAATTTGACGCATTCTTGATTAAAATGATATCAAAAACGCGTGGGATTAACATTTAATTTCACCGTCAAATTACGTTGTTAAGTGACCATTGAGACTGACCACTGGACCCCAATGCTACATTCCTGATTGTATAATGAGAACTTTATTTCAGGTCAGTCAATAGATAGCTGCACTTGTTAAAATATATTTTTGTTTTCTGAACCATCCTACATTTAGTCTGATTTGTGTAATTAATTTCTATTAACATCTTTATAAACAGAAATGTATCCAGTTATATAAGATAGCTGGTAAGATAATTTAGCTAAAACTAGTAAATCTAGTTTTTTCTTTCAGTTTCTTACAGAACAGAAAAAAGAAGAAGAAAATACCTTTATTTGTCACATATCCATTGCATTAGAGTGAAATTGTCCTCTTTATACACGGTGCAAAGGTATTAAGCAACCCCTCATTTCTTCATATTCTCTATACCGCTTATGCTGTACAGGCTCACGGGAGGCCTGGAGCTTATCCCAGGGGACACAGGGCAGGGTACACTTTGGACAGGGTGCCAATCCATTGCACAAATTCAATCCTCATGTACTACTGCAGGGATCAGCAACCCGCATGTGGCTCCCTGTGGATTTGGAAAATAAATAATGAGTATTTAATTTAGATATATTTTATTTAAATTTGTTGGTTTTTAAATGTAATTCTAAATTTCAAGATTATGGTGATCTTGTAACATTAAAATAAACGTGTTAAATTTTTTGGCATTCAAAATATGCGTCACAACCCGATGTGCAACATCCGCCAGCACGCGATTTCTTGGGCTTTTTGAATGCAGGTTTATAATTAGGTTGACAGCTGATTGCACGCTCCAGTACAAAAGAATGACGGCACATAGAAGCTGACAGCATTTTTGATTTGCTGCAGGTGGATCATTTCATTTTGGCTTTTTATTTCATAAATACGAGGACTCAAATAGACTTTGAGTATTTTATTTGAAAGTAACCTTCAACTCAACGTCTTTTTTTCGAAAAGTTTTTGTCACTTGCAGAAATGTTTTTTTTTTTCTCCGTAGCAGTTCATTGATTTCATAAATGCAACACACTATAGTTTTTTTATACATAGCATAAAGGTTAAAAAAGCTATATATGCAGTGTTATCATAATTTTAGGTGCCAAAAGAGTTTTGTGGCCCTCTGGTATTTTCTTTTCTGTAGAAAAACTGTGAGGATGCACCTACTCTGCATATATTTAGGCTGTGGGGGGGAAACCAGAGTGCCTAAAGATACAATTAAAAAACTGGATGTTTATGTGACAACCTCATCAGCAACCTCATTTCCCCTCTCGTCTGTTCCAACCACGCAACATTCATTATCACCGGCCTGATCATCATATGCATCTGTTTCTCACTGGTTCATTTCTTCAGTTAGATGATTCATAGGTCACTGTGTGACTTAACAAACAAATAAACAAAAATAATGGGAAACTGCTCAGGTACAGGGACTGGACTAAAAATAGGAGACCTTCAGGAAGCCTGGAGAAGTATTCCTCAAGACTACACTAAAAATACAAGGAAGCCTGGAACCAAAGTATGAAGAAATGAGGGGTGGCTCAAAACTACTGCACAGTACTGAATATTAATGTTATATTATATACTTTACATACTGTATTTAACCACCAGACAAGTGCTTCTCTACGTTTGAATGTTTCTTGAATACATGCTCCAGAATAAGAGGAGGGCCTGGGTAATGAATATAAGAAAAACATAACTTTGGTGTGTTTTCTTCAAGTTTAGCAATTTGTTGAAAAGTATATAAGGATCACAGACTATATTACTAGCTTTGTCAAAGTATTGTTTATTCTTTTCAGATGTAAGGTAAGTGATTTTAGTTATTTCCCTTGTCATTTGGATTTCTAAACAGGAAAAAGATGTGACTGAAACATTAAGTTAACCGCAATGCTGTCACCTACATCAGCTGAACAGCCAGTCCATTTAAAGTGTGTTATAAGATACACATATTAAACAGGGTGGCTCGGGAGTATAGACCTACAGTATAGAGGTTTTTCCTTATATGAATTTCGACATGTTTCTTTTTATTTTAAACCAAAGATGGCTTCAAAACTAATAACAGAAGAAGGATTAGAATTCTGTCTCATGTACAGTACACAAGATAGAATTCTTTATATAGTGGAGTGCATGCAGAATTTTACAGCATTTGCTTGTTTGTCTGTAGAGCCAGATATTCCAGCGACCCTGGATATTTTTGTGTACATTCATTGCACTGTTGTTTATAATGTATATGAAAATGCACTGAAGCTATGAATATATAAATGCATTCTAAATTAATGATCATTTATTACTTTTATTACATTTATTAATTTTTTTTACATATTGCAAATGGAAAAGACAGTAAAAAAAAAGAAATCTGCTTATATAAGACAAGATATTAAATATAAATTTAATATATAACACCTGGTCTATACATCCACAGCAACTTTTGGATTACTTTGGTCTGGTTCTTATTTAATCTGTTTGCATCCTGGAGCATTAATGAAGTAATGTCATCATTGTAAACATGCTTCAGTAATGTGCATATATTTTCTTTTCTAATGTGTATGGATATTGTCAGAGAATTGCATGCTGAATAGCCTCAATTCCAAAATTCAATTTCATGCTCCTGTAACTGAGAAATTAATATGTATCATTTCAAATCACCAAACCAAATTGGGCCATCCATAATGTGTGCCTTGTTTGTGAAACCCAGTGGTCCCTTTCCACAAAAAATAACCAGGATAAAAAATAATAAAATAAAATAAAAATCCTAGGTGGTTAATAACAGCTGCTTTCTGCAAATATTGATAAGACCTTTTAGTGAGACTTGACCAGGTGACTAGACGAGCTTGACAGGAAAATGACATTTCTCTGCAAATAAATGAATAAAATCACTGGTGGTTTTTTGACTATGCTTTTTTTCAGCTATCACTTTCCCAGAGATCCTGGAGGCTGCCATGGTGTGTGAGCTGTGAATGCGAGTCTTTCAGAGAGCGCAATCAAAAAAAAAAAGTGGCTCAGTGGGGGTAATGTTCGCCTTAGACGCTCTCTCTTACACAACCTCTGCCTTTCCTCTTTCCTTCAGTAACGTCTCTGCTATTCCATTTTCCTCTGCTGGCATCGATTACATAAAGACTATTTGAAGGCTGTAACTGAATAACCTTCATGATCACATTCTACAGCTTCATAAAGGCAGTTTGGCAGTTTAAACTGATGGAAATAAAAAAGAAGAAAGCGAGCGAAAGAAATGCATATCTGTAACCTTGGTAGTCTGAGCCAAGATTACAACTGAGCACTTTCGACTGACGTTTATCAAACTTCAAATCTGTCTGCAAACCCTGGCATGTGATGAAGGTTATCGACTGCAGGCCGTCAGTGAGTGACCTCTGGAAGCCTTCTCCTGTCACTATCGAAACTCATGAAGGATCAATCTACAGAGAGATATGGACTAATGCATCGCTGTGACTGATGTCGACACGCAAGCCTTTCCTGTGATAGACAAAGTGAAAGAAATCAATAAGCAATTTTGTCCTTGAGTCCTCGCTGGATCCAGTAAAATCTATTCTCTCGTCTTTTCATCCTAACTTCTCAAAGCCGGTTTTATTGAAGGGGAAAGGCATAAAAATCATTTAGGAAGCTCAGAAAGAGAGGTTCATTAATCACTGAGCTGGCAAAGCATTAGTAAACTTCACAGCTTAGAAGCAAGCCTGACTTTTACACCAGTGGCGGCTACTGGTCTGTCAAATAGGGGAAGCTCATTTTCGGCCTCACTTTCACGGCTCATTTTCACTTG
>JAQMYJ010000033.1:29608832-29627726 GCA_030014305.1 Clarias laeviceps
ATAATTTGACCATTAATTTTGTGACATTATAGGGGAAGCTGAGCTTCCCTTGCAGTCTTAAAGAAATCGCCACTGTAGTCAGTATCAAGTCTTTGCTGTGAAGCCGACTTTGATTAGCTACCCAGTTCTGCACCGATTAAGAAAGCTAAAAATATTTTACGTACAAAAAAAAGTACTAGCAATAATATTATTAGTATTAGCAGTGATAGTTTCGAGCATGGTTAGCACCGTCGCCTTGCACCACCAGGGTCCGGGTTCGATTCCCGGCCAGGCTCGATTGCCGTCTCTGTGTGCATGTTCTCCTCGTGCTGTGGGTTTCCTCCAGGTACTCCGGTTTCCTCCCACAGTCCAAAGACATGTAGGTTAGGTTAACTGGCGTTCCCAAATTGCCCGAAGTGTGTGTGTGCGAGTGTGTGTACGTGTGTGCCCTTGCGATGGCTTGGCACCCTGTTCAGGATGTACCCCGCTTCGTGCTCTAACTCTCCTGGGATAGGCTGCAGGCCCCTGCGACCCTGAATGCAGGATTAAGCGGTATAGACAATGAGTGAGTGAGTGAGTTTCGAGCATGAAATAAGAATGTAGACATTGTTTATCTACTGAGTATAAAAGGAGTATGAAATAGAATACAAATAATGGCATGTCTAGGATTGGAAGAAATCCCACAATTTAAGATAGAAGGCTCCATTTAGATACAATACATTACGTGACTGCGGATGCACTCGTGTTCTTGAGAGGATCTTTTCTGCTTGCTGTATGCATGATTGCAGTTTTACCATTTACACATCCTTATGAAGTATCACTGCAGAACATAATGGCTTCCTGGGAGATGAGCCCATCTAGCCTGAGATATTAGGCTGTATTTATTTGGAGCTCAACAGGAGCATGCTGGCCCCGAGGCCCTCCATATTGTTCCAGCCAGCCAGCCGAGAAGTCATGTGGTGACCGTGAGACAGAGGCTGAAAGATTCAATTCTGCTCACAGCCCTGGAAAAAGCTGTTTCTTTCTTTTTTTCTTTTTTTCTTTTTTTTTTTTATAGCTGTGAACTTTGTGACTGCCATTCAAACACCATCCGACACAGTTTCGCTCCATCTCACCTGAGATTTGTTCTGTAGACAGTAACGATGTTTAGAGAAAGAAAAATATGATTTCATTAAACAGTAATAAAGTAATACAGTTTTTTTTTTAATCATTAAACATCCCAAATATGCCTGTCATACAGATTATACAGTGCTTCAGGCAAGTCAGTTGATAGACCACTATGAAAATAGGACAAGTAATGTTTTGTAATTCAAGCGGTCTAATCATTTATTATTTCTGAGTATTTTAATACTTCATATTCAAGATTCCTTGATCACACACGATTATACACAGTGATATACTTTTTTTTAATGACTGTTCAGTGAACTGAAAACAGGATTTAAGTAAACTTCTCTTCTATTCTGTTTGCACAACAAAGAAATCATCATAGAGCAGTCATAAGTGTCTTTCCTCCGAAACGATAGTGCTGTTACATTAATTTAATTTAAAGTTTGTTTTTCCTTTCAAACCAGCCCTGAGAAAAAAATATGCATATCATGCCGCCGTGAGCTAATATAATATAAATGTTAATGAAGATTTGTGCAGCTCACTCAGAAGATGAATAATTGAAATACAGCAAATCCACTTTAACTTTTGGATGTGAGAGCCTGATATTGCTTTCCATTTTTTATTCATCCCCTGTCGAATGTGGTTATGAAACCAAAAACAGACAGAAAGGTAAATAAGTTGAGAGAACAAAATAAATACAGGAAATTTGAAAACGTGAAGTGCATGCTGATGCTTTTTAAACAGTGGACATTTATATACTTTTTATATATATATTTGAATAGGAGTATCAAATGCTGTATATTTATAATGATAGATCTTTAGTATGGCACATGTTGTAAACTGTTGTTATATGTTCTACTGTATGTAAACAGAGTATTAGACTATTAGACATTTAGTGTACTGTTTACTAATTATATTATTTTATACAGTACATGTGCATAGGTACTGTAACAATACTGTCAGATATACTGTACTGTATATGGTTAAGTAACTATAATAATAGCTATAGATTAGACTGATAAACCAATGGCCAAAATAAAGCTTGGATTACAGCACACAGTGTTGTACAGTAGTTCATGTGTATAAATCTTCATGTGTGAAAATTCATGTTCATGCCAAATTCATGGCAGTGCATGTGTAAAAATTTCTTATGCTCCCAGAAACACTCTTTCACAATTTCAGTCCTGGAATATACCCCGTGCCATCAGGAAAAAAAATCATAGATGTGATACCCTGATGATTCTGTACATTCAGGTCGTCAGGTGATTTCATTTTATTGCCACATAACGTTGCTACATCTAGACCTGACCAACTGAAGCAACACATAGCAGATCATAACATTGTCTAGTGACCAGGCCGTGTATATTCTTACACACATGCTGTGTTGTGAAGTTAGTATACTTTAAGATATGAGATATATTAATTAACTATACTATTAGATAAACAATATATATATAATCTACTATATTATTATGGTCCTGGAAACGCCATGTTATTATGTAACAATAATATTCTTTGAGGAAAAGCATTTCACTGCATTCTAATGTGTAAATAACAAATAATGTCTTCTTCCTGTGTCCATGTTAAATAAACAAGTAACTATATCATTAGATACAGAGAATATTGTTAAAATATTACAGTATATGAATTAATTATACTATTAGATACAGTATATTTGTACATACTGTTACGTGTATTGTATATAATCTGTTTTATATACAATTGTCTATGCAATATAGTAATTATATTACTAGCCATATTGAATGCTGTTAACTATTGTTATATTGTTAGTCTGCTTCATGGAACAGCAGTTTCACAGTAGCTGATTTATTTAATAGCAATTGTTGCATCATGCTTTGTACTTGTGGGTTTCTTTTTACCCTCTTGGTTCTTAACAATGAGTGTTTTTTTTTTTTTTACATTATTGTTTTCTTTACACTTATAACTATGTCCACTGGCAATAATAGGGGACTGCTTTTGACTCACCAACAAAAATGGTCATCATGGTTGAAACTTGAAAAATCTACCTACTTTGTGCAGCCCAAAACAGTCCACACCATTAGTATGACAGAATAATTAGTGATTATTGACTGTTCATGTTCACTAATTTCAATAACTATAAAACTTCCTTAACACTAATCTAATTAGCCAAATGAATGCCTTGTAGGAATTTACTCAGACTTATTACCTCCTGAACGATGATGAAAATGAAGCAGCTGTGCTTGCTGGCATTGCGGACATGAGGGTAAAATTAACACAGTGAACCAATTACCTACGATTCGGTCATTGGCCCTCATTAACCTTAGCCTGCTGTATATTACAGTGATAAATTAAGAACATTATGTTTACCATCTGTTCCAAATGTATTGCCCATCTTTTTGCTAATCATGAATGGTGACTCTGTCACAGCCAAGGTTCTACTTCAACCTTGCTGAATGTGTTGGTTCAGTTGGGCTCTACACAGAACCAACGAATGATCTCCCTGAGAGCCAATTAAATCCAAAATGGATTCCTAACCCCTACATAGAGCTGTATGTGATGTTTTATTTAAGGGATTCTTTAGAGGGGTGAGCTGAAGGCTTATAAATCCTTAAAGTATAGCAAATATGAAGCAGATGTGGATTCAAATATATATGGTCACCATGCAGCACTCTGTTTTTATCTAGCTCAAGGAAATCTGATTTTATTCATATATTACTAATTATAATTGACATATTTGGATATTATTATGTGTATTATATATATATATATATATATATATAATATATATATATATAGATATAGACATATAGATATATAGATATAGATAGATAAGTGAAGTTAGTGAAGTCCTGGATATGCAATAAGTCCTGGATAATAATAAGAGCCACTCTTACCTGCATTAAGAAGATTTCTTGTATCTCAGGATAATGCTGTTAGATATAATTTTTGTGAAAGTCATCAGTCATAGATCATTTATTCTTCTTCCTATTATTATTATTATTATTATTATTAGGGTAGTGGTATCCCAGGTGGTTGAGGTCTGGGTTGCTGATCAAAGGGTATGCACTGTTGGGCCCTTGGGCAACGCCCTTAACACTGCCCATTGACAGTCCCAAACCCCAGATGAGAAATGAGCAGGCTAGCAACCTCTCCACAAAAAAAATAAAAAAATTAATTGCTATAAAAACTACCATTGCCATAGACACAATACAAAAAAAAATTAGTCCATGTGCTAAAATAAATAAATAATAAAAAAAAAAAAATACATCCCAGTCAAAAGTTTTGACACAACTAATTCAATGCTTTTTGTTTAGTGCTTTATATTTTGACATTCTAGAACAGTACTGATATATATATATATTTTTTTAACAATGAAATAACACATATGGCATTGGGTATTTAAGTCAGCTGTACTGGAATAGTTCCTGCAAGAACAGTATTGTGCCAATGCATTTCCTGGCTCTCATGAAGACCTTCCGAGAAAAGAAAGACCAAAACTTACCTCTGCTGCAGAGGAGAAGTTCATTTAGAGTCACCAGTTACCTCAGAAATCACCAGAGCTGTTATGAAGGCTTTACAGAGCATAAGTAACAGACACATCTCAATATCAACTGTTCAAAGGGGACTATTGCATACATGTATTCTGGATGTCTTAAATAAGAAAGAAATAAAAATCAGGAAAGACCATGGAATTAGAAGGTGTGTCCAAACTTTTGACTGGTGCTATATATTAGTGGTAGTACTGGTAGACAGTGATGATAATTTTTCATAAGGATATTATTCATAAGGCAACTCCTTCCTCATATTTTAAAATAATATGGTTGTTATAAATGTCAAAGTTCACATGCTCTGTTACACATACGCAGCATTTAAATTAGAGTGAGCCCAAATCCAGGGGCTATAATTACTTTTTGAATCTCTACAATATAAAAACGTAGATTGACAATCTAATATTCTGAATAAAGGCCAATTTCTTATTCCTGTCAGGGCTGATCTCGCACAGATTTCATATCACAGCCCATGCAGGAATATTCCGGAGCTAGTTTTAACTAATGACTGTTTCGTGACATTGACCATCCCATGTCAAATCTGCAGTGTGTTTTATTAATCTCTGTGTATGTGTTAGCTCACCATAATCATGTTTATGCAATTTAAAAATACTATATATAAAATAACCGCACAGAAAATCACATCACATCACATACATTGATTTTAATAATGATTTTTCTCTATGCATTGAAGTCTAAAGCCATACAGTAAATGCATCAACTGAACTGAAACAGAAATTACATTAAAATAATAAACATGCTCATCATAAAAAATAGCTTTACAAATAGTATACATTTCTATACATGTTTTTATTCAATGGATCGTGTCCTTAGGGCCAACACCCAATTTTCATCATAGATTGTATATAATAGCATATTCTCTGAAATGTTATATTTAAAAAAAAAAAAGAAAAAAAGACTTAATATACACACATTGCCCACAATGAGAAATTACTTTTGAAGTTTGCAACCATGTTTTTTTTTTTTTTTTTTTTAAATATCTGTTTCCTTACATTCTTCATTTTTCCATGAGTACATTATACAGAAGTTAGATGCGGGACAAAAAGTTAGGACATTGAGAAACCTCCCCCCCCAAAAAAAATAAAAAAATAAAATAAAACAAAAGAAGCAGAACCATCAAAATTTGCCATACAAAAATAGAGTCCACAATCAATGCTGTGTAACCGAGATGAATCAGTGAGTAACTGAGATGTGGTGATACTGCAGTTCATCATCCATTAAACATGCTGTGAGTGGAAATGCATGTGTATGAACATATCTGACGGACTCTTTTCACACAGACATGTATGCACAAGAAAGAAAGAAAGAAAGAAAGAAAGAAGGAAAGCTGCAATGCGATGGCACACAAACATACGTAATCAAACGATTCCATACTAGTCCATAAACATGACGCAAAAGCTAGTTAATTTAGAGATATTTCTCAGGACAGGTGTGGCCGATCTACAGAAGTGGCAATATGGCAGTACAGTGCTGAAAGTCTTTGGGCTAGTGTTCTGGACTGCCTGAACGGGGTTTTGTCATTTAAGTGCATGTGCAGCACTGGTTCGGGAAAAAAAAAATTAAAAAATGTTTGGACATCATTGAATTAATGGGGTGTGAACAGTAGAACATTAAAGTAAATATTATTGAAGTTGCTGAAAGCTGGAATGGGGGCAGCACACCTGAGGCGGTTATTACACAGCCAGCACTGTGAGAGGGTGAAGAAAAGAACGGGAATGAGATCGGGGGCTGATGACAAAGAGGAGGAAGGACGGAATGAGCGAAGGACAAAGCTGAAATGAGAGATAAAAAGAAAGAGAGATGAGTATGAGTGTGAACAGACACATGGCAGTGTTTGCCTCAGGGAAGCCACAGCAGCTACTGCAGCATCTGCTTTCCTCTACTGCAGAACGGGAAAATCCAATGAAAGGAAGAAATGCATGAGGTAATGAACGATGATAAATCTTCTTCAGTCTTACTAACAGCACTGCATTTGTACTCTTTAACACTATGTTCCAATCCCCCCCCCCGACACACACACATACAGAAGTGCCAAAATATTTACATGGATTATTACACAGACAAAAAAAAAAGTCATCAGACATTTACTGAAAATAAAACAAGCTGAAATATTCAAGCTGAAACATTACACATGAAGAACCATGATTATGCATCGTATAATGCCACGACAAATCATAATACAGTATATGTGTAAAACCACTTTAAAAAGCATATAATCAGGTCTCAGGAGTTCGTTTTTATTTTCACGCTATACAAGCAATGTTAAGCTCCATCCTCTGAACAAATGAATATTTCAAGGTAATCAAATGAACGCCAATGAAATGCCGAGAGATCGATAATGACTGGCCGTGAGAGATTTGTCCGTGAGTGCCCTCTGCTTCGCCTCTCATCAGGACCAATCATACGTCTGCTCTCATTATCTCTCTAAAAGTTGAGTTATCAGCTCTTTAATTCTTTTCCCCCTCTTTTTTTTTTTTTTGAAGCTTTTTTCCAAAGTTTCATTTCATCCTTCCTTTCCCCCCTGACACTGCCGTGACAAAGCAGCGTTGATTTCCCACTCGACATGGCCTGGCAAAAGAAAAAGACTTTGCATAGGGCATGGTTTTGTGATAGACAGAAAAGTCTTATCCAATATTACATATACTATAAAATATTTTTCATGAGAAATGTTGTTATGAAAAAGGGCAAAAAGACAGAAGCCTGACTAATTAAGTATGTTATTTTTCAACTACAGCAGGTTTTATTGACCAAACAATTAGATCTAATTAGTTTGTTATATATTCATTAAGCAAAATCTAAACTCTCCCCATCTGTGCCGCCTGTAACGGTAATTGGCTGATTCTCTATGCCGTTTACTACTCTTGGATTGTTTTCAGGGTGAAAAACCAATATGCATTTAAATCCCATGTGCTCAGACTGAAAAACAATATATAAATATTCATAGATGCAATCATCTTACCTTTAGTTGTCAATGTCGGACACATGGTTCTCTATCTGAAAAAAAAAAAAAAAAGGGATTTCAAAAAGCCTTATTCAACATACTCTACTCTCCAGGCGAAGACAACCTGTCTGCCAGTCTACAAGAAAGTTAGACATCTCCCTTCGGTCCATCTGTTATCTGCGATGACTGTGACCTTGACAGAGGGCTGATTGTCTGAAGGAACAGTCTGCTTCTGAAAAATATTATCTTCCATTAAAGGGAGAAGTGTTCATACCACCCGTGATTCATTCAAGCTGCCCTTTAAATGGGCTAATAAATATAACAGAGTATGTGGCCTCACTAAACCAGAAATGAACCCCAGGCAAGACAGTCATTATTCCTCTGAAGTAGGTGAGTGAATACGAGATAGACAAAGTCACGTCTCTGAGTTCCTTCAACTTCAGGCGGCCTGCTGAAGCTCAATTAGCCCGAATAAAAGAGCCTACAAATAACTCTATTAGTGTATTTTCAAAGATATCATCATTAAAAGCAGTGAAAAATATGATATATTAGACACTAAATATGTGCACATGACTCCTTTCATGGTCACATTATCTGCCTGTTCGCTTATACGCTTAGCCACTCCCTCGCTCGCGCACTCCCTGGCTCATTTCCTCCGTTTAACGAAGGCGACTGTCTACATCTCGGCATCAGAGCCACCCTGTCTGTTTCTCTCTTAATGCAGCCGGACTGCACTTTGGACCTGCTATTAATTACTTGTGTGCCAAGTGGCATTGATAGACGTGACACCTCTCTGACACAGCCCTCAGATCCACAGTCATGAATAATTCCACTGCATTATGTTGAATAGAGGGGAATTTAGCAAACCCTTGCTGCTGTCACCAGTGAACAGGGCTATACTATCTCTCTGGTCCCCAAGGAGCTGACCGTACCAGATCAGTGCTGCCTTCTTCATCATAGTCATCCTCTCCTCCGTCAGTCATCTCTCCAGCTTCTGCATCTAGCGTCCCTTCGCCTGCCTCCTCGGCCGAGTTCTCTGCCGTCTCCGACACGGACTCCTCGTGTAGTGAGTCACAGTTATCCTCATATTTCCTCTGAGCCTCTGAGAGAAGGAGAGAGAAAGAGACATAGCATGAGAAAAAGACAAAAAGACAAAAGCTGACAGAGACACAGTGGCATGCTGGAACAAAAAGCAGATATCAATCATTCCCAGGATAAAGGACCCTATCTGCAAAACTGCTAATTAGTCTGTAGGGACATGGCATATGAAACTGTTTTGTAGAGACTTGGTATCAAGTCCTCTGGGAAACTTTGGAAAAGTATGACTTGTCCTTCCTTTACCATGGACCATAGTAAGTGTCAGAAAGACAAGTTTGAAAAAAATCAATCAGTATGCAGGTTAAGTTCTCCATATTCAGAGTCTACTTAAGCAGGTGTCTTAAATTTCTGGGTAGCGCATTCAGATTATTCAAATTTCCCATGTGGATTTCTGAAAATGCCAAAAAATTGCATCAACTTGTTTCAGGTCATTTATTTTTTCTAAACTAAAAATAATTATAATAATAAAGTTAATAGATAATTAAAAAAAAATGCCCTGCAAAATGATGACACTTTCAGTTTGATCAAAGGGTAATTTTTTTTCAGTGTGTAATTTTTTCAGGAGAGTCTAAACCACTGCCAAACATGTTTATTTCACATCAACAACAACAACAACAACAATAATAATAATAATAATAATAATAATAAAAATAAATAGTTAATGGAAAATTATATCTAGTTCCCTTTTATGACACCTAAAATTTGATACAAGACATAAGGCAATGCATTTTTTAATTTAGGTTTATATATAATAACACAACAGCAGTAATCTTTATATTAAAAAATACTGGACAGTATATTAAGGCATTGATGGTTTAGTGGTAGGTTTCTCGCCTGCCACGTGGAGCTGCCATCATTTTATACCTACAGTGACAAAAAGTGGAAAGCTTAGAAAGAAATGAATAAGCAAATAAACTGCTCAGGAAAATAACAATTCTTTTAATTTGTTTACTTCATATCCTAAAGTAGTAAACTGGAAGCACTGCTTTATGTCCCAGTGAGACACAACATCACAAAATTGAGACCATGAAATTATAATGAGCGCACGGTGTGCTTTACGTACAAAAAAATAACAAAGAAAAAGTTCTTCAAAGGAAATGTGTCCAATGTATAATAGCTTAAAAGTAATCTGCAGTAGTCATAGCTTAATTTAGGAAGTCTGCGTGGTCTTCTTAATTTTATTGCAGTAATAAAGTTCTATACCAAATGAAATCAATAAAAATATTAAGAGTTCATTTATTCATTTTCTACACAGATTATCCTGTACACAGTGTCACGGGAGACCTGAAGCCTATCCCAGGAGACTGTGTGCATGAGGCGAGGTACACTCTGAACAGGATACCAATGAATCGCAGGGCTCACACACTACGAGCAATTTGTAAATGCCAATTAGCCTAGCCTGCATGTCTTTGGACAGTGGGAGGAAACCGGAGTACCCAGAGGAAACCCAACAAGCACGGGGAGAACATGCAAACTCCATGTGCACAGACCCGAAGTGAGAATCAAACACTACTGGGGTGACTATGATGCCCTATATTAAAAATTAATTATAACAAATTTTATATATATATTAACAGTCAAAAGTTTGGACACACCTTCCGATTTAATGTTTTTGTTTAATAATTTATTTTCTACATTCTATAATAATAATGATGATTTCGAAGTTATGAAATAACATATGGTATTAGGTAATTAAGCAACAACAACAACAGTCGGTTGTTATTTTAAGACACAAAGGTCAGCTGTTGTGGAACAGTTCTTGCAAGAATAGTAGTGCATTTGCAAAATCTATCAAGCACCATGATGAAATTCTAAGACCATGACTTACCTCTGCTGCAGCCTCAGAAATCACCACTAATGAACAGGACCTCAGATTAGAGCCATTATTAAGGCTTTACAGAGCATAAGTAGCAGACACATCTCAATATCAACTGTTCAAAGGATATAAATGCATATTTTTTGGATGCCTTAAGCATGGTTTTACAATGTAGAATGAAATAAAAATCAGAAAAGCCCTTGGAATTAGAAAGTGTTTCCAAACCTTTGACTGGTGCTATATATTTAGCAATGACTTCAGACACCATTTCACATATTTCGGTGTGTTTACAAAGACCAAAATGTGTTTCAGGGTGAAATGTTGTGGTTACATTAAACTGGTAGATGCTTTAGCTGGATTTAATACTGCTCACTCCCCACTCAAAACTGGGCTTTTGAACCTTCTGACTGTTTGATCTTTAGCCATCAGTTAAACTTTTTTTTTTCCTCCACAGGGGTTCTACTAATGGTAACGTTTTTTAAAAGCTTTTTTTTTGTTTCATCAGTATTCAAAGGCTTATTTATGAACCAAAAAAAGATGTCTACAAAGGATTAGATAAGTAGCTAACATGACTGAATGGCAGCAGTTGCATTTTTAATGTGTAATTAATTAATGATTTATAATTAGACTTTATTATATAAAGTGGTTATGTTTTGTTTTGCACTGCTGCTTCGAATTACCATTAAGGTCATGGACAGATGTGACTTTAAAGGGAGTTAATTAATCATTTCACTGATCAGACCAGTGAGGGTAAATAAAGTGAAAAGAAATCTATGAAATTAGATCCCTGCTGCTAGTCACTGATCTTTTGACCTTCAGCTCAATCATGTCCATAAATGCTACAGTAAGATCTGATCTGTTTAGAAAACTAAAGTTGGTAAATTGTGTATAATATTAAGTTAATCTAAATGTGCTAATTGGCTCTGCTACAGAGCCAGTATTTCATTTGATACTCTGTCCAGTGTGCTGAAATACTGTAGGTCTGCACCTTGCCTGTGGTCCACTATCATCTGTTCAATAACATCACTCTTAAGAACCATTTATGGAATGTTTATCATTAAAGAGTAAATAAAAAATGTAAGTCCTGAGCCACCCCTCATTTCCTCATATTAAATATTAAATATTTTACTTTGATGGCTGCAACGTGCCTAAAGATACACTTCAAAATTTGGTTGTTTATGAAACGTCCTCAGCACCAACCTCATCATTTCCCCTCTCATCTCTTCCTACCTCAGCATCACCAGGATACTAACCAGCAGCCTGATCATCTGTCATCATCTGCACCTGATTCTCACTGGTTCCTAGCTTACGTTTTTTTTAAGCTTGAAGCATATTCCACAAGACTACATTAAAAAAAAAGTCTGGCTCTTTGGAAGCAAAATATGAAAAAATAAAGGGTGGATCAAGACTTTTGCAAAGTACTATACCTCTCTCTATCCAAGTATCCTAGAACATTCAAGCATGCTACCAAAACATTTTAACATACTTGTTTAATATTATTCTGCATATATGCATTAATATATATTTTGTAAATTGGAATAAACACTATTTATATTTGAATTCTATAATAAATATGGCATGAGAGGTGAGATTCCTGGATGCATATAAGCCAAACAAAGTCCTCACCCTGTTCAGTCACAAATCCTCTGCTTTTTGCTCTTTATTTAAAAAAAAAAAAAAATAATCCCACTCATATCACCATTTTGTCACATAAGCACCATTATGACACAGCGCTCAGTCCTGATATCTCCTGGCCTGTCAGAAAGATTGATTGCTTGTATCTGATCTTCATTTACTCCCCATCTCCCTGAGCAACTCCTGTTTGTCTCTGGCACGTCCCCACGTCCCCTCCTTACCCGCCTCAGCTCTCTGCTGCTTCTCTATCTTCTCCAGACGACCCAGAAGAGAGTCGATCTTCAGCTTGATCTGAGTCAGCTCGCGCTTGATTGTCTGGAGCTGATCCGTCTTCACTGCACAGGAAACACAAGCAACATCAAAGACATCATCATGTGACAGACATCTGGTCTTATTTCCATACATGCTTTTTATAGTCCTCATTTAATCCAGGCTTCCTAAACAGCATACATGCTGGATCCTCATTCACAAGGGGTTTTAATTTAACTCTTATCCTTTAATTCAACTCTTACAGCCTAATCACCACTGAAAAAATAATGTTAAGCAGGAAAAACAAGATATACTTTAGAATAATATCTGCTCTATGAACTGATTCCTCAATGAAACGGGTCATACTTGATTAACACAATGATTTTTTTTTTTACACAGTACAGAATGAGTCTGGTTGACATTATCGATTTTGAAGAGGTAAAGACTATATAAATGTTGTTCTTCAGATCCTGAAATATTGACTGTGATTTTTATAAATCTACTCCCTGAGTGGGGTCTGAATTGAGGGCTATAACCTTCTAGACACCTGGATCGATAAAAGGCCATAATTTAAAAGCACACTGAAGAGCTAAATAAAGCAAAGACCTAAAAGATGACTTGGTTTTCATTCAGCAGCATGAAAAAAATAAATAAATTGGCCAGCAGTTTTTGGCAGTTATTGATTACTTGGTATGAAAGCACCTGTTATGCTGTTTTGTTATAGACCTTCAGATCTGAAGAATATCTTAATCTAGACTTTTGATACTGGGGAATTGTATGCTGAGGTAGGTGAAATAGTGCTGCATTTCTCTGTATTTACTTTGGCTTTTTCCTTGGTCCTGGATTTACAGTATAAGTTATACACTCAGGTTTTACAATAATTTATAGACTACTATCACACCCTCTTGCACCGGCATGATGAATCCTCATGAATCCTTACAGATTTAATAGATTTACAGACTTATCCTTCAGGTGTTTGCATGTTTTGGAAGTTGTTTGGAATAAAAGCCTATGTCAAATTACTTGATGTTGATATAAATGTAAATGCAAGGAAGTTCGCCAAGTTTCTTCAAAGCAGGACTCTGGTATAGATCTAAAGACATTAATCCTAACAGACTGTACAGACATTCTTGGGGAGGGCTCGGTACAAAAAAAACAACAAAAAAAACCTCAGCAAACTAATCTTACATGAGCCAACTTTGTCTGAGAATAAAATAAACAAAAGTGCATCAAGTAGTATTATGGAATATAGTGACAATACTTAAAAGATACGCCTCTTTCACATAAACAGCAACAAAAAACAATACGATACAGGTTCAACAATTATTCAGCCCATTTTTTTACAATTTGATATCTTTTCGAAAGCATAAATGGTTGATTGGTAAGCAGTTTTTAAGTATGCAGGGCTCAGAATCAGATTTACTCAGACAGCTTTGTTGAATGATTTTAAAATTCACCATTGAAGAGTGTGTTTGATTCCGATATGCAGTATGCATGTACTGTCTGCAATATACGTCACCTACCACAAAGAGAAGTCTTGGAGGTGCCTAGCTAATAGTAGCCAGAATGGTTCACTGTAGTATCAAAGGATTACTGTTAGCTAGACATCTCTCTCGCCCCAACCAACATTTTAGAAAAAAAAAAACTGAAAACACTATGGGATTCATACTGTATATCCACCAGCCACTTTGTTAGGTACACCTGCTGAATTGATTGTTAACGCAAATATCTAATCAGCCAATCACATAGCAGCAACTCTATGCATTTAGGCATGTGGACATAGTCGAGATGATCTGTTAAAGTTCAAACCGAGCATCATAATAGGAACAAAGGTGATTTAAATGCATTCGAACTTGGCACGGTTGATAGCACAATATAGGCTGATCTGAGTATTTCCAAAACTGCTGATCTACTGGGATTTTCAGGGTTTTACAGAGAAGAGAAAATATCCAGTGAGCGGCCGTTCTCTGGGAGAAAAAACTCTTGCTGATGCCAGAGGTCAGAGGGGAATGGCCAGAAAGGCAACAGTACCTCAAATAGCATCTTGTTATGCCGAAAAAGCATCTCTAAATGCACAACACATTAAACCTTAAAGCAGATGGGCTACAGAAGCAGAAGACCACATTGGATGACAATCCTGATAGATAATTTCTCCAGCGACATTCAGATGGTAGAATCAGAATTTGGTGTAAACAACATGCAAGCATGGATCCCTTCTGCCTTGTACGTATCAACGGTTTAGGATGATGGTGTAATAGATGTGTGGGGGTGTTTTCTTGGCACACTCTGGGCCCCTTAGTACCAATTGAGCATTGTTTAAATGCTGATCATGTCCATCCCTTTTCAACTGCAGGATAATGAGCAATGTCACAAATCTAAACTCATCATAGACTGGTTTCTTGAACAGGACAATGAGCTCACTGGACTCAAATGGCCTTCACAGTCAGCGGATCTCGATCCAATAGAGCACCTTTGGGATGCGGTGGGAACGGGAGCTTCACATGATGGATGTGCAGCCGACAAATCTGCATGATGGTATCATATCAATATGGACCAAAATCTCTGAGGAATGTTTCCAGCACCTGTTTGCTTGTTTGCTCATGTACTGTACTGTACATCCCACCGTTACAAAAACCCTGACTACTTTCATGCATCGCATTTAAAAAAAAAATCTTCCAGTGTAGTCTGATAAAAATTGAAGCAGCTCTCATCAGCTAAAAACAGGCCTGTGTATCTGTCCACTGATGTCAGCTTAGTATCAAGTGTCAGCTTTTATCCTCCGCCAACACAGTGCACATAAGTAGCTTAGAAGTAACAGATTAATATATAGTAAGAAAAAAAAAAGAAAAGGGAAAAATATATAGTCATGCCTCTGCCTGTGACTGCAGTCGGGGTGATGACAGTGATCATATGTAGGCGTGCAGCGACTGTGTCACTGGAACAGAGTAGAAATACGCCTTTGATGCTACATCAGTGTCAGATACGGAAATGGCCTGTGACATGCTTCAGAAGGATTCAGTGTCATCTGGATGATCTGAGAGAGAAGAGATGCTCTACTAGCAACCCAAGACCTGTGAGACACGAGGTTGCTTGGGGGCTTTCTTAAAGAAGCTTGTCACTCAACATCACCATCCCCCAGCTGTCCTACAGATCAGTAAAGCGTATATTTAAACACAATTTGTGTTTGGAACATTTATACAAGAGGAACAGCTGGTTCTGCTCCTCCATTCTCATACTGACTTAAAAAACAGACGAATTGAACAAATGACTGTAATGTAATTATACTTTAGAATTAGTTAGTGGCATTTATACGTTTTTTGAGTGTTATTAAAAATGAATACTTGTACTCTTACTTAATCACATTTCCAAGTAAAAAACAACAACAAAAACAACAAAAACAACCACAAGCCTCTACTCAATGATTTTAAGCATTACCTCAATCAAATAAGCTCTGGAGCATTGTACATCATTTCTATTTCAGTTCCAATCTAATCCATCATTAAAAAATAAAACGACCTATGAGTTATCGAGGCGATTCATTATATGAGGTGACCTTCTCATACTACGCAACGCTGTTCGAACTATATCTGTGTACACCTGGAAGATAGATAAGACACCGCACTGCAGTACAGACCTTGAGCTGTGACACCATTTTATCAAAAGGGCACAATGCTCATTCACCCATTCACATACTCACTGACACCTCAGGGCAGTTTGGAGTCATTAATCTACCAGCATGTTTTTGACAATAAACAGAATAAAAACGTAATTCGTTAATCGTATAAAAACATTTATGTAAAGGAAAGTTTGCTTTCGTAGTAAAAAGACCGATCGGTAAGGAAGCAACTGTTTCTGCAGTTATAATTAAGCAAGAGGGAGTGCTGTTGTCCTGAATATCGGCATGGCTGTGATGCGATCGTAGGCACTGGTATTCAGCACAACAGCACAACCTTGAGTGTGATATTGCTTTTATACAACACTTCTACAAACACCATTTATTACCAACAGATTATGATTGGCTTGTTTAAATGGATATCTTGCTCCGCCAACATGTACAGTATCCTTCCGCGACTGGCAGAACCAACTAACCACCACTGCTGGAGCTGGCATTAATACTGTAGGGATGAAAGCAGTTTTAAATTCTTTCTGGTACTAGGTGAGGATAATACACCATGGAGGAGGTAGACATTTCTGAGATACCTATGAGATTTACTTTATATTTCCACTAGCTGAGTGTCAAATAGAGTGAAATGGAAAGCTAGTGCACTATGGTGTACCATCGCTTGTTCTCAACATGGATTCCTTGTGTTAAAAGCTGGTTAGTCTTGTAGTGCACATTAGCTGTCAACAATGTGTTGTGCAGTAATGACTGATTAAAACACAGCACAGATGGTTCAGAGGCAATTCAGAACAACTTATAAGCAATTACTAAAGAGACAAGTAAGATGACACAATGTAATCAGATGTGTTTTCTTGCTGAAAGTGCTTCTGTGGCTGGTTTTGAATGCGGGTTTTGGCAGGCAGCTGCTCTCTCCTCTTTCCAGTACTGCAGACCGTATCGTGTACTTTCACTCACTCTGGCGGCTGACAGTGTAATCAACGTTGGTAATTGTTCAAGCATCAGAGATGCGGAGTGATGCAGAACTAAGGGGTTATAAAGAGTTATAAACCATGCTGTGTTCATGCTTTTCCCTATAAATGATTGCAACGTCGGGACGACTTCAAATGAAGTGTATGTCGGGACGGTGGTGTAGTGGTTAGCACTGTGTGCCTTACACCTTCAAGTTACGGGTTCAATTTCCTACTCAGGTCAGTGTGCATGGAGTTTGCATGTTCTTCCTATGCTTGGTGGGTTCAAAAACATAGAGATTAGGCTAATTGATGTTGCCTGAATGAGCGTGTGTGCCCTGTGTGTGTGTGTGTGTGTGTGTGTGCCCGTCCAGGGTGTACAACATCTTGTGCCGCAAGTCTCCTGGGATAGCCTCCAGGCCCCCCACGACACTGTATACAAGATAAAGCGGTATAGATTACATGACCTTACATGTACCAAACTGTAGTTTTATGCTAGTGAGAACTTTTCCACAGTTTCGTGTAGTTTTGCTGATGAATGCTCAGGAGGCATTCATACAGAACAGAAATAGGATGAGATCAGGTGATGTTACTCTTCTGTCCACAGGCCACTCAGAATCAGGGAAGGACACACTTTTCAAATATCAGTGATGTGCATATCAGAAGTGTATGTGTGTGCGCGTGTGTTTGGATTCATCAAATAATATAAAATGCTTTAAAGGATAATAAATACTGGTGAAGGATACTGCTTTCATAAAATGGGTTTTAGTTTTTTTTTTTTTGACAAAAGACCAACATCAAAGGATGCCACTTAAGCCATTCGTTGTATACAATAGTCGTAACCTCGCTAACCAAAAGGAAAACATTCGATTTTTTTTCTTTTAATAAAACCTGGAGGGTTTTTACTTTTTTTTTTTTTTTTTTTTTTTATCAATAAAGTAGGTTTCCATGTGGAGACCAGTAAAACTTAAAACTTGTACTATATGTCAACTTTTGTACTTTAATGTAGCTACATAATCAGACAGTCTATAGCCTAAAGCCACAGAAGAAGCAGTGTTGTGTGATAAGAAAACTAATAATTTCTGCTGCATTCAGGCCTAGTGCCTTTGTTTACGGCTTCAAAAGAAGTGCGGATTCAGTGATAATAAACACAACAATCTCTCACCGTTTAATCTCCGTTTCAGTGTGGAATTCATCTGCAGAATAAAAAAAATAAAAAAAAAGGTCCTTGCAGCAGGGAAAATTCTCAGTGCTAATTTTAGACTTCTTTAATACCCCCATGCCTCCTCTAGGCTTTAATCTTTATTCAGGGACCGACTGTGAACGACTCTCATGGACACAGATGTCAGCTCCAGAGAGATAAAAATAAAAGCAAACAATGTATATTTTGTGCATGCAGTCATTCTTCTTCTTTTTTTTTTTTACTATTGAACTGCTACGATACGCGCCGAGCCCCAGAGAAGTCACCGTACACAGAGCTCAGAGTCGAACACAAAAGTAATCTCCAGGCTTAACTTCCAGATGAAGAGAGAGAGCACACCCAGCCCGCTTGGCTCTTACGGGCTGGAGATGAGAATCGAAAATTGTGCAATTGAATGTAAATTACAGGCATATGGAATGTGGCATGCTCTGCCTTCCATAAATCACCGTCGGGAAACGTGGCACACCCAATTGCGAATCAAAGTGACAATTTCAGCCAAGAGCCGGATGATGACATCGACAGCCATGCATTCGCCCCTTTGAGGGAAATCAATACATAACTCCAATGACATGAATAAAAAAAAAAAAAATCCATTTTCTTTTTTGGCAATTTGCATAGAATGAGACAGACAGAGAGAGAGACTTCCTGCATATCCTGTCCTATTTCAACTGACATACAGTGGGGGAAATAAGTATTTGATCCCCTACAGATTTTCTAAGTTTGCCCACTTACAAAGAAATGAAGGGTC
>JAQMYJ010000033.1:29636025-29673490 GCA_030014305.1 Clarias laeviceps
TCGTACAAGCATTTCACTGCATATCGTACTGTGTATGACTGTGTATGTGACAAATAAAATTTTAATTTGAATTTTGACACACACACACTACAGGCATTTGGGAATGGCAATCAGCCTAATCTGCATGTTGTTGGATTGTGGAAGGAAACCAAAGTACCTGGAGGAAACCCACCAACCACAGAGAGAACATGCAAACACAGACCAGCGGTAAGAATCGAACCCAGACCCACACCCTGGAGGTGGAAGGTGACAGTGTTAACCACTAAGCCACCATCCCGCCATGAACGATATACTTTATTTCATATAACATTTGTTTTATCCATATTATTATTATTATTATTTTATTTTATTACTGCATTTCTTTATCATTTCTTATTATGCCAGTTATTATGCATCATGTAAAAAAAAAAAAAAAGATAGTCTCTGAATTAGGGCTGCTTTTTCACACATTCATCAGCTCTGTGATAAATTTTTTTTTAAGTGTCTGATTTTTAATACTCCGGAGTGATGGGAGAAGATCATGGGTGCATTTCCCAGTCCTACAAACCATACAGTGTGGACGAATAGGATTATGCTATGCTATGCTTTAATAATTATAATTCTAGTAACTATTATTTAAATCTCGACAGATAATTTAAGTGTCACTTACTGAGCAGGGTGTCCTACTGTGAGTGTTATGTCTTATTTCCACTGGTGCTGTAATTCGGTCTTAACGAATGAAGCCGCTCTAAAGAGCTCAGAATAACACTGTAATCCTGTTAGTCAAATCGATCTGTTCAGTGATGATTAATGCTACATCGTTTCCCATCCAGCGAAATGCAACGTACTAATGCGAGTGTGTGGTATATCCCGGATAATGCAATGTGCTCTATATAAGACCACAAAATATCCGCCTCCTACAGTCTAGAAAGTTGGGGCACAAAGTTGCACAGGAATAAGGAATCAGTAAAAAGGTGAAAGTAAAAAAAGTGAAACGGGTTTAATACACACGACTGAATCTCTGAGCACTTGTTCTCTAGACCCGGTTGGAAAGCAGCTGGCTGAGGTCCAGATTTAAGCAAGTTTAAGCTGTCAGAGGCAGCAGCAGTGTGTATCATGTACTAGGCTCAGCAGAGCAGAGGTATTCGTCAAGACAGAGAGCTGGGAAAGAGACACGGCAAAAGATACCGTCTGAGAGAAAGTGAGAGAGTGAGAAAGAGAAGAGACAGACAGACAAACGTACATACAGACAGACAGACAGACAGACAGACACCATGACCAAGTGCAAGTCTAGGTAACGTCTCAGTACCGTACCTATACTTTAGCTAGCTCATTGCAACTGCACTGAGCGAGAAGTTGCGGTTAGTGTTAGGAATATTTATTAATACGCCTGCCTCGGCTGTGCCGGTTGCCTGGAGACTCATGGTGCTGAAAGCTGAGCAGCCTGGAGGGCACGAGCTGCTTTTTGGGGCTATGGGGAGGGGAAAAAAAAAAAAAGAATGCTCTCCATTCAGATGGGCATGAGCACTGAGCTTGCCAGTGAGGAAAAAAAAGAAAGAAAGAAAGAAAGAAAGAAAAACACAGACAACAAAGAGACAGTACTTTAATGGATATATTGAACAAATTCACTTTCCAGTTCAGACCTTGTGTTCTCTGGAGAGTGGGTATGATTACATATCATTATTAATACATTGTCAATCACCTTCAATTATGCGGTGAAACGTATCCCTGATTAAAAATAATTGTATGTTTAAAAAAAAAAAAAAAAAAAAAAGGTAGAAAAGTAAGCCTATCTGTAGGAATTGTAGGACGCCGGTTGCATAAGTAATCATTATCAACCTCAACAGCAGGTGCTTGACTGACGAGTGCGGATCTGTGACTCTCCTGTGAGCTCGAAGCATATCTTTCTCTGCCTGGATTTCTTTGTGCAGAGCAAAATACGTTCCACCTCTCTTACAGCTCCTGCCAGTTTCATGTATAGCGCTGGAAGGATGAGTCGTTCTATTTTAGCTAATATACCTCCAGCTTGTCCTGACATTAATCTTAAAACTTTGCAGGGGGGGGAAAAAAAGCATGTTTTTACACACATTTCATACACATACAGTACACCAGGCACATCTGCTCCTCTCCTGTACATGACAGGGGAACGCAAAAAGCAGCCTAGTTAATGGATACTGATTAAAAAACTGCAAGAGGAAATATGCATACATGACATGCATGCAGAAGTAAATCAAAAGCCACCGTGCTAAAAAGAAACAAGCGGAGCTCATTTTCTACACTGGATTTGCTATCTTTAAGAATGATATGAACGATATATACACACAATACTTTATACTGTTATTAAACTGGAAGAAAGAGAAAAGGGATGAAGGTTGCATTAGCCACTGAGAAAGGGTTGGCAAGAGAAGTGACGGTCTGGGGCAGAGAGTAAGAATGAGCGCGAGAGAGAGAGAGAGAATTGAGAGCAAAAGCCTTGAGGAGATATAAGGAATCATGTGAAAGAGTGTACATAAAAGCCAGCTTCACTTCAGTGCGAAGTTGATGGCTGGTCAGGCTGGGCGAATCTCCAAGGGTTCGCTCAGCCCTCATCTGTCTACATTTCTCTATCTGCAATCAGACAAGGCCATATGCTCTTTCTCTCTCTCTCTTCCACTCCCTCTCGCTCTCCCTCCCACTCGCTCTCTCTCTCTCTCTCTTTCTCTCTCACTGTGTCACTGCTGGATCACCATCTCCATGAATCCAATCAAAGCTGTCAGTCCATGTCTAGAGTAACACTGCGGGCTGGAGCGCAGAGATAAACCAGAAGCAGAATCGTTGCATCATTACAAAGCCCATGATACGCACTGGGATCACAGAAAACAAAAATGACCCATTCTTATTCCTGTTTGTCTCCTTTTTTTGCAATAAAAATGTTTAAAAATTAGCACTGGAATAATTTGCTGACGGAATACTGTGTGTTCACTGTGTCACTTAAAATAACCTCTACTTAAGCCCTCGATGATAGCCTTTATAAATGTTTGTGCAGAATTATACCAGGTGTCATATTGACTGTATATAATCACTTTTCATGTCAAGTTAAAATAGTGCCTTTGACAGTTTTTTTTATTATACAAGCTTGAATTATGACTACAAATATTGTTGGACGGACTTCCATGATATAGACAATAATCAGTTGATTTCCTGTGCATTTCAAGCTATCCATTATGGAAAATGGCAGTAGATTTTAATCAGTAAAAATTCATAAATCGTGCCACATTGCATGTTTTTACGGAAACGTGCATGTGTACAATGCCGATAACTGTGCATACTCACAACATTGTTGTGTATGGCTAACCGGGAACCAGCCATATAGAAGGTGTATGGCAAACCCAGGAAAGAAAAAAAATACAGAGTTCAACTTGATTTAGCTCTGTGGGACTGCAGAAGCTTCATACGAGTCTCAGCTGACCTTTGGAATGCATTTTTGCACTGAACGAGGGTTTGTGGGATTTGACACTAATTACTTACTATTTATTTATCTTTTATACCACTTATCCTGTACAGGGTCACAGGGGGGCTTGGAGACTATCGTAGGTAACTGGGTACAAGACAGGGTATACCAATCCATCACACGGCACGCACTATGGTCAACTGGGGAATGCCAATTAGCCAATCTGTACGTCTTTTGACTGTGGGAGAAAACCAGGGTACCTGGAGAAAACCCACCGAGCGTGGAGAAAACATGCAAACACCACACACACGGTCCCTGAGTCAGCCGTGCCACTGCGCCGCCTGCATGTCATACAACCTGAATAGTAGAAAAGGTGGGAAGTTTTTTAAATAGCTAATTATGTCACAGACCTGATGCTAAATGTTCTCCAAGCTAAATCTTTTCAAAATCTCTTGCGCCTTCAGCCCTTTGTTGCCCTGTCCCAACTTTTTTGAGACCTGTAGCAGGCAACAAATTTGAAATGAGCTTATCTTGTGCATAAAATTGTAAAACTTCTCAGTTTAAACATTTATGTTCTATTGGCGCATGTGACGTGAAAGTCTTTTAGTTTTCATTTTATTCAAATTTAAAAAACATCCCAACTTTCACGGGAATTCAGGTTGTACAAGAAAACCAACAGTGACCTACCTGTATGAATCATTCAAGCATAAAAAGCATCTAACGTAAGACATGAACCAGTGAGAAACAGATGCAGATGATGACAGATGATCAGGCGGTGATTAGTATGTGTAAACAGTAAAGGCAGCAGGAGACCATGTGACACCGTGTCCCCAACGGAATAAACAAACTGCTGCTGTGTCTCCATTTGCATACTTATGTACTATGCTAGACTGTTATTGTGCACTAAAATCAACTGTTTTTTTTTTTAAACAGAACCTTAAACCTGCTGAAAGGTCTGTTTTGAGAACTAGCCCTCTGGGGTTTTCTAGATTAATAAATCCTTTTGAAAATCTTGCTGAAGAGAGGCGGGTGTTTTTTTGCAAATCATGATCAACATTTTAAAGATGAACGGAGCTTGTCGGTGTGTTTAACCTTGCTGGTGTACATAAAATCACTAAAGATTACAGCTAGACTTGTTGATGTTTTGGCTTTGATGTGCCATGTTGCTTTTTATCCTCCAGATGAACATAATGTAATATGAACAATGCTGCTCACGTAGCACCTACAAGCTCAAGTACTGTACCTTTGGTAAAAGTGAAGTATATTTGCAGCTTAAGGACTAGCATGATACAAATAACACATCAGAACAGTTTCTGACTGCGCGTTAGTCGACGAACGCTTCTCGAGTCGCTGAAAATAAAAAACGGCTTTGTGCTCTGTCCTCCAAAAGCACAGCTGCTTCAAGGTCTTTCATGAAAAGACAAAGAGAATCTGCTTTTTCGACAACCCTTTACCAGAAACCTACAGAAAGAAATGCAGGCCCCTTACGCATTACAGTCACATAGCATCTTAGTCACTCATCACAGACGTGCTGCCTGATGGAATGCCGTTTTAGCAGTCAGCAACATTCCTCACGAGACGGCAGGAGAGCCGACATTCAGTTAGCCTTTTCTAACAGCCCAGTGTCACTTCAAATAGTTAACACCTCAATGCTTTTCAAAGGATAAGGGAAAAAAAAAAACATCACCTGGGCTTGCATGAGCAAAATGATAAACTGTAAATCTCAGTCTGCTCACGGTGACCTTCAGAGAGACAGAAACATGTTCTGTACACACTCACGAGGCATCCAGTATGCATCCTTGGCATGCTGATACACATACTGTATATCACTGTCACACTGGCCATACATCAACATAAACCCCCGCTAACCTTCGTCCAGTGCTCGCATCATGAGAAACCACAAAAGCACCTGTCTAGGACTCTGGTAAACTTTCCAGGCAACATATATCAGCGTCTGGATAAGCATTACAGTAACATAAAAATTAAGCCTGTTATCTTTTAAAGGACCCATATTTACTATTTTTAACACATTATAAGAGGTCTGAAAGACCACCAAAGTCCGTGTTAATGCTCTAGCTGAAATACCACTCAGATAATGCATTTCATACCTTAAACTATCTTTATTTCACTCCTCCTCCAAATGCACAGTTTCAGTGTCTATGTAAATAAGCTACTGCTGAGCCACGCCCACCAGAGAACAGCAAAGCTGAAAAATAAGCCTTGGAAAGGGGCTCTTCTTATATGAGCTCACAATATGGGAAAAATCTAACTGGTTTGTTTAACCTCTGGGTAATAGGATAAAAAGGACAAAAAGCAGGGAAGGTTTTTGGTTGAAGATTTATCTTAATGTCTACAAAAGCATTAATAAAGGTTATAAGTAGACGTAAGACAATAGGAAGTGGTTGTTTTGTTGTGGCTTTATTAGACGAGAATAACACACTCAAAGCAAAGCACTATCTACCGCTTTTCAGCAAACATGAGCTCCCAGATTGCAAAGATTGGTTAGTGTCACTGTGATGGATGGGAGAGAGTATGCTACCCCACCCCACCCCACCCCCACCTAGAGAACACTGGCCAAATGACGTTTGTGGCATCGTCTGGCTTCAAACATGATAACTCCCGATAAAACAGTGAACGCTTTTTTTTTTGGGAAGACTCGTGTATCTTACTGTATTTTTTTTTAAATCCTTGGCTCATTCTGCTAAAATACTTCACGGTTATTAAATCATGCTTTAATCTACATGTTTACATATCTGGCTTTTTGAAGAACCGCAAGCCAGCAGCCCACACACTGTGCTAAATCCTGTTTGTGAAATTGAGTCTTAAAGCTCACCCAGTTTGACTTCGCACTATCATGCGTTTAAATGCTGGTGACAATAATTAAAAAAAAAATAAAATGATTAGCCATAACGGTTGGCCTAACAAGCAGGGTGTTTTTTCAGCGTTCCTCAGAGACACTCTGCAGAGCATGAACATTGCTTAATTCGATCCTGCACCATCCAGAGCAGATGCCTAGGCAGCGTATTCCATTACTAACATAATCTCCAACTTATTTTTTCGATGTTAGGTGTTATTTACATTTAGGCATTTGGCAGACGCTCTTATCCAGAGCGACTTACATTTTTATCTCATTATACATCTGAGCAGTTGAGGGTTAAGGGCCTTGCTCAAGGGCCCAACAGTGGCAACTTGGTGGTTGTGGGGTTTGAACCTAGGATCTTCCAAACCATAGTCCAATGCCTTAAGCTCTGAGCTACCCCTGGCCCCGTGTTATATTTAGGGATTGACTTTGTACCTTTTGGTATTAATTGATTTGTTTCCAATCGAATTAAACCCAGCTTCACTCCATTGCTTGTTCACTCTCTCACTCACTCATTCTCTAAACTCACGAACACTCGCACAGTACGGGCAATTTTGGAAACGGCAATTAGCCTAATTTGCATGTCTTTGGAATGTGGGAGGAAGCCAGTGTACCTGGAGGAAACCCACCATGCATGGGGAGAACATGCAAACTACCCGTACACATACACAAGGATTCAAACCCTCTCCAAATATCTCTTACACAGCTTTAAACCATCACTCACTCATTCTTCTTCTATACCACTTTATCTTGTGTACCGGGTCGCGGGGGGCTTGGAGCAGGATGCACCCTGGATGGGGCGCCAATCCATCACAGGGTACAAACGCACATACATATATACGATCACATGCTCATTCACACACTACAAGCAATTTGGAAACATCAGTTAAATTTACATTTGGCAGACACCCTTATCCAGAGAGACCTACATTTTTATCTCATTATACACCTGAGCAGTTGAGGGTTAAGGGCACAAAAGAGACAACTTGGTGGTTGTGGGATTTGAACCTGGGACCTTCTGAACCATAGTCTAATGCCTTAACCACTGACCTAAGCCTGACCCCTGATCAGTTAGCCTACTTAGCATGTCTTTGGACTGTGGGAGGAAACCAGTGTACATGGAGGAAACCCACTATGCATGGGGAGAACATGCAAACTACCCATACACAGACACAATGACTCGAACCCTATTCAAATATCTCTTACACAGCTTTAAACCATGTTTTTTGGCTTAAAGCAATTCAGAGCATCCTCAGAAAATATCAGCAAAAAAAACAGCAAGGTTTTTTTTTTTACACATTTTTTGTTGGCATTATAGAGAATATATGATAGACATTCTAGTACTGACACTTCAGGGTAAAGACGGGTCATGTACAGTATCAGTTTCCGAATGACAGATCCAGGCATTTATGGCAGTCTAATCAACCACCCATTTAATCGTCTCTGTGGTATTAATGTGTATTCTGTAACACAAGTCTATCCTAAACTACACTGACACAGGACCAACAGTGCATACCAAGGATCAGCAATGAGTAATCATTTTTAAAAGTCTGTATTTATTTCTAGATTACAGAAATGTTTTTCAGCCAAAAAAATAACAGAAAAGACTGGGTGGGAAGACTTACCTTATCAAAGAAAGAAAGAAAAAAAAAAACTTGAGTGTTGGAGTAAATTTCCAATCTAAACAGACCCTTCATTCTGTCTCCGAAGAGCTCGAAAACAGCCATTTTATTCATGAACAGCTGCAAAAGAAACTACCTGCTTACTGACTTACACACGCCGAATACAAACAAAGGCAGTGTGGCCTAGGTTGGCGACTACCTGGGGTTAGAGTGGCATTTAATCACAACAAGAAATGCAGGAGCAAACGGGCAGATACGGGCAGGAATAGGCAGACACAGGCAGACACAGACAGGTACTGGCAAATCCAAACAGGCAAAAACCAGAACTAACAGGTACACGCAGGTCAACACCGGCTTAAATACACACATGAGAACAGACACAATGAACCTGACGAAGTGGAACAAACCTGAGCGTGAACATATAGAGAAATGAGAATGAAAGGACATTGCTAAAGTCCTTGAGAATACATCGGCACAAAAGCAAACCTGGACAAAAAAACACACACAGAGGTTTTTCCAAGGCTGTGTTTATTAAAAAGGTGCTTTTCATCATTGCACAAAGCAAGCAAACCCACAGAGATGTAAAACCAAAAATTCCTCCCTGTGGACGTTGTTAATGCTTATTCCAATGCCTTTTGATTGCTTTGTTGCATTATGTGGTTTGCATTTAAACTCATCTGAGCACGTACAGCGAACACCGACTTGAGGCTGTGCTATTTTTGTAGGATTGTGCAGCAGGGCTAAAATTATAATAAGAATTATTTTGTGATTCTTGATATCAAATGTACAGTATGTTGCACAGTGACATCACACCGCCAGGATTGGGGGTTTGGATCTCACCTCCAGTCTGTGTGCATGGTTTCCTTCCACAGTCCAAAGCCATGTCGTGTAGGCTGACGGGTGTTTCCCTCATGTGTGAGTATGTGAGTGTGTGTGTGTTAAGATGGTTTGGCACCCCATCCAGGGTGTACCTTGCCTTGTGCCCTGGAACAGGCTCCAGACCACTGTGACTGTATACTGGATGAGTAATATGGATAATGGATGGATGGATGGATGGAGATCCAGATTATATATCAAATTATACAGTATGTATCCAGGTTAGAAACAAACAAACGAAAAAAAGGTTTAGTTGCACTTCAGAATTTTCTCGTTTGCCATCAAGCTCTGCCATCTTCAAATCTGAATAAATGCTTTCTTGAGCCATATTATAACAGGGTTAATGTTCATCTTCATCTTCTATACCGCTTTATTCTTTATACAGGGTCGTGGGGGGACTGGAGCCTATCCCAGGAGACTTGGGGCATGAGGAGGGGTACACTGCCAATCTATCGCAGGGCACACACACTCACACACTCATTGACGCACTACAGGCAATTTGGGAACACAAATTTTCCTGATCTGCATGTCTTTGGACTGTGGGAGGAAACCTGGGTACCCGGGGGAAACCCACCATGCATGGGAAGAACATGCAAACTCCATGCACACAGACCTTGCACATGTTCTAAATGCAAAAAATGCACGTGTAAAAATTAAAAAAGCAACTGGGATTGTAGGATTCATACGATTATGCCTTTTTTGCAGTCTTGCCAGACATTAGACCTTATTATAATACAGGTTTACCCCATAATTCCATAATTATGAACATAATTTAACACTCTGAACTCAAACAAAAGACTAGCGCAATCTAATCAGCCAAATTTACATAATGTCACTAATCTGGAGATCAATGTTATGTCCAACCTAATAACCTTCCCGATAATTACTCACTTATTCATCTTCAAGCAGTTTATTAAATAACAATAGTGATACTGACAGGAAAAGGTTTGCAGCTACGAAAGCAAAGAATTTATGTTTGAATCCAAACCCTAACTCGTTATTGAGGTTATAACTTAAAAATGTGCAGCATGTTTTATCCTGTTTTTTTTCTTTTGTCTCCTCACTTTAAAAAAAAACAAAAGTTCTGCTCCACCAGCCCCACGAAGACCTGCTGGATAATCCATGATCTCAGATGCACACCTCCCAAATCCTGCTGGATAAACCAGCAATCCAAAAGCCCTGTGGTCCGAGTCACACAGCGAACAAACCAGCATTCACTCTCACTCAAAAGCTGTGATGTAAGAAGCCGGAAAACAAAGCACAGACCTCAAAGACGGTGACAGGAATGGGACTGATTTAAAGCTGTACATACTGGGATTATGGATCGGCTTTGACAGTCAGCACTTAGCTAATGGTCAATCTGATTTAAAAGAAACATTTCTGTGGGGTGGTGTCATAAATGGGTGCGTGCATGCGCTAAAAATAAGATGTTGCTATCCTCATAACCAAGACAGCAGAATTAGAGTGCCCTAAATACCTGACACGAGAGATTTCCTATTCTTCTATTCTCCAAGCTCTATAAACATTTGAGCTTCTGAGTATAGCATGACAATGAGGTTCTGCTCTCTCTCTCTCTCTCTCTCTCTCTGTGTCTCAAACACACACACATACACACTCCTTAATCAAGAACAATGGATGCATAATCTAACTCAAAGTCTTGGTCACAAGGATTCACAGCCAAAATATTAGCTCATTTTAATCAAGATTTATAATCACGTATAGCAATTTGTCCTCCTTTAGGCTTATAATTGAAAAGACTGAGGGCTTTGCGAGATTAGTGCCAAATATGCTGCTCCATATCTCAGAGCCAGAGCAGCACAGGAGGTAGGACTAAAGCACCAGAAAAAAAAGAAAGGTTAAAAAAAAAAAAAAAAAAAAAAAACACACTTGTTGCTCCAAACAGGCGGTTGAGCTCCACCGGGAACAGAATAGTGCCATTTCATAACCCCGTGCTCATTAGAGGCAGGAAGCAGACGAACGTCTGGGGATTCATTTTCAGTGTTTTTTGTTTTGTTTTGTCACTACATATGTATGAATGTATTTTTGTGGTAGGTCTTGACTGGATTCAGACTTTGTGATTCCGCATCCAACACACACAGCACATCCCACTGATGAGCCCCAGAGAGACCTGGGAAGCTAAGGGAAACTCATTTGCTCTGACTGGATTGTTCAAACAGCAGCGCCACTCATTAGAGTGCCATCCTGCAGTGGTGAAGGGTGCCAGGCTAAGGTAACAGACAGCTCCCAGGCCACAGCGCTTAAATGGGACGTAGAAGATAATATGACAGCATCTGGCACAATACGGACAACTTTGTAGGAATGAATATTAATGCGCACGTTTTTTATTTGATATTTGCATTCATTTCTATTCAGAGCCTTAACTGCAAAGTTAAACCTGCCCCTGGATGATATTATTATATTAGACATGCATGTAAACTACCAAGTGTTCAGACTGAAACTTCATGATTTATACAGGTCTATAAATAAATGTGTGGATTACAATTCAAGTGATGTAATCCTTTACAGGAGTGGAATATTTTGTGTTGCAGTTGGAATAAAAATACTCTTATGGTGCAAAGAAAAAAAGTTTCTTTGAATCCAGGTCAGCAACCATGCTTTTCTTAAGATAACAAATTTCAGACGGTATTAACATATTGAAAGGTCTTCCAGCAGGCATGAGCAAGTTATGAATGATGAATTCATGCAAAATATATGTAAAATGCATAGATTCAGAAATATCCTGGTGCAAAATCATAATAATAAAAATTGATTACCCTGTATGCATAACACTTCTGGAAATAGCCATTCACATTAAAATATTTCTAATAATGCACCTATTTAAACCTGGCAGTTAATTTACCCAGCAGGTCACACCGGTAAAAAAAAATATTGTGCATTATAAGAAATAAAAGAGATGCACCAAGTCCAAACAAATACCTATTATAATATTGAAAGGTGCAAATAATTTTATAGTCTCTGTCTGGAACATGATATGCACTAAAGGATGCTCTGTTCCTTGAACCAAATGAAAGAAGAAAGCATTGTGCATTTACTAACGAGCTTCATTACTCCTGGTAGAGCAGATCGTAAAAGTAATTTGGATGCAAATCCACACACCAATAACAACATCAACAATTTATTTATATTTCTTTTCCTTCAGTAAATATGCTGTCTTTATGACATCCAGGACAATAATGTCTTGATAATGAGCTAGGATGATATTCATACCCAGGTGCATGTTTGACAAAAACTTCCTGTGCACAATTTCACACAGCAGCACTTGCAATAAATTACGGATAACTGAGGAGTTGCACAGATACAGGTAGAGTCATAGAGATTTGCTGTGATTTAAGAACAAATAAACTTGAGGATGGTCATTGGGTGAGCAAGGATTTAACTTACTGTGCAGGGATGCATGCAAGTCAGGTATAAGATTATGAATCAGTATTTAATCTATCACGCACACTCACGTGTTAATAAAAATGTTGCACAACAAAGATTTGAGACAAGACAACTCCTAGGGTATTACACTGCACTGCATTGCATTAACACCTCATACAAGTATAAATACGAACACGGGTGTATGCGTTTCAAACGCTGTAATTTCAAGTTCGCGACCGCGGGGTAACTCACATCGGTGGTGGCGGCGCTTGCCTTTGTACATGGTCATGGTAAACGGATCCAGACTGACGGCTCGCGACTCCTCCCTCACGCGCTGTAAGTAAGTAACGAAGATCTCCAGCAGCTCGCGCTCCCCTCGCACAGATTCTCGCCTCCTGAAGCCTGCGCAAGACGAGCCATCGCGCCTCTGTGGACCGTACCATTATCCCCGTCTGGGGAGGGGGGGCGGAGGGGGGGGGGGCATTACTGAGAGGCTGAGAGGGGTCTGACTAAATCCCAAACCGCATTAAACACCATAAAACGCAGGGTGTGACAAAACACTATACACTAGGTTACCACAAATACTCAACTATGGTACCTACAGGTTTCCATGGATACAAAATATATATGTGTGTGTAGTTAAAAGGTTAAAGCTTAAAAAAAATTGAAGCCCACATACATGTCTGCCTGACACAAAGATCAACCCCTTCATTTTTTTTTTAGCTGTAATTTCTCAAATTTCTGTTTGGTGTGACAACATTATATACGGTATCGGTTTCCACTGGATTGATGGCTAAATATTAGGAAATCATACAAAATTCATCTGTCTTGAATCTACTGTCATTTCATCTCATCACGATCAATGGGAAAGAGAGGATATAGAAAAGTTATGTTTACGCTACTGTATGTTGTACTTCTTTACACTCCCTGTTCGGTAATCGGAGAGTGAATCACAGATGAGGAATCGAAAAAATTGATTGGAAAAAGATTATAACTGTTCATAAAAATGCTTTGACTCAACTTTTTTCTAAACTTCAGACAGAATCTGAGCAAGAGTTAAGTTTACTGCAAATGTTTAATTTCAGTCTATAGTTTTGCATGTTAAACATTCAGGAAAAGAAGAATAGTATGATGTATGAACTACTGTATGAATGATGTACTGTATGTATTATGAAACCAACACCAGGATTTAACTAAGTAAATGCAGTAGTTCAGAGCCTTCCATTGGATAATTACTGGCAACAAGTTATTTAACAGCATAGGTCAATGACGATAAAACATATATTCAATTCAATTCAATTCTATTTTATTTATATAGTGCTTTTCACAATGTTCATTGTCTCAAAGTAGCTTCACGAAATTTAAAGAAGATTATGGAAATGTGTAGGAGAAAGGCAAAATGTGTATAGAGCATAGTGACCTGATTGTGCCTGATAAGCAAGCCAAGTGCAACAGTGATGGTGGCAAGGAAAAACTCCCTGAGATGGTAATAGGAAGAAACCTTGAGAGGAACCAGACTCAACAATGAACCCATCCTCATGAGGGTCATAAGAGATACCAGGGGTTGATCTGCAGTCATACTGTGTGTTACAGTAGATACTGTATATATGGAAGCCTTGTCCGTGTCTGTTAACAAGGAGGTTTCAGACATTAAACTGTGTAAATTTTACGACAATTATGTTGCAAAAATGTAGAACTCTCAAAATGAGCCTATTATTATATATATTTTTTAAATCAGAGATATAATTTGAAACAAAACAATCCAAAAAAAACATATGAATCTGTGCTATTTCTTTGTCTATGTGACCCATTTAAAAAAAAAAAATTCTGCTCAGTCATTTTCATATTGTTTGTTAAAATGAGCTACAATTCAGTTCATCATATTGCCTAGATATGTCACTCTATACTGCACAATTCTGAGCTCTATATATAAGTTTCACTATATATATATATCAATATCTCAATAGCAAAACAAAAAACGCCTAAAATGCTCTTAGGGCCACCCCTAATTGGTGCAGTGCCATCCATAAACAACTATGTCAAGACAAATCCTGTGGCTATGGTAAGAGATGTTTCAGACAGGTCAAGTTATTGTCTTGTCTCATGGGGCAGTGGTGGCTCAAACGGTTAAGGCTCTGGGGTGCTGATTGGACAGTCAGGGGTTCAAGACCCAGCAGTACCAAACTTAAGCATGGCTTTTAAACCTATCTGCTCCTGCAAATGTAAAACACTGTTTAACATTTGCCCATTTCAGACCATTTCAAACTGACTAAGCCCAGTTTCCTATCAGGGATATGTGGAAAAAAATAATTTCACTATTGTTGTAAATAAGATTCAGACAAATAACTGAATCTTAAAAGAAAACAACCAAAGAGATTGCTGAAACTGTCAAAATTGGGTTAAGAACTATAAAGCGCATTATTAAAACATGGAAGGATAGTGGTGAACCTTCATCTACGAGTAAGTAATGTGGTCATATCATCATAAATGAGTATGATCACTTTAACACCTTGTGAAATCAATTTGTTAAAAAAAAATTTAGCACTTATTGCTATGTTTAATAGTGATAATAGTAATAAGATCATTTCCTCACTATGAAGAGACCTCAAGGAAACAAAGGCTTCAATTTGCTAGGGTACATAAAGAATGGACTGTAGAGCAGTGGAAAAGGTCATGTGGAATGATGAGTCCAGATTTACCCTGTTCCAGAATAATGGGAGCAACTGGGTGAGAAGAGAAGTGGATAAAGTGATGCACCCATCATGCTTAGTGCCTACCGTACAAGCCCGTGGGAGCAGTGATATGACGTTAGGAGTTGCTTTTGTTGGTCAGGTCCGAAAATAACCTGAATATACTGAATGACCTGGTTTTTCCATCAATGGATTTTTTTCTTCCCTGATGGCATGGGCAAGATTCCAGTGCCAGAATTCATCAGGCTTAAATAGTGAAAGAGTGCTTCAGGGAGCATGAGACATCATTTTCACACATGGATTGGCCACCACAGAGTCCAAACCTTAACCCAACTGAGAATCTTTAGGATGAGCTGAAGAAGACTTTACACAGGGTTCCGACACTTCCATCATCAATACAAGATCTTTACAGAAAGATGGAAATACTGTAGATGCTGTGACATTGCATAAGCTTATCAAAACAATGACACAGTTATGATCAAAGCAGAAGGCGGTCCAATGAAATATTAGGGTGTGCACCTTTTTTTTCTTTCTCATTATTAGTCACCACTTTGTCCTAGCCATGGTTGCAATGAAACACAGAGGATCGCATCATTAGAAAACTTGATAGGATTCCTACTGTGTAGACAAGACATTTTCACACACTCGTTGTGTGTAATTTTGACACCCTGGGTAAATTTAGCCTAGCCAATCCACCTATTGTCATATTTTTCTTCCCATATAAAAAAAACAAAGATGTAGCAAAACTTCTGGCACAGATGTGATTCTTTTGGCCCACTTGCTGCACTATTACTACTACTACCACTAATATTAATAATAATAATAATAACATCAAAAATTTAAAGAACACAAATTCTATACAGGTTTGAAGATAAGCTTGTTTTGAATTATTTTTCAGATTAACATTTAGTATTTTTGTTTTTCCTTAAATATAGACTCTAAAGATACTATAAATGTTCAGCTGTGCCTTTGGTATTTGCAACCAGATGTGGACCGCTCATGAGCCCTCATGGCATGCAGTAGGTGTGTCAGATAAAGGGCCAAAACTGGGTTATAATACTTTTACTATCTGTGTGAAATATGGGAGGAAAGAACCCACAAGAAATCCAGATTAGTTATGATTACATAGTTCATCTGTTTGCATGGATGCTGATCCGATAACATGTGCATTTAAACAAAATATACCTTTTTCGACATGAACACAGCGGTTCTGCCCGCTGTCTGCTGGAAATAATATAAAAGAAGAAGAAGAAAAAGATTTTCTTTCCACCTTTAAGAAAATCCAATTCAGATGATGACCAAAATTGCCCCACATTTTGTCATGGGAACAATATGTGCATTTCTTCTGTTCTTTCTGATTAAGGTGGTATCTCAGTAGCATATAGGCTACTGCAATCTTTTTAACAGGAGGAGAGTGCAGTAGAACTCTTACTCATTAAGAATAATGAACGTCTTATGTCTTATTGGCTGATGATTTCCTACTGAACAGCTAATCAAAGGGTTACATCAACTCTGATTTATATAGAAAATTCCTTCTGATTCCTTCGGATCGCACCAGTCTGCCTGAGCGAGGCAGCTACAGTACATGATGCATTTTTATTTTGACTGGGTTATTATTGTGATTATTAGACTGATATTATGGTGCATGGCTAATGATACAGGGAAAACAGACTCAGAAACTCAAAGCAGGCTTCAGTTCTGAATCCTGGAGCTACAGTATGAGGTGGAAAAGCTCCTGACTTCACCACTATCTTGTCCGTATTGTGCCATGTATTATTATTATTATTATTAGTAGTAGTAGTAGTGGTAGTATTTATCCCATTTCAAAATTATTAATGTCATTTTTGTTGCACTACTTAAAATAAAAAAAAGTTGTGATGTGTGTAATGAGACTCTGTTAATTTGCTGGGTGATTTTCATCATCTCTGTGAGAAGCTACTCTGAGGCCATGATGTCGCTTCATGATATTGCTCTCACAGTTACAGTGGTCTTTATTTGGAGAGAGATTTCAACCCAGATTTTGCTGTAATCTCCTAAAGAGCAAGACATTTCCCCCTCACATGTTAAATGTCATATTAACGTGAAATCCAATGGAGAATGCTAATAAAGCTTAAAAGCAGATCCTGTTAATATATTCTCCACTTGTCCAGATGGGCTCCTCTGGGTTGTCTGGTTTTCTCTTTGAAACATGCCCCTAGGTGTGCCACAATGAGTGTGTGTGTGCTAGGTACTCTGTTCTGGTCTCATTATCAGGTTGTATTCACACCCCATGCCCTGTTTTCCAGGGATTGGCCCAAGATCCAATGCAACCCGGGCATAACAACATGACCATGATAACATAATGCTATTGAGATCTTAAATTACTGAAAATTTTACATCAAATGATGGGGAGCATCATGTCTGCTAAGGATTCCAAGGTCAAAGTGAGTAAAAACTATGTAACATCCTTATCAAAGAACCTGGTAAAGATAAATCTCTCATGTTGCATTTCCTGGAAAAAGTGTTGCTAAGGAGACATGGAAAAGGAGGATGTGTGTGGTACCGTTTTGATATCAATTGCGCTTTTGGCATCTCTTTGGGGTTGGCTGACTTTCTTTTGACCAGAATTAAGAGTGAATGCCAAGTAAATAATAATCAGTAGCACTTTGGAGGATAAGTAAATTAATTTATTCGTGCTGCTTCTCGGAAGCTTGGCATAAAAACCACAAAGCATGTAGATGTTTTGTTCCTCAGCACGAGGAACCGGAGGTTTCAACTAGTGTGATTCTATACAGTATAAAAACGAAACAAAACTATTTCAAAACAAAACTTTAGCTCATGGCTCAAGCCATGTATTAGTGAAACTGAGGTTCTTTTAGTATGTTAAACCGCAACAGCATTTTGTTCGATAATGCTTTTTATGAACCGCAATATAGGCCTCTTCCAAATGGTTGAGATGTCACTTCATGGTAAGAGTATCAATGCATTTACAAGTATAACAAAAACAAACAAACACACAAATACAAACAGAAAAAGTCTACACTAAATGTTTGTATTGTGGTGCAAAAGCACAAATGTTTTTATACATTCAATCTAGTTCTATTCTACAAATAAATTAAATAGGAAAACTATTTAAAAAACACGGTGACATCTAGAAATATATATCTACACATCTTTAAAATATCTATCTATCTATCAGGGTTCTCAAACCTAAAACAGAAAGGGCTGATGTGGGTGCGGGCTTTTATTCCAAACAAGCAGTTGCCACCCCTGGTACACTGTTGAAAGCCATTAATGCTTGTGGCATGTGTGGCTTCTGCTTGCTTGGAGTGAATCCCTTTCTGGATTAGGTTTGAGGCCCCTGATCTACATAACATACCTCAACCTAGGGGTAAAGATGGCTCAATCAGGTTCAACAAATCTTTGTAATGTTACATTTTTCTAATTTATTTCCAGAATTTGGGTTCTGGAAATAAAGGGTTGACATTAAAGGGTTGACATGTTTTTCCACTTTTGGCCTTTGGTTCATCATGACCATGTTGGAATTTCACCCTAAATAATGGTAGACAAACTACCAAAAAACAAATACACAAACACACACACACACATACAGTATATACAGTACAGTATATTAATTGCAATACTTTTTTTGAAGGATGAAGGGCATGGATATTTATATTCCAGTGTGAGATCCAGAACCTCCTGTTACAGTTCAATTATTTTGAAATCTAAAGAGCTGACTTCATCAACCTGTTTTGAATAATTTTAGGAGGATATATACAGTAGGAGCATTATCAGGCTGTTTATGGGAATGTGATTATAAATGAGTGTCTACACCAATGGGTAGTACCTTGTCTTGTAAAAATGCCATCATGATTTCTTGATGAGGAATGCAAAGCACTCACAAGTTGGTTGCCAAAAAACATAATAGCCTGCCAGGTGTATTTAAAAGTTGATAGCAAATTGTCGGTTAAGAGCATCAGAGTACTCTTAAACCATGCACATGGTAACTGATTAGATTCGTCTTACTTAATACCATTACCCATTCTCCACTTTTTGTGCCTCTTTATGCTTTGACATTTAATAGAAAAAAAGCTTCCTAATGGCAGCACTGGTTTGCCTTCCAGCTTTTTGAAGCACAAGATTTTATTGAGACAAGGTCATCTGGGTGCTCATTCAGGTCCATTGTTATTTTCATCACTGTTTTTTTTTTTTTTATAAAAAAAAAAGCATTTAGCAGCTTTTATGTAAAGTGTCCATCTGTCTCTGTTATAGGACTTCAACTTGTGACAGCTGGTCTTTGTTGCTGATGCGGTTTGTCCATGATTCACATACACTGCCATTACTTTGGAGAATATTTCCCTTGAAACTGTCACAGAGTTTTTGTGCACTTTTAGCCTTGACTTTCTCAAACTTCATTAGTTTCCTCATGTTGCTTTAAAATCTCACGTCAAAGCGCATACAGTCAAACTGACACATGCAGGTTGTTGCTAATCAACATATCTATGTAATCGTGATTCAGTTTCTTCAAATGTAAGGTCATTTTCAGGTGGTGTCTCTGTTATCTTGTATTGACCAATTAAAATCTGATTTCCTCAGACAAAGTTTATATTGTTTCCAACTGTATAAAGATATACTTAAAAGCTTATTAAACTTATTAAACATCACACTCATTGGTGCAAAGTTGTTGTCTCAACTGAGAATACTCATGTAGTCCTGATAAATAACAGAATATATGATAAATAAATAACAGTATATAGTGTTAAAAATAAATAACAGTAAATAACTGTATATATACGAGAGACGCACAAGTCAAACCGGAACTGGGAAATTTCTCGTGAATGAAGGTGTGAAATCGATTGACATATACAGAAGTCTTCAAGCACAGTACGGTGATGAGACTCTTAGCCGCAGTAAAACATTTAAATGGTGCAAAGAGTGCATCTGTGAATGATGATCCCAGTCGAGATGGCTTATGTGAAATGTGTGAAAACTAACAGATCATTTGACTTGTCACCATATTTTTGTGCGCCCTAGGGTTGTAACATTATTTGAAACACTATTTGATAGCTATTAGGTTAGTGCTAGAAATATCCGTATATGTACCTGGCTCTGAATCCCTGTATAGATTTTAAGCCTGAATAATAATAATAATAATAATAATAATAATAAACATCAGAGACAAAAATGTCAGTATTGTCAGTATGCTGTGTGAATTGTGGAACCTCAACCTCACCTACTCATGCATTGAGCTAGAAACTTTAATTCTTTTAATCAGGCTCACACAATTATTATTTTTGTTTGAACATTTATCTGGATATTTTCTAATGTGTTATGCTGGCATATTTTGATTATTTCCCTAAAATATAGCCACCTACAGTATAAGTGTGATTTAAACTAAGAATAAGTTAAGCCTTTATTTGTCACATATACATTACTGCACAGTGAAATTCTTTCTTTGCATATCCCAGCATAACTGGGGTCAGAAAGAAGGGTCAGCCATGATACAGCGCCCCTGGAGCAGACAGGGTTAAGGGCCTTGCTCAAGGGCCCAACAGTGGACCTGGGGGGGCTTTAACCGCCGTGCTTCAGATCAGTAAATCAGTTACTTGCGTCTGAATAAAAGTAAAACCTACTGCTTGCTTTTATATTTCACATTGCATGGGCTTTCAACCACACACCTCTAGTCTCCCCCAGCTGCCTTTCCAGCGAGCCTGGTTACACCTGTATATATGTACATATTGTATCCTGACTATTAAAGTGTGTTCCATGAAATGAAACTTGTATTTATCGCAAGAATATTAGCAATAAAGCACTCTCATCTCCATCCACATCATTTTAAATGTCTTTTATTAACTTTGCACCCCCCATTACACTATAAGGAAAAGCAATATTGAGCTGTGTGTTCTTAGAGCTTCTTTCTACAGTTAGCTCATTTGCACAGGACATTTAATAACCAAGTTTAATTTCAACTGCAAACATTTTACATCACTCTTAGCACAGCCTTTCACCTGAGAAGCATATTAATCAACAGAACACGACCTAAAAGACAGAAACTCTCTTTCTAAACTCGTTTCATTTTCTAAAGCATGAAATGGAATGTATGTATATACTGCAGTGCTCTGGCACAGACTGTGCTTTCTCATAGACTAAGGTTTACAATGAACAGCTGGGACTATCGCTTAGATTTAGCGTCAGTAGTCCCAAATGTCAGAATTGATGACTAGCTCATGTTTTTACTAAAATGTCAGTCATTTCAAACAATGACTTTAACGCTCGAATGCAAGGACTAACAATCAGAGCTGTGCTTTTGGAGAATGCACATAGAGCCGCCTTGGTTGATGAATGTGATTAGTATAACACAAGCTAGTTTAACAGCCCTGTGATTTCTGTCAGGCTTTAAATAACAACAGCAGATGCAGTAAAACAGGACTCACACAAGCGTCAGCATTAGTTTAAGAGCCAGCTATGTGTATGTGGTCCTTTGTGTTGCAGCGCATGTTATTTCAATGGTTTACATCTGTTAACATCACACTCAGATTATATAATAGATTATAATAAGATAATCAGTGTTTTGAGTGTAATTTTTAAATGTCTTTCTTGCTTTTATCCTTGATAAACAATGATGTTAAGTTTTGGTTTCTTCTTTTTTTTTTATGAGATTCTAGAAGAAAATGGATCGCTTAGCGTTGTTCCTTATCTCTAGAATAAAAAACAAAACCTTTTAACATAGGGTTTAATAATAGTTTTCTCAATGTCAAGTATTTTTACATATTATTTTCACTCCATATTGACAAAATAAAATGTTATGCTAAAATTAGTGCTTTGCTTTCAGCTTGCTTTTACACTATATAGGTAAATATATCCTGTGTAAGACTTCCCCCTAGTGGACTACACTGAGCAGTACAGATAACAATATAAAAACTAGTTGTGTAATCAGTCTGCTCATCATGCCCAAAAGCTTTTATCAAGCTGAGAGCATTAATACAGTCTCCATTCAAGGCAAAGTGATATGAACATTAAAAGACTGACTCATCCAGACCTTTTGCAAATAACACTCTTGCCAAGGCACTTAAGCATGGCGAGTGGTTTCATGCCGTTTCATTATCTTTATTGATTTGCTAACAGCAGGCTGTCTTTGCAGGCTTTATTTTATGCCGGTGGCACGCATCACCGGTTCGGATCAATGCGAAGAAGTCTGTGGACGAATATTTTAAGGGTATTGTGTATACTGAAGACTCATCGCAATGCAAATAACTCATAAGGATCTCCATCTCTATTAAACATACAAGGTCATCAATGACTTTGTCACTTTATCACATACTGTATCCTTTCACACATATCACAGATTATAACATTCTGTATAATTTATATCATAGTCTTATACATACTTATTCTTTCATTCTTATTTTTATCTTGTACATATCTATTCTTTTATTCTTATTATTATTAGTGTTTATTTATTTATTTATTTCTATTTCTTAATAATCTGCACAGTCTGGAGTTTGGCACAATTGCATTTTACTACTGTTATACTTGTACAACCATTGTATGTCTTGTAACATACATAATGCACTGTAAAATGGATGGCATAGAGTGGCACTGAGACTGGCAGCCTCTTCTCTGCTTGAGGAGATTGGAGTTTGACTTGTAATATTCTGTAATAAAAAAAAAACTACTCTGAACATGAGGAAAACTTAACAACTTAACAACTTAATATTACCTTTTAAAATCGGATTTTGCCTTTAATGAGTGAATGAATAAATGATATGTACCTGACAGCGCAGTGAAATTATTTTCCTGCACACTCGTTAAGAAGCTGTGGTCAGAGTACAGGTTTAGTCATGATACAGCACCCCAGAGCTGTAAGATAGGGTTAAGGGCCTTGCTCAAGGGCCCAAAAGTGCACAAAAGATTGGCAGTGCTACAGCACAAATATTCCGATCAGTAACCCAGCGCCACCACTGCCCCCTGGTGTTTAATAATGTTGAACAATAAACATCTTCATAAAGCAACTTGACCCAAGTCCCAATATGCATTCATAATCCTGAGCAAGCAAAAGGGTCGAAGCGGCAAGAGAGCCAAAAAAAAAAAAAGAAATCTTAAGAGAAACCATACTTAATATGGTATTTAAATTAACAAATAAAAAAATTCAGCATGAGCACCATGGTCATGTTCTTCCATGTACTATATTATACATACTGTACGGTATACAGTTCTCAGGTAAACATGTGAAATATGCAAGATAAGTGAGATTGTGCATTGAAAGGGTGATTGTAAGTGAGATTTGCATTGAAAGGGTGCATTGAACTGTTTTTTGGGAAAATGATCTTGAGTGCATACAAAAATATAACATCAAGATTTATTCAGTGCATGCAAATCCTCTCAAATTCTCATCCCCTCTCCCTGTAGTTAGCCACACACACACACACACAAACACACGCACTCACACTCACACTCACACACATTCGCACACTCGAGGGCAGCAGAGTGCAATGGAAAAACATTATAAAAATATTCACATTTTTGCAGAATGCTATTCAAATAGTCATTAGGGTCTGACTAATCTAATTCAGCGGCGGCTCCATCGCTCTCGCACTCACTCGCCCACACACCCAGCAGTAATAATACAGATGAAGCGTCCTCCCCCCTCCAAAAGCACACACTGCATGGCTCCAAATAATAATGGGACTTCAAATGGCAAAAGCATGGCCCATGCAATCCTATTTTGAGAGGCGGAGACATTTCTTTATTTCTCTACTCATCTGTTGAGGAAGTCAATTGCCTTCAGCTCTCCTCTCACAACACCCCCCTACTATTAGTTCTTCACCCCCACCAAGACGTGCTTTCATCAAGTAATATGACTCATAATGAAGAGACTATTATCCTCGAGTGCTCGGCGCGGGCGTGATGATATCTGGCGCGCTGGCAGCGGGACTGTGATCAATACAGCGTGCCTGATGGATGGCATAGAGTGGCACTGAGACTGGCAGCCTCTTCTCTGCTTGAGGAGATTGGAGTTTGACTTGTAATATTCTGTAATAAAAAAAAAAACTACTCTGAACATGAGGAAAACTTAACAATGAGTTATGTACTGTATCACCGAGAATGTAACAGTTTCCAAACAGATTATTAGACTTTTTGAGGATTATGGGTACTCAGTATGGATTGTACGGATTAACGCCTTGCCAGTAATGGGCTACTGCAGAGATCAAATTGGGTTTGGGAGATAGAGAGAAAGCTCAGGATGTGATTTGTGGTGTGTTAATCACACCATCCATCCATCTTCATGGCTTAATTACCCTCTAATTAGAAGGAAAGTCCAAAAGAATATGCAGTAGAGAAGTAACCGAATATAATAACAAATGATGTCTTCTCAAATACAGTACAGCTATAAAAAGGAGATGCACTATTGCGCCTTTTTTTTCCTTCTCTTTTTGAAAGTGTGCTATAAATCTTTTCACATTGCATCTGACTAGATGTGTGCATCTGATCTGCAGAACAGATCATGTCAGCAAGAAGGTTTTACATTCGATTAGGCGGGGTGTCAGATACGAAGCTCATGGGACAAAGCAGAATCGTGTGCATTAACATAAATGTGAATACTGCATTTACAAGGTTCATTCATCCTCACTGTCTGCTCGGGGTTGTTAGATTAGGCTCCTCGATTTGTTCTACAACCTAGTATTTGGAGCGGTGCATACTGTAGAACTAAACCTAACAAAACCTGATCAGACAGTGCGCAAATATACACGCTATAAATATGCATTCTTGCACAAGGGCTGAAAGGAAGCAAAAGAATCCGGGAACAGAACTAAGATTGAACGAGCGAGTGGGTGATATAAAAAGAAGAAGAAAAAAAAAAACCCTCCTGATAATAGCACAGAGAAGCATTCACACAAAAGACATGCAATAAAAGCTTGTTCCACTCGGCTGAGCTTAGCAGGGCTCTGGTCTTAATGCATTTCAGGCCTGTATGAGTCACATGCTGAGGCGATGCGTGTCAGAGCTAATGGAGAGCGGCTTGGAGGTCAGCTCAAAGAATGCAGCAGGCGTTTGGCGTGGCAGGTGAAAGCTGGCTCCTGTCTCTTGATAGAAACTTCCACCGAGCCGTGTTCTGCGTGGACTAATTGAAAAGATGTAATAAATACAGGTGCAGAGGCAAACGGTGTACAGCTGAATGCCTTCTCGAAGCGTGGATGCTAGGAGGAGGGGAGTCATTTGCTTTATAAAGTGAATTCTAGATAACAGTGAGAGTAGATTTTCACGAGATACAGTATAAAACTATCACAATATTTGACATCAGTGTCAAATTATATTTACATTGTTTACTTGTACATTTTGTATGTACTGTAGTTATTAACCATATTTACATGATCAGAAATAAAGGAAGCAAACTGTACTTTTCTTTATTCCTGGGAAGATACGCTCAAGGAAACATATTTTATATCTTCAATGTGTAATTTTATACTGTACGTTTAGAAACTATTTAATTGGGTCATAAGAGAGCCACTGATGTTCCTTTAAAGCACTGAAAGATAATTTAAGGTACAGTAAACAGCTAAATCCCCAGTGTTGAATTAACACCCTGCAAAGGTCGTATAGGTTCAGTTGGAGTCTAATAAACTCTAAACTTTCAAATTACAAGCCACATTGTTCAAGAAGATTTTTTGGGGGTCAGGTCAGATATTCATGTCATGACGGTTCACATTCCTAATTACAAGTGACTTTTATCTGACTCTAATGTGGACGCGCCTCTCTCTGAAACAGCACACGTGCACATCTATACATCATTGTATGCAACACCTAAGTTAAAACAGTGCAAACACTAATTAATTAAAAAAAATCCTAAGGGTTTTGTTCTGGAGGTTGGTGATCAGTTAGTCGGATGTATTTTTTTAAGTCCAGAAGAAGAAAGAAAGCCAGACGCCTCTCATTAGCTGTTTTAGAAGCTGTTGCTAGCACTGATTGATGATGATGTCAGTATCCGATGCATGGACAGAAGCAAAAAGTGGCAGGGATTCCAAATGGATTTATTCAAGGTGCATGATCACGTGTGTAATGTAGGACCACATGCGAAAGTGATTCATATCCGATCTGAAAAACAGATTTGTGCATTCAATTCAGACAGCCGTAAAAATCAGCACTATGTCACAATAAGGTAAAGTATTAAATTTCAATCACTTCAGGCTGATAATGTGAACGTGTTGAATCGACACTCAGGATTTTATTGTGTAGGCAGATGCACATTACAGCAGAGGTGTCCAGACTTTTTTCAAAGGAGGCCAGATTGGATCACATCAAAATACCTGAATGTCTGTCACCAAAAACTATTCATGAATTATCCAAATATCAATATTTACATATTTCTCTACCCGGTCATCCTTTTGGCAAGGCCCATTATTCATTTCATAATGTCTCATAATCAGTGTTGGGTGTAACGCGTTACAAAGTCCTACAAGCCACGCCCCCGATAATTCGCCCCCCTCTGTTATTCCTGCTGTTATATCCCTATGCCACCTATGCGGTTTGACTCGCGGTGAGAAGCAGTGTTAGGGACCGTAAGCCACTGCGAGTGACCGATTAACAGATTATGGGCCAAACTTCGCTGAATGACGATGGTAGAATAATTATAAAGGTCTTGACTAAAACAACATGCATGAGGAATCACAAAGGAGTTTTCATTTTCTGCAATGGAAAAGTACTCGAACTAGTTACTTTTAATAAAAAGTAATGCTGCAATGTAACTGATTACTTTTTAATTACAGTAATTTTGCAATGTAATTAGTGTGTAACTGATCAAGCTGCAGAATGCAGCTATTATCACTACAAAACACACACAGACACACAAACACCAAAGGGAAAAAAAGCAGTCGTGTAATTCTAATAGCAAACAGCATCAAACGGCATCTGTCCTATCTTTTTATTTTCACTTCTTTAGTTCTGTGTTGTACTGTTTTGCAAAACGAATAGTGCATTAATTAACACATTTTAGTAATTAAGCAGTGCTGATGTTGCTAATGTTTGATAGCTAGTTATTTTAACTAATGTGATTTAGCATATCGAAGAGCAACGGTGGCTCAATCGGTTAAGGCTTCTGATTACTGATCGGAAGGTCAGAGGTTCAAGCCCCAGCACCACCGGGTGCCACTGTTGGGCTCTTGATCAAGGCCCTTAGCCCTATCTACTCCAGAGGTGCTGTAACCTGGCTGACCCTGCACTCTGACCTCAGCTCCCTAAGTGGGATATGTGAAAAAAATTGTTTCACTGTGCTGTACATTTGACAAATCATTAAATATTAATACAAAGCAGTAGCTACAGTAACATAGGTGGGTAATTTAAACAAAGCAGGTTTGGATATGAAATCAGCCCCCATAAACAAACAAATACATTAGTACACAGTTTTACGTCTACCTAGTGCAAATATCTTATCTTTCGAATAGTTTCAACTACAAGTCACTATGGCCAGTTTGACTCCAGTTAGCATAGTGTTAAAGTGGGTAGCTTTGCATGCTCACAGCTCCAGCTTCCCAGTACAACCCTGAGCATGGGTTACTATCTATGTATTTGCTCTCAGGTTTTGACCAACCCCTACAAAACATGACAGTAAATAAGCTGGTACATATGGTACATCTTGTAAAGCACTTCCTGTAAATACGTGTGATTAGAATCCCATCCAGGGTGAACTAGATTTGGGCTAGAATTTCCTACAGTCTTCCTGAGCCTCCATTAACGAACTGGACTCCATATTAACTTAAAGACATCAACTGTTATACTGAACTTCCAGCCTCTTAACACACAGTATGACTGCAGATCAATCCGTGCTATCCGTTATCACCCAAATGAGGATGAGTTCCGAGTCTGCTTCCTCTCAAGGCTTCTTCCTAGGGGGTATTTCCTTGCCACCGTCGCCCTCGGCTTCTGATCATCTGATTATTATGATTCAAACACATTCTTTCAAATTTCATACACATTTTCATAATTTTGAGATTTGATTCTGTAAAGTTGCTTTGTGCAATGACCATTGTTAAAAGCGCTATACTAATACAATTGAAATGTAAATTGAATTTTATTATTTCCGCTCACGCCTAGTGTTCCTGGGATAGACCCAGTTGATGTGAATGAAACAATAAATGGATAAATCAGGGAATTTTTTTTTTCATAGCCTATGCACATATACAGTATAAGAGCAAAAATTCTAACAATGTTTAAATCTCAAAGTCATAGATAAGTTAAAACAAACAGCAATTATTCAATTTTATTCTTCATAGATTTTTTTTTCTATTTAAACAGAGCCTGCTGTCACGTCGTACTGATAATGTTTTAGATCTAATGTTAACATGGCATTAACAACAATTCCAAGAACCGGTTATTCAGTAAACCTGAGTTGCCGTATCATCAACAACCACAGGATGGCACTCAAAGCCAACGTAAAAAATAATCCGCACGTCGCAGTTAATGCCGCTGATCATATCAGCCAAAGACAGTCAGAAATGGCCACATCACAATTTCACAATGCAATTAATATTTATTACACCACTACTTTAGGTTATAACAAGGGGCCATCATCCTATTTGGAGCCTAAATTCCAGCTGACAGCAGTTTTCAAACCGCTCCGGATGCAGACGGCCTCATTTTCTCCGGGGATATGAGGTGCATAAATAAAGCAGGAGCCCATTAATAACGCTGTCACACAGGTGGCCAGTGAGACAAGGCGAAGCACAGACAGGCTTTGTGTGCGCGAGAGCACTCACGCCTCACTCACTTCACCACTTTTCAGCTTTGTAACAGAATAATGAAACGACTGTGGTGGTTCTCTGTTTGCTGATACACACGGGCAGTGCCGACATGACAGCAGAAAGCAGCGGTGTTCACCGAGGCAAAAGCGGTCGCTGCTAAGTGTGGCTTTTCGCTTTACAAGTCGGTTGATCCGAGCTCCATTTTCAGCAAGTCATCTCTCCGCTAGTGACTGTCGGCTCACTTTTCCCTTTCAGCCTCCTCTCTTTTTCAGAAGGATACCTGGTCTCTGTGCCAGATGGAGGTGAGGGAGGTTGATGGCCCTGTTGTGCCAGCTTTAGGAGGAATTCCCACATAGTCAATGTGAGCAGTCATCAAGCGATGAACTAGTACTGCTTCACATTTCCTTTCATCTGCTCCTGTTGACCTTTAGAGCCCCAAAGAGCCTACAGGCTTACACTCAACTCGGCTCTGAAATCTGCCATCAGGACTCGGAACGCTCTCCAAACAATGGCGGAAAACATGTATCAAAGCAACATCATCCAAAATCATCTCATCATCTCATGATGTTCTATTTGTGTGTATTGCATCATATTTTGCTATGCCTTTTTCTCAACGGCAGCGTTCATCAGTGTTCAAATATAAACTAGCGTTTATAAAAAGCTATTCCGACAGGCAACAGTGACAGTCGACATCTTTTAATCTTTCTTTTTTTTTTTTTTTCAATTAATGAACTAATTAATTCATTCATTTTTTGATTGAAGTGACAGATTTTTGATGATACACAGTTGTGTTAGACTTTCCCAGTCTGTCATTATAAAATTACAACTGTCATTGAAGCTTAAAGTACTTCTGTTATTTTAGTATTTAAAAAAAAAATGTTAATGACATGATATATTAAACATCAAACACAGCCTTGTTCAAATTTTGGTTTAGTTTTTAATTTTAATCTAATGTCTGATAATGATAATAATAATTTTAAAAAATCTTAGAAATATCAGGATAGCATGGGACTAGGTGCCATGGTGGCTTAGTGGTTAGCACTGTCACCTTGCACCTCCAGGGTCCGGGTTCGCTTCCTGGCCAGGTTCAATTCCCGCGCTTGGTGGATTTCCGCCATGTACTCCGGTTTCCTCACCCAGTCCAAAGACATGCAGATTATGCTGATTGACTTTCTCAAAATTGCCTGTAGTTGCCAGAGCAAGCATAGGACTAGACCATAGCAATCCTGACCAAGATAGGGTGGCTACTGAAATATAACAAGATCAAAGGAAGAGGAAAAATAGGATTCAGTGTGCCATACCAGAAAATTGTTCCCCCTACCTTCAGGAGTTAAATCCTGACCAATCTTATAACAGTTCCTGCCTCACACCTGAAACGCTGGCCTCCCAAGAACTCCTTCAATGATTGTGTGTACAGTTCCCACAGACAGACACGTCTCTTCTGCAAGTTGGCTACAAGTTATTCGTCATACTTTCAAGGATCAGGCGATCCACACGTAAAATGTTCAAGGGAACAACTCCAGTTGGCTCTGAACCACCTCGGGTGGGATCGTCATTCACAGACATACGGCATTCTTTAAAGCATTTGCACCATTCAAATGTTTTAGTCCGGCTAATAGATTCATCGCTGTACTGTGCTTGAAGTATTTCGGGGTAAATATCGGTTTTTAGGCCTTCAGTCCCAGTTTGACTTGAACGTGCCTTGTATTTTGTGTTACAGTATAATCAATGTCACTGTCTAAAATGAAAAAGTATGAGATCCAGGGAGAAGTTCCACTTTTGTTCCTTAATATACTATACAGACAACAGTATGTGGTTTACATCACCAATCAGAGTCACGTGCTTGACGAGCATCCAATTTAACAAAGATTAATTTTCCTGCTTTGCTGCTGTAAGAATTGTCTCCACTCCTCTGGGAAGTTTTCACTGGATTTTTTATATGTGGCTATGAGAATTTGTATTCATTCAGCTTCAGTTGGCATTGAACATCATCCCAAAGGTGTTCAATGGGGTTGAGGTCAGGGCTCTGTGCAGGACATTCAAGTTGTTCCACTTCAAACTTGTCAAACCATGTCTTCATATACCTTGCTATGTGCACAGGGGTATTTTTATGCCAGGATACGTTTAGTTCCAGTGATGGGAAACTGTAATGCTACATTATACAAAGTGCTTCAATTTGTGCTTCTAACTTTGTAGCAACAGTTTTGGGCAGAATCACCTATGGGTATAAAGCCAGGTACACCAAGTTTTGGCCATATTGTGTATTTAATAGACTTTAAGACCCAGAAGACATACAAAACAAGCAGTGTGGACACTTCATTTTGAAAGAAGTGCACAAACGACTGCAGAATACATGATGCAGCAATCCTGTGTGCTTGTCAGAGTTATAAACAAGTATTATCCCGGCTTTACTAATTACTAAAGCCGTCTCCTATGTGCACAATTTCATTGTAGGTGTGTGGACAGCATTATAAAAAGTGCATTCAGGAGATACTAGCATCTTTTAGAATCGCTCATCAGAAAGTCACCTTCGAAGTCAAAGTCAGTCATGCCTTTCATGTCATGTACAGTTCGTCTGGAAAGTTTCATAACACGGCCCTATGTCAGCAAAAGTCACTGTGTCATTTAAAGCATGTGTTTGTGACCTGATGAAAGTAGATCGTTGCACGGCTGATGCCTGTCAAAGCATTCCTTTGTAAATGTTAATGTATACTGTATTTCTGTCAGCTGTCATAAAGGACTAGTGTAGGTGTCATGTAGCTCCGTAAACACTATCCGTGCCAGTGACGTGCCACCCAATATTATTTTTGGGTGCTGACTTCCCATTCACGACTCTACTTAATTTGCAGGGGGCTCATTATGGTCCCTAATTAATGGGATGGATTTGGAGTAGCGTGTAGGAGGCAGTGTTTTTCCACCACACTGAGAATCAGAGTGGCGTGCCGAGACTTCCGTGGGTCAGGGTAATTATAGCTGCCACACAGATGCAAATCATGTCCAGTTGTGTAACGCTGAATGGCATGTTTAGCTTGCAGCAGAGGATTAAACAGGCAGCGGGGAACAAACAGGTGACGACTGAGGCATGAATAAGAGCGTGTCGATCAGGAGAGATAAAGGTCAGGCTTTCCATCAAGGACACCTGAATCCACTCCATAAAGTTGTGTGTGCAAGCGGGACTTGTGAAAAGGTCACGCAGCATTCCTCTCTTGCGGCTTTATGTGAGGTGCTGTCACTGCTCGCTGATTCACTGACCTCTCCATCACAATTCAGTGTAAACACAGTAGCTTCTGTTCCAAGCTCTAACAAATACTCTGATCTCCCGAGTCTATGCAGGAACCAGGTTCCGTCCCCTCACCAGGGCTCAGCCTTAAATCTGTATAAATAATAATACTGTCTTCGATGCACTTCAGTCTTCCTTCATTTGTCCCCTTGTAGGAAGCACCCAGGCGTTTTATATTAACCCCACATGTCTTAAATGCACACAGGGAGACACAGTGCGAGCCCTATAAACAGCCCCTGGACCACCAGTGTGTGCTGGACTCTGGCTGAATGGAATTCTAATGAGCGCTTTATAAAAGCAGATTGGCTTGTTTCTGCTGCGTGGACACACTCCTCACTGCATGGGGCTTCACTGCATGCTGTTTTTATGAGCTGCTCAGAATAAGCGCCAGGAATAATCAGAGTCACACTCAGGGCAGAGATATGGGAGCTAAAGATTTAGCAGTGATAGAGAAGAGCTCTGGAAGCAGATGGGGGTGCGGACAGATGTGCGCAGCAGTTTTCACTCAATTATGTTGGGACCAAACATCAGTTCAACAAACTCTTTTCCCACTTACAAAAGAGATAAAGGTGTACAATCATAAGTGGTGGCTTAAAGGGCTCACAGCAGGTAAGTGTAGGTCCACATTAAGAACACCACATTTACATGCACGAAGTGATTAATATATTCTGTTAGCATAGAATAAGCTGTTATTTGATAAGGTTTGATATCTGATCAAATGCACCACCAAAATAAAAATGTTCATAAGGAAATTTGTGAAAAGAAATGTAATAACAATAATAATAACTTTTAAATATGAATAATATATGCACATACATAGACTGTGTTAAAATAGTAGTGAAGGTCAAAATCTCAATTTGCCTCATTTTAACTACAAGAACTTTTTTTTAACTACAAGAACATTTTCTACAGTTAAAGATTTGAGTCTAAACTATAACTTTATGCAAATTTCTACAAATCACAGTATTTTTTCTTTAACAACTTTTCCCTCTCTCGGCGTGTGGTATGATTCTGAATGTGGTAAGCATTGTTTTCCCTTTTTCAATTTTTTCCCCTTACTTTTGTCATTCAGCAGCACGGTGGCGCACTGTGGCCATGCACTTCCAGTGTTCGATTCCCGCCTCAGGTCTGTGTTTTTTTATATAATGTACTAAAAACTTGTTCAGAGTTTAGTGTATATTTGACCTTCACCTGCTTTCCCTGTTTTATGATAACTCTGTGATAACTCTAATTATAACGACACTTGAGTTTGAGCCCTTGAATCCTGCCTTCAAAAACAGAATATATTAAATATGATAAGATCCGAGAACTACAAATAGACTGGTCAGACATGAACACCATACTAATCTAGATTATAAAAACAAAAACACTTTCTCAGCTGTGCAGCCTTATTCCTGTTTTCTGGAACACAGTTTCAGATTTCCATCTTGCACTGGCTGAGCTGCGACTGATCCTCGGGACTAACAGTAGGCCTGTCTCAGATAAGCAAGTTTTTTTGTGCCGGGCTTTGTTGCTTCTGGAGATCAGCAAGATATCCCAGAGTTTAACCATTAAACATAATGAGCAGGCCTGTGTAATCAATGTGGAATTTAATAGATAGCCACTAGTTTGAATAGGAGTGATATAATGTACTGACATTTTTTCCTGTCTAGAACTGAGCTGAAACTGAGCAGCTGGCCAGCAACATGTTGCAGTAGAGGTTAGGAAAGCATGTATACGAGTTCCTCGGCATCATGCACAGTTTGCATATGTCTTATGCTACAAACATTTCCAAAGTGAGAATTTCATAATTTTTTTGTCGAATGACAAAACAGTCTCTGTGGTCATATTGATGTGCATGTTCAAGAGGCGTTCAAGTCAAACTTGAACGGGACTTTTGATCCCCTGCTACACTAATGCACTAATCTCAGTGTTTCATTAGTGCTTGGATATCATCGAGGTAGAAAGATTTCTCAGTACACCGGAGCCATGATCGGACTGCCTGATCACCCCCTCATGCCCTGGCCTCCCAGGAACCCCTTTAATGGCCCAAACATGTAGAAATGACTTGGCGTAAGGTCAGGACTGTAAAGGGGAAGTGTCAATAACTCCTAGCTGAGTTGCTGTAACGTGCAAAGGTGTGTTTGTGAAGGATTGTGAAACAGATGCATCTCTTCCGAAAGTTGGTGACAAGTTATTCATCATTTTCAAGGACCAGGCGTTCCTGCAGCAACAAATGCAGTGTGCTCGGAGCCACCTCGGCCAGGGTCGCCACTGATGGATGGAGGACCTTCTTTAAAACTTTTACACCGTTCAAATGTTTACTGAGGCTAAGTGTCTCATCGCCATACTGTGTCTTCTGTTAATGTCAATCAGTTTTATGCCTTGATTCACTGAAAACTTCTTCTCAAGTTTGAACACCTCTTGTACTGTATATTACCAGCTTCTTAAAATAGCTGAACTATGAACTGTAAAGTATCTTTCTTAACACAAAGCTTTACCCTCCAAATAAACTGGTGCAATATGGATTTTTAGCATTTGTTCACTGTAATAGACAATTAAGTGTAGAAAAATGCCCTATACTGATCTTTTCATTTCGTAAAACATCATTTGAAATGATTAAACACAGCGTGATCGCTCAGAATGTGGTTAAAAGAGTCAAAAGGACACATCGCTTTTCCTTTTTGGCTGGAGTGCTGCCATGTTTTATTTCATTTACCCATTCATCTTCAGTAACCACTTTATCCTGGTCAGGGTCATATTGGATCCGGAGTCTATCCAGGGAGCGTTGTGTGAGCTGGGAATACACCCTGGAAAGGGCAGTGCATTGCTTTTAATGCAAGATGCCGATTATATTTCAGTGAAATATATTTTTCTTCAAATGCAATGGCAGTGTTGCTGCTAAATGTCTGTTCTGATAAAAATGCTTCTCAGATTGTGATATACTGTACTGCAAAGCACATGATGTCTATTAAGACGGATACAGGATTCGAAAGAGTCCTTATTAGTTTGCGTCGAGATTTGGGACTAGTTCTAGCGCTGGCTTTAGCAGACTTGTCTCTGCAGTTAGCCGGAGAATGTCACTGTAGCAAAAGCACCGTCTCAGTGACTAAACATAAAGCGAGGCCAATACTGGTAGAGGCAGTGCATGACCTTTAGAATAAACAACGATTCTTCTTTCATATCTTTATTTTTATATTGTCATATTGAAAGGACCAACTTCAGTTGCATTTGGCGTCTTGCATTAAAAGAACGATATCACTTAATTAATTCGCTTTTTCAAGTTCTGTTGTCAGCAGATAACCAGCTGCATTGTAGCTGTCACAAACGCCTGCCTTTATCTGGACAAAGACGCATACAGACGCAGAGAGAGAGAGAGAGAGAGAGAGATATTTACTGAAGACTTTTCTGGCTCAAGACCTCTCAGGCATGTCTGGGCAGCACTACAAATGGAGAAAATACACAGGACCAAACAAATGCTGAGCTTCTGCTGCCTCATTTTAATTGAAGTAAGGAAAGCTGTGCCTTATAACAAATGCACTCTGTTGTGACTAACATGCCCGCTGTGTTTGCACACCTTACCGAGTGAAGCCTGGTCCCGAGTACGCACAGAGCCAAGCACAACAGCCACAATAATGATGCCATCTCTTTGTGTGAGATACATCCTAACGAATGCAACCCCTCATGCCCAAACAAACGCACACACATGCACAAAAAAGCATAATGATGCCAATTTTCTATACAAGTTGACATTCAAGTTGCAATTTGAGCACGACTGTCATATCACATGTCACATGTTTAGAGCGATCCTTTGTCATAACTACCCAAGTAGAAAAGGATGATGGACAGTTTTGGACAGATAGCCAGCTAATGAATGTCAATGGCCAGTGAAGATGCAGGGGCTTGGTGCACATGGTCCTAGACAGGAAATGAACAAATCATTCCTATATGTTTGAATTTCACCCAAATCTAACCTCATTAACCGCAACCTCACTAGTACTAACACTAGCACTGTTAACCTTAAACCTAGCCCTCAGTGGAAATAACCCACACACATTCAAATTTAAATTTAAATTTTATTTGTCACAGTCATACACAGTTGATATGCAGTGAAATGCTTATATAACCGCTCGTGACCTTAAAAATAAACCAATAAACCAATAAACCATTCTTAACCTGACCATGAACCAAAACCTTAAGTCAGTGCATTCTATCCTAACCACTAATCCCTTCCATTTATTTAACCTTAACACCCCCAAGTACTTACCCCCATTCAGAGCTGGGCCTAACCTTCCTGGGGCCCTAACCAGAATTCTGCTAAGGAATTACCTTTTCAATACCTGTTGCATGGGACATTTTCTACTGACACACACTTACACCAAGAGGTGAGCGGTAACTGAGTACATTTACTTTGTTACTGTACTTGAATGCATATTTCAAGTATCTGTACTTTATTTAAGTAGTTTAATTGGACTTAAAACTTTTTACTTTTACTCTGCTAAAATTTTCAGCAAATGTCTGTACTAAGGCCATGTCCACACGTTGCCTAAATACTTTATTTTTAAAAAAAAATAATTCTGTCCACATGACCTACGTTTAAAAAAATATCTTTGTCCACATGCAAACGCAAAACGTCCTGTTAAGTGCTGTTAGGAGCCTCCCTAATCAACAGGGGGCCAATCAGAAGCCTATACAAAACGTCATTACCGGTTGCGCTTTGTAGAAATCAGACGTCGCTGTCTGTGGGGTCTGTGTCGCCTGAGTTTTGTATGTAGCAGCAATGAGCTTCGCAGTGCATTCAGACACATTGTGAGTAACTGCGTGTGTATGTACACACATGTAAAAAGTCCAGTAAGCAACGTTAACACAGTCACTGGTTTACTGTACAGTATGTAAGTCCACTTTTACACAAAATATCCTCATATACAGAGCTGATGTCAAATCAAGTAGACTAGCACACAGACAATGACATCATCGGCACACAACGTGACGTTACAACAAGCCAGAATGACAATTTCCCCTGTCCACACAACCCCACTGAAAACGGAGACAATTTTTCAACAACCAAAACTGCACACTTGCATGTGAACAAAAGGCCAAAACCACAGATTAAAATCTCAGTTTTTAAAAAACCCAGCTACGTGTGGTCATGTTGTAAATGTTTGCATGGCATTGTATTACCTAACAACAGTAGTGTGAAGTATTTTAAGCTTTAGGGAATTTCCCCACCTGCTGACTATTATGTGTAATGGCGTGACTTTTGTTTCCTTCGAGACATGCCTAATAACGTAACAGATGTTTGAAATCGGAATCAGAATCAAAGATGGTTGCAGACACAACAAAAATAACATGTTTCCATTAAAGAAGCAGAGAGAGAGAGAGACAGAGAGAGAGAGATAGAGAGAGACAGAGAGAGAGAGATAGAGAGACAGAGAGAGAGAGAGAGAGAGAGAGAAAGACAGTAAGAGGGAGAGAGACCGAGAAATAGAGACAGAGAGAGCGACATACAGAGAGAGACAGAAAGAAAGAGAGAGACAGAAAGAAAGAGAGAGACAGAGAAATAGAGAGAAAGAGAGAGAGAGAGAGGGAGAGAAAAAGAGGGAGAGACAGAGAGAGAGAGAGAGAGAGAGAGAAATAGATACATAATAAA
>JAQMYJ010000033.1:29675663-29700686 GCA_030014305.1 Clarias laeviceps
CACCAGGGACTATCTGACCATTTTGATTCATACACATTCACATTCCATACAAACTTAAATAATTCTTTTGACTGTGTAAAGCTGCTTTGCGACAATGACAATTGTTAAAAGCGCTATACAAATAAAATTGAATTGAATTGAATAGAAAGAGAGAGAGAGACAGAGAGAGAGAGAGAGAGAGAGAGACAGAGAAAGATTTTTTACTATGATAAAGGTTATTGTGAGTGCAAGCCCTGCACTTTTGATACTGTAAATTTAAAATTGAGTACTTCTGTACTTTTCTCAGGTGCACGAGTAAATGGAGGACCTCTACTTTTACTCGAGCGACAACTGCCTTAGAGAATCTCTGCGTTTATACTTTGCCCTCCTCTGGTATTACCTATGGGAGCAAATTAGCATCAAGGTTATTTGAATTATATCAGCCTTTGAAAAACACATTTTGAAGTTTAATCACTGTTGAATTGTTAATTTTGAAATTTAAATACTACTGAATTTATTAAAATTAAATATTTGGCTTTAAAAAGCAACATCTTTGAATTGAAGTTCTTTGAATGTAACATAAAATTCTTAACAGTCCAGTTCAAGCTTGGAAATTCAAGGACAAATTCAATACAGGAAAAGCAATCGAGCCACAACGGAATCCGTTCGTCAATCACGTGACCCATGGAAGCGGACGTCTTCGATACAGGTGTTATGAAATCGTGTTATGAAATATGTTATATATGCCCCCCTGCCACGGATTGCCCCCCCCCCCCACATCTCTATAAAATATTATATTAGAACATAAATTCATAGGTTTATTATTATCAAATATGATATTACTATTCTAATTAACCATAGGCACGTGACAGTCGTCGAGATCATTAATACAAATTCTCATATAATGTTTATTTTGTGGGGCTTTGTCATGTAATACAAAAATGTTTACACTAAATAAATATTGTTTATGATAAAAACTTACAAGAAATGATTTTTATTATAAAATAAGCAATATAAAAATATTCATGTTGTATATGAAAAATAATTCTACAAAAAATCATATACAACATGTATTTATTTATATTTCTTATTTCATAATCAAATTTGTTTGGATAATTTGTAAATCATAAACCTATGAATTTAAGTTCTAATATACTGTAATACGTGATAGACAGTGTTGGGGGACATTACTTTTAGAAGTAACTAATTACATTACAAAATTACTGTCTTTAAAAAGTAATCAGTTACATCACAGCATTACCTTCTGATAAAAGTAACTAGTTTGAGTACTTGTCCATTGCAGAAAATGAAAACTCCTTTGTGATTCCTCATGCATGTTGTTTTAGTCAAGACCTTTATAATTATTCTACTATCATCACTCAGCGAAGTTTGGCCCATAATCTGTTAACTACTAATACCCCTATCTCACCTACACGGTTTCATGCGGTGGCCGTGAGTACAGTTCATCATGATTCAACGCGAGTTTTGGCGCTGTATAGAGGTATAACAGCAGGAATAACAGAGGGGGCGGGTTATTGGGGGCGGGGCTTGTAGGACGTACTTTGTAACGCGTTACACCTAACACTGGTGATAGAGATTATGTAGGGGGGACAATCTGTGGCAGGGGGGTATTTTAGCTCATAACACCGGTATCGAAAACGTCCACTTCCCTGGGTCACATGAATGGCGAACGGATTCCGTTCTGGCTAGATTGCTTTTCCTGTATTGAATTTGTCCTTGAAAATAAATAAAATATTTAGAATTTTTTTAAATATATTTTATAAAACTTCACATAATAAATTTTATGTTCACTCTACAACCGTGGCATTTTTACCATAAGGACACCAGCCTATCTGGACAGCCATCCATTAAATTAAAGATGTGTATTTGAAAAATGCATATCGTTACATCCTCATAACAGTGATTTTCTTTTATGAAACATTAACAGGAACTTTTTTTTCCATTTTAAAGTTCTGTGTGTCTGCACACTCTCATGAACTTTTATGTTGTTGTTGCCTGGTGACGATATGACGCTAGAGATGCAGTGCTTTTATTGCAATTCTGTGCAGTACCACGCTGTGATGCTGCACAGCATGGTTCAAGCAGTAAATGTTACAGTAAAGAAAGCCTTAGTTATTTTTTGAAGCTTCCACCATAATAAATAACTAAACTGTGAAGGAGAGACAGACTAGATAGGCTAATCGTTGTCTTGTTTTAAAATTATGTGTAGCTATGAGGAGGGCCATCACATCCATATTGTCTGCACTGATTGTGACAGAGGTTGCTGCTGGAAAGCTCCTTTCTGCGCACGTAAATATGAAGGAATATTAACGTGACACACAATGCGATTACCTTTCTCGAGCTGCAATCTAAACACCGTTGCCTGTCGGCGTTTATCAAACGCAATAAATAGTGGTTTTGTCAAGCACAATGTCTGGGTAAAGCTAAGAAGCTATTCAGCAAGACACAGACAGACCAAAAGGCAACTACTCAGCTAGTAGTTAGCTGAGTGAGGTGTACACTGCAACTTAACAATGTAACATCTTTAACATCAAACCTAAACCTATCAGCTTGACATCATTAACCTTGAAACACTAAATCTAATGTCACTACACCTCAACATAGCTATATCTGTAGCCTCAGTATTTAAAGGGATAGTTAATTTTTTTCATCTGTCATAAATCAAAATTGATGTGCATACAGTGTAAGTACATTGTTGTAGGTCTTGGTCTTTATAAATGCTGCTCCACACAGATTACAAGTACAATGTAAGCCCAGGTGCAAAAATGCATTCCAAAGTTCAGCTGAGTCTCGAATTAAGTCGAACTAAGCTAAACTGAGTTGGTATCTTTCAAAGTTAGTGTTTTAGTACAAATTTTATTAGTTTGTTCCCCTTAAAAGAGCAGTATGACTAGTTCTAATTAATCATACGGCTAGGTCATGTTAGCCATATAAAGGTACTTACACTGATCTGCCTTAACATTATGACCACCTGCCTTATATTCAGTAGGTCCCCCTTCTACAATCAAAACAGCAATTCATGTGTATGTTAGTGATGGGTCGTTCATGAACGATTCGTTCTTTTTGAACGAGTCTTCAACGTGACTAGAACGAATAGTCTCGGAGAGTGATTCGTTAATTTTTCACTGGGCGCGCATGTGCAAATCATTGCAAAACCTCCATAGGTTATGTACAGGAAACAGAAATGAGTCTTTGGTCCGAGTTGTTCGTTCTTTTGTCACGTGACTCCCATAGATGCTATGCAGTGCAGTGCACAGGAAACAGAATTGAACGGTTCTTCTTAATGAGTCTTCAAGTCCAAGTCGTTCGTTCTTTTGTCACATGACTCCCATAGACACTCTGCAGTACAATAGATTCAAAAGAACGAACGACTCAGACTAGAAGATATAAGAGGTGAGCTGCTCATTCTGTTTATCATAATATATCCTTAGCTGCATTGTAATATTTTCATTAACTTTAGCCAAAAATTGTGTACAGTATGTAGACATGTTGGGGGTCTGTTTATTGAAAATGTAACATTTTATTTCATTTATGATCAAAAGAACAAAATGAACTAAATGACTCAAAAAATATCCGTTGAAAAAAGATTTTGATGAACAAAATTCAAAGAACTGAATAACTAAAATTATTCAAACTTCCCATCACTAGTGTGTGTGTATGTGTGTGTGTGTGTGTTTTCTGACACCGTTCTTTAAGAACCAACATTAACCTTTTCAGCAATTTGAGCTACACTACACTAGCGCTTCCATTGGATCAAACTACAAGGGCCAGCCTTCACTTGGACGCCCATGACCCTGCTGCCAGTTCACCAGTTTTCCTTCCCTGAATTCCTTTTGGTGAGTCCTGACCACTGCAGACCAGGAACATCCCACAAAAGCTGCAGTTTTGGAGTTGCTTAGATGCAGTCATCTAGCGATTACAATCTGACCCTTGTCAAAATAGATCAAATCCTTATGCTTGCCCATTTTTTTTGCCTCCAGCACATCAAATTCAGCGACAAAATGTTCAACTGCTAACTAATATATCCCACCCACTTCCAGGCGCCATTGTAACGAGATATTGTAACTGTAGATACGGTGACAAGGACCAAATGGTGATGGCTCAGCACTCCAGAACTTCAACTCTTGTGGGATGTTCCCAGTTTGCACTGGTCAGGACATACCATAAGTGATTTAAGGAAGGAAAACTGGTGAACCCGTGACACTGATGCAGGTGAAGAACGAAGGCTGGCCTGTGTAGTTGGGTCCAACAGAAAAGCTACTGTAGCTCAAACTGCTGAAAAGATTATATAGAAAGACGTCAGACACACAGGTCATTGCACTTTTGGTTGAAGAAGGGGGAACCTACTCAATATCAGGCAAGTGGTTGTAATGGTGTATAATCATACGGCTAGTTCATGTTAGCCATATTAAGGTACATAAGGTACCCAAATTTTGCCGTAACGAGCCGTGCCGAGTCGTACCACGCAGTGGAAAAGCGCCAAAAGTCTTCATAGTATTGGGACCATAGAGTGTTCCAATCACTATTTGATTCTCTTTGATTCTTGTTTCTAAAAGGAGAAGAGGGTCTGGTTTCAACACTGTGACACTGTATTCCAATTTAGCTGGAACTGGACAAAGTCCAGAATCATCCCTACTCTCACAGTAGATGCTAATTCATTCATTCATTGAGAAGGTAAGGGTGATTCAGTGGCTGTTGCCAACCAACAGGGGCCTGGGAGTAAACAGCTGACGGCGTGTGCGAGTGCCAAGCCTGTCTCTCCGGCACCTCTCACATCGGCAGCACCGCCTGGGCAAAGTGAGATGGATTATCCACGCGCTTTCTGGCAGGACAAACATACTAATTCTGTGATTAGATATTTGAGTCCATTCAGTGGGAAATGCTAAGCAGTAAATCAGCCTCCCAGCCAGGGACTGAGTTAACATTTGCACGTCTGCCTCAAAAAAGCTGTTGTGTCTCGTGTGTTGTCCAGTGCTTTAATATGGAGGAATCAGCATAGAAATGTGATTGGAGCTTTGTTATGATTAACCAAGTGTAGTTAGCACTAGCATGCAAGCATGTTTGTCCTTATAACAGGATTTGTTTGTGAAATTAGACAGCATTATGGAAATGTGTGACGTATGCGGTGTGTAAATGTGCATGCTGGGCATGCACTGATTATTATACTATTTATTATGATATACAACAGACGCGTCAGTGTATTCTCACAAGCCCTACTTTCGTTTGGCAGCTTTTCCTTTTGTGGCAATGTTTTTCACCCTGTTGGAAGGACAGCTGTCTCCCAAGGTGTTGTTTTTCGGCCAAATTTGAAGCCATCATTGTCTGGATTGTTCTTGACATTGAGCAAAAGTTCAATAAGAGTTCGAAGAACATGGCTCATTTGGAGACCAACACATTCTGTCATCATGTCACTGAAAATGTGTAGTGGCTTGTAAACACGTACCTTAGTGAAATGTTGACAATTTCTGCTACTGTATGTACACTGTGGAGTTGAAAAATACAGTGTTCATAACTGTTTGCATGGTCTCATTCATGAAGCAAAGTAACATTTTAAGACACAGATCTGACTTTTCAGGACTGGACACGGATGTCCAAACGTTTGTAATCAGACATGAGCCACTTGTTTAGGCAGTCCTAGATGAGAACGAGACAATGTGGCATTTCTCCAACGCACATACTGTACTGTATGCATATCACTATCCAAGTCATAATCCAGCGTCCAGCATGGCAAAACAACAGAGGGATGTGAGAGTGGTAACTATATCCAGTGCAAGAATAATGATATTTACCGATTAACATGCTATTTGTGGAATCAGTTCAAAAGAAGTAACTGAAAGAAACGAACCAATACGGAGTAATTGTTTGAAAGAATTGCCAAGAAATCAATCTGTGCATGTGGGGTGTTTTGTGACTTCACACATATTTCACTGGTTATCTAAACATAAGCCTTTGTGTAGGTCTACATTTCACTATCGTTATGGAATAGCACAAAAATGGACCACAAAATGAAAGCACTCATTGGATGTGCTGGATGAACAAGTCTTGTCCACAGAGGGCCCACACCGTAATCCACAGCACCCAAGGATCCTCTGGTAAAGTCCTGGTGACAGCACCACAGCACACCCCTAGAGGTCTTATGGAGTTATGCCCAGGCAGCACAAAACCTAGGTGGTTTTAATGTTACTGGTTTTCATTTTATGGCTGATTGTTGTATAAACCTATATGTGGAAAATGCATACTGTACATTCCACCTCTTGTAAAATGGCCTGTGAGGATTAATATTGATTTTGTTCATACACCAATAAAGGGAAGTTTACAAAGACTTTTTATGTTATTGATTAAAATACTGAAAAATAGATTTAAATACCGTCAGAATGAAGCAAAGCAAAAAAAAAAAAATCATTTGTTTAATAAATGTGTTTCTATAGTTCTCATGAGAGAACCCGAGACTGTGGTGAGTAACTGCTGACTCCACTTATTCAACTAGAATATTTAGGACCACCAATAAGAGTACCACCAGAGAGACATCTGAAAGCAGGTTAAAATCAATTAAAAAAGATATGTATAGCCAATGAAGGGATGTAAGAGCCTGTGTGATGTGATGCCTCGTTCTTGTGTCTGTCAGGACTCTGGTAGCTGCATTGTGAACGTGCTGTAAATTAGTAATAGAGCTCTTGTGTAGTCCTGATAAGAAAGTGTTGGGGTAACCCAGTCTACAAGTTTCTCACTTAAGTGGCGAGAATGTCATGAGCCTTATAGATTCTCTGGAATAGTCTGGAAGTCTGGAATCCAAACTGGAAAATTTTATGAAGGATATTTAAGTGTCTATTTAAATAAACGGATATCATGTTCTTAGAAACAAGTGTTAAACAAGCTGCCTGTAATTACTGAGCTCTGAGAAGTTGTGATTTCTTTTCTTCAGGAAATGTGGAGAAATACAATAATGATACATTATATATTCAAGACTTGACCTAATAATGAGCTGAGAATGTGCTTAGATGTGCATCAGCTAGGATGTTTCTAGACTGATATGACTTTGGTAAACATTTAAAAAGTTGACACAGTGGTTGGGAATATTTGTTAATATGAGCAGTTAACCATGCAGAAGAGATTTTATGGGCTATACAGTTCCCAGAGAGGGAAATGTAATTGTCCTCATGGTATTTTATTCTGTTATGTGACCCTGAGGCTTTTATAAATAATAATAATAATAATAATTAAAAAAAAATCAGAAATCCACAAAAAAGCTTTTTAAATAGAAACATTTTCATGCATGCTCAATACAGTGCTAGATCAAAACACATTTGGTAAAGTGTTAGCTTTTATTCTCTTAATATGCTTTTAAAGTATCAAGATAATGTGAGCAAAATGACAAATTCTGCTCACTTGACAAACTGATCGTACAAGAACAAGAAATAAACAAGACATTAATACCAAGTAAATAACATTTTTAGACAAAATATGGCACAAGTTTTGCTTCGCTAGCGGAACTAGCAGAAGCCCCACTAGCTTTAGAGTGCATCGGCTAGCTGGCTAATTAGCTCACACTGCGTGCATCTAGTATAATCAGCATCCTTCCTTCCTTCCTTTTTGTTGTTGAAATTGAAATTTCATATTTTATGACAGAAGTTATATTACTAAAAAGTATTATCTGCCATGTCCTCTGGTGATGTTGCTAAGGCTACCATAGACAAACAGTAACAGTTTACTAGAAATATTTAGTGGATTTGTACATGGGGAATATGGAAAAGCGTCGTGATACAGTATACACACACAGTGAAACGTCCCAGTGCAGATGTAGGAAATAGGCGTTCTTAGACTGCCAGTCGAGCGAGCAAATTAGTGGATCGTAGCTAACTGTTGTATAAATTACTTTATGGCTTAGGCTACAGGTGCCATCCTTAATTATTTCATAATTAGATTATTTCCACCACTTACCACAATTTCTTTCTCTCTTCCTCTTCTGCTTGGTTTCTTTTTCTTTACTAGTTTCCAAACTTTCTCTATTAAAATAATAAATAAATAAATAGGTATGTAAGTAAATAAATAAATAAAAATGCCACTTTATAATAAACTTGCACAAGTCCTACATGCTGGAGAAATGGGCCGCCCCTTAGGGGAGCACATGATATAGAAATGCACAATAACCTTAAAGTGGTTGTGGAAGAGTTGTAGTCTTAGAAAATTTCCATGGACTTAACATCAGACTCCTCAAAACTTGGAGCCCCAAGCAACTGCCTGCCTTGCCTATCCTGTAGCTATGCCTCTGGACACTTGTTTCCTTTTTTCCAGACTGCTGAGCGCATCTATTCTCTCACTGATTCTTTCGTAGGTGTTTCTTAGATGGTGATTTATTTTTACAACATGGAATAGCGAATTAATAAACTCATAAAAAAGCAGCAAGGAAATCCACAGCAGTGTTATATCTTCTCTATTAAATTTAATAAAATGCCATCTTTTGCATTAGTGTTTCTCCTGCATGGGATTAACTAGTAGTTATTACTTACAAAGACACTCATGACTACACACACACACACATTTTACAGCCTTTAATCGGACGTCAAGCTGCTCCTCCAGCTGTTGGTGTAACAATACATGCATGTTTCAGTGATTTTTTTTTTGATAAAGTCAGTTTTAATTAAGGACTTTTATGGACAGTTACTTTGGTTAGTTTATTGCCATTTTTTTGGTTCAGACTGGATCATATTTTTGTTATTTTTATTTGTATTTGCATGGAATGTACAATTAATGGTTCCCATTTTCTAGATGGTTCCTTATTGGCTTAATACCAAAAAATGTAAAATAAAAATAAAATACATTAAAAAAAAAATCACGCCTCACTGTGGAAAATAGTGAATACAGAACTAACTGATTAAGAAATTATACACTTGGAAGCAATTCATTCATTCACTCACTCATTGTTTGGGAATGCCAATTAGCCTAATTTGCATGTCTTTGGACAGTGGGAGGAAGCTGGAGTACCCAGAGGAAACCCACCAAGCACAGGGAGAACATGCAAACTCCATGCACACAGACCCCGAGGTAGGAATTGGAACCTGGACCCTGGAGTTGGAAGGCGTGGTGCTAACCACCAAGCCATCGTGCCACCTTAGAGGAATATAATTAATGTGATGAGGCCTGACACAACATATAGAGTATTTAGCTATTTTTAGTATTTAGTATTTAGCACAATTTGACATGTTTTCTTTCTCTTGTATCAATAAAAGATTGCTATAACTGTATTTACAGTTAATGTTAATTTTGTGGAATATTCAAGAAAGAAGTACCTTCACTTATGATGAAGTTACAGCTTTACCTTCCATGGTTTGGACACACAGTGTCGTTGTTTTGACATACAGTAGTAGGCTTTGCACCTCCAGGGTTTGGGTTCGATTCCCGGCCAGGCTCGATTCCCGTCTCTGTGTGCATGGAGTTACATGTTCTCCCCGTGCTTGGTGGGTTTCCTCCAAGACTGTGGTTTCCTCTCACAGTCCAAAGACATGTAGGTTAGGCTAATTGCCGTTCTCAAATTGCATGTAGAGTGTGAATGAGCGTGTGAGTGTATGCATGTGTGTGTGTGTGTGCCCTGCGATGGATTGTCACCCTGTCCACGATGTACCCCACCTCGTGCCCTAAGTCTCCTGGGATAGGCTCCAGGTCTCCACAACCCTGAATACAGGATAAAGCGGTATAGACCATGAGTGAGTGAGTGAGTGAGTGAGTAAATAAGAAATTTACTTTTATTTAAAGAAATAATTGTGCACAATATATATTTTTTCTGGTGTCCATAATGGGCTTGGAGAAGCCAGATTTTGGAAAATGGAAGTAAAAATGGCTTACCAGAATATATGTTGGGGACAAAATTATGTCTCAACTGCAGTCCAGGAAAAAAAAAAAAGATTGTTGTATCTTATTGTAGCTTTGTTTCTTTTATTACAGTAGTTCCTCATCACTTGTGATGTTTATTAAGGTTAATGTTTGTTTTCAACAAATTACCATGGACAGTTGAGGGAGTGGTTAACCAGTATACTGCTTTTTCTTTAATCTTTGTATGTCTCAAATGTGCTGTTTACATATCACGATGAGCTATTATGTTGTACATCCAAACTGCTTTTCACTTCTTATACAGTCTATAGGTCTATATCTCCAAGGAGCTCTGACAGCCTGAGATGGCCAGGGATTTCAGTAGAGCAACAATATTAATGCATTTAATAAGTCTAGCATAAAGGTTCTCAAGTTGGATATCACAAGTAGATTGAAGGCGAGTGAAAGGAGGAAAGGAAGCACTAAGGTCTCTAAATGTCACAGCAGAATCAGCAGAAGCACATGATAGTACTTAGCAGATGTTCCCTAATCACCGCTTGTGTTGGTGCAACCTGACATTTCAAAGATGACACAATATTGGTCAGATTTCTAATATCTTGGAAGGGCCTTGATGTCTAAGCTGCATGGAATGGCCAGGTTTGGATTGCGGCCTTGTTTATGCCACATGCTGTTTAAGACTGAAGGGGATCAACAGCCTTGTAAAATCATTAGACATAAGGTCTTGGGCTTCTCTATGTGGAGATTAACATAGAGCCAAGATAGGTGCCAAAATGAATAAAGATGCTCCAAAGCATTCCCTCGGCTAATTGAGAAAAAACCTTGCTCTGTCCATGCTGAATATTTAAAGATGGTGTATAACCAGCAGCAATGAAAACTGCTTTGTAAGAATTGTCTCATATTCTCTTACAATCTGCTCCTTTATAGATGATCACACACCACTTCACCTCTTCTTCTTTCACTCTAAATGCACCATTATTCTTTTAAGCATGTCATGTCCCTTTAAAAAAACACACACACACACACACACACACACACACACAAAAAAAAACTTGGCCAACATTGATTTAACTGTCTGATTATAAAGGGCTCATCGGTCAAAACCCTGACATTATGAACAGCAGATTTAAAGTTTCACACAATGTAATGCAAACTGTGCTTTTTATATAATTATGCTTCGCTAAACTGTGTTGACAAAACTGGAATATTCTTCGAAGTGTCTTAGTTGCCTACACATCAAATGTGACCACTCACAGCGCTCGTTCTGTGCATGAGGAATGGAGGAGGTACGAGATGCTGAGATGTGCTGATTGCTGATCTTGGCCAGATGCTCAATAATTTCCTTCATTTCCTTTTCCATTGTGTGAACAAATGAACCAATCTAATGGAAGATGTGACACGGTAAAGCAGATTTGTGGCAAGTTGCATTTTAACACTGCAAACGTGGCCAATTTTTCTGCTGGGATGCATCCAAGCCTTTAAAAAGAGAATCCCGTACTCCCAAAATAAGTGGAAATTGTCTTTAAAATTCACATTAGAATTTAAAAGTGACATGTGGGGTGTCAAGCATCATGTCCAAGCCTGCTAAAAACCTCTTTCACCAGTTTTGCACTCTTCCAAAGGGTTTCTCAAGGATTCTCTGGATATTTAAGTGTTCTTCTTTTCTCAGCTAATCTCCAGTAAGTGCATGAGTGTGAGACATGAATACACCCTGGATCAAATGGCAGTTCACATGCACACACTAGGTGTGAATGAGTACACACTTAGGGTGCTTTCGCACTACTGACTCGGCCACAGATTATCAAAATCTGGTAAATTTGAGTAGTATCGGTGGCTTGCAAACAGCCCTTACCGTATCAGAGAAAACAATATTACTAATGTGAAAGCTGGATGGGGAAACAATTGTACTCGGGCATGGTACAAAGAAATTATGCCTACTATGATATAAGCCTTATTCACACCTAGGTGCAGTTTTTTAAAAAGATTTTGTTTTGGTTTGTTTTAGAGAGCTTAAGGTAAACTGTTGAACCCAGAAGAAAAATATATGGGCATAGGAAGAGAATGCAAACCTCCACACAGACGGTAACCTGAGCTGAGGATTGAACTCAGGACCCTGGAGAGTTCTAAACAGATCCTACATTGAAACCTCTCTGATTGGAAGCTGTTAGAATCCTTGCAAAAGATAATTCCAATAACTTTGTACCACTGATGTTTCCTAATTAGACATGGTTGCAAGTATAGACCTTTTATAAAGCTGAGAAACATTCTCCATACAAAGAACCCTGGAATAAACCTTTTTTTGTGGAAATGTATGTAGGTTAAAAAAAAAAAAATTCTCTAATATGTTTCAATCTTTCACAAAAAAAAAAAAAAAGCTTTGGTTCGATTTGTTTGCTTGTTTGTCGAAAATGCTTTGTATGCAGAGGCAAATTTCTTGCAAAATCATGTGCCGAGGCGTTTGTATGCTAAAGTACCGCTGTATCTAAAAAAGTTGAATAATCAAATAAATCCCTGTTTTGAAATATAGACAGATAGACAGACAGACAGACAAATAGATAGATAGATAGATAGATAGAGTTCTTTATTAATCCCAAATGAAACTATACCTTTAAAATACCTTTAAAAAATATGTTTATGCTCATCCTCTGTCCCAGTGACAACAAGTAAAGTTTAAAATGTATTAAACTATTAAACTGTATTAATGTATTAACTGTATTAAATCATATGGGCGTCATCGTCCAACTGAGCAGCATCGAGGTACCTGGTACTTAAGTGAATAGCATGGTCCTTAAAGTCAGAAACATTTTATTATTCTTAATTTGGTGGAGGGAGGAAATCCTTCTTTCAAGTTTAGAGACTTTCTGGATAAGCCTAAAGCCGTCACTGGAGGAGGGCGATGTTGCTGAGGGCATGTAAGCTTCATTAAAAAAAGGGGGAAAAAGGCATAAGTTAAATCTAGCACAGGTTTCTGAAGTTCTTGTGGTTCCAAGAGACTTTGCATATCTGTCCTACCCCCCTCCGGCTCACATTGGTTCCAAACCATTTTGATCTTAAAATGCTTTGATACTCAGGCTGCTCAAAGACTGTCTGGTCCCTGCTAAATTTATTGTGTCACTGCTCACTTTTGATGTTAGTATATACACCACTTCTGTAGGAAAGTTTGGAACTGAATGTACAGTGAAACTAGAAAAAAAAAGGAAACAAAAGAATAAAATTCAGGTTGAGTCACCAGGCTGTGTGGTGTGTGCTTATGCTTTCAAACCTGATTGAAATGTCTCATATAGCCTACGCACTCTGCTCGCATTTGAATTGAAGCAATTCATGATTTTTTTTTCAAGTGCACAGTATATCTCGTTAATGTGTTGTTTTTTTAGGCGATTGTTTGCATGCTTTTGGTTTGTAATAAACTGTTAGAGATAAGCTATTCAAACGCAGGCATAGAGCTTCAGACGGATCGTGCCTTGATCACGATGAGCTTCCCCTGGCACCGGTTCTGCCGCACGTTTAAATGAACCTGTGAAAATCCCAGCGAAGGCTCTCCTCCAGCGCAGGGTGGCCCAAGGGGAACGGGGTGATGAGGATGCTGTTTATTCAGTAGCCACCTCAGTGATCACACACTGATTAATGAGCACACAGACAGAGGCATCCGGGATGCATCCTAATCAGTAACAAGGACAATGAGTGGCACAGACAGACATAGACAAGGAGAATGAGGAAATAAAAACAGCAGTACCCTCTAGGCAAAAGACCAAAGATGTGTTGTATATCTGTATAGCAATGAAATATAATAGAGAACCTGTGTTCATGCAGAGGTTCGGGATTGAAAAAATTATTTAAATAGTACATATATTATCAATGGAACAAAATATATACAAATCACTATAATAAAAAAGGAAAGGGGAATATGGACAAGCTCGGACAGAGATGTAAAGCTAATACAACAGTAGAGTAAGGAGTTAATACTAAAATTCTGCAAAATGTTATTCTTTTATAGGACAAAGTTATAGAGGGGATTTATTTTATGGTTGTACTCAGTTGTAGGTGTTTCGCCAGCCAGTGCCCAAACTCCAGCCACCGCATGCAGTGCCGGTCCCAAGCCCAGATAAAATGGAACGGTTGTGTCAGGAAGGGCATCCAGCGTAAAAACCTGTGCCAAGCTTGAATGTTCGGAGCGGGTGGTCCGCTGTGGTGACCCCTTGCCAGGAGCACCCGAAAGAACAACAACTACAGTATCTGTATCAACTAAATGACAGACAAACAAAAGACAAAATACAGACAAACTGAGTACGCTAAAAATGTATACGTTTTTCAATTTATATCCACAGGTTTTATTTCTGTAAAACTGCTTCATGACAAGGTCCATACAAATAGTTTTAATTAAATGAAATTAATGTATCTATTTATTGGCATTTGTAAATGTATTGATATTTTTACCATAAAGTAACATCTCAACCGTTTGGAAGAGGCCTATACTGGAATATGTTTAAAAAACAAAACAAACCAATGATTTTTGATCAATGAAATAAAATAATACAAATAAAAAGATTATAGGCGGCACGGTGGGGTAGAAGTTAGTACTATAGCCTCGTACCTTCAGAGTCGAGGGTTCGATTCCCTCTGCGGGGAGCTTGCATGTTGTCAATGTGCTTGGCTGGTTTATTCCCAGCAGAAGTAGAATTAAGTGTAGCTTCACTGTCTGACAGTTTATTGTATCCATAGTATGTTACACTGAAATTTGTGCTTTGGGCCATTGATCCACAAAAAAATAAAATAAAAATAAAAAATTAGTGGAATGCCATTTGTGATCAATGACAAATCTATTAATATATTGATATTACAGTAATGTTATGTTCAAAAGACCATTTTTTGTTGTGGATAAAATTAACAACACTTGAAATGAGCTGTAACCGTAATAGATGAGTGCATGGTCAGCTTATTCTTCAAACTGCATGCATATTTTAATTACAGGCAAGCACATAAAATATTGCCATTATTTTATTTCATCAATTTATAAAAGCAAAATAGGGAATAAAAAGTTTGATTAAAAATAGCTTACATCGCAATGCTTCATTCTGAAAGGTCAGCTTTTATATGGCTCTGTATTTACTGAAATATTACCATAGACCTTGTTTTCTGGTATTAATATTAGTTTTTCTTTTTATGGCCCCTATCAACTTTTTTTTTTAAACCGGTAATGACTATGTTGTTATTCAGTGTTGCTTATTTAGAGGTGCGAAAATAGGAAGGATCTGGCCGAGAAGATACAGGCAAGGTGAGTCAAAGTGCATTCGGGTTGACGAACAGGAGAAACTTAATGTAATTGGCTCTATATTTGAAATACAAGGTACAAAACAGTATTTTTGCCTGATAGACATAACCTACTATTATAATTCATTTAAGACTTACATCATCTAATAAAATAAGCAAAACATCAATAGATCCAATGCAGAGTTTAATATGGTATAACGACTGTATGACAGGGTATGACAGTACATTATAGATTACTAAATCATGTATTGCTTTCTAATTTATATCAGAGTTGCTGGCTCCTCAGGCCAGGTTTGACTGCAGGTTATGCCGCAAAGATATTAAATTATATCATAACTCAACGTTCCTTCATTCGTTCCTCTGTCGGCATGCATGCTTTTCTCCACACCTTGCTAGTCCTGCCTTTAAATATAATGCTAATGAATGTGGATTGAATTTTTCAGCCCAATCCATTTAATATAGTCTGGAAATAATAAAGCTGATAAAGTGCTAGAGCAGAGGAACATGGGTTATGGATGATCTTTGAAATAAAAGAAATGGAAATGTCAAAGAAAAGAATATGATATCATTCACGCTTACTAGTCACTGCAGAGACACAAAGAGCGCTTTGAGGCCCGCTAGTGTTATTTATTGGTTGATCCAGGCGCAAGTGTGAAAAGGAGTGTTTTTGGAGTCTACATGACTTTCACAACAGAGTATCCTTATGTTTTTAGAAATGATGTATATGTTCCAGACATTGAAACAAGTGGAGGATCCAGAGCCTTTTCCAAAGAATACTGGGCATGTTTGGTAAAATGGGAATAAACTTTGTATGAGATGCCAGTCCATGTGTACATGCTTGTGGGTTAGGATTTGTTTGGGCGGAGCCTATTCCAGCAGGCTATTTGCACAAGAACTTTTTCTTTGCTGCCACAACAAGATATGTTTACGACATTTACCATCTCAGCCCTGTGTACTTATCGGTGCTACATCGTCACAGTGTATTGTATTGTGTTGTTATTGTTTGCACTTTGTTGTCTTCAGAGTTGGGTATAACACGTTACTGTGTAATGCGTTACTGTGTAATGCGTTACTGTGTAATGCATTACTGCGTTATGCATTACTGTAATCTAATTACTTTTCCTGATAATGCAGTAATGTAACCTATTACATTTTAATGCATTTAATTTGATTACAGTTACCAATGTCAGTAACATTACGTTACTAGCGTTACAAATGTAGTGTTTAAAAAATTCGTGAAAATGCATGCGCTTTAATCAGTCGTAGGAGAGCTTTGTAGTTTTACATTTGATGTTGTAACGGGTTCACCCTTTTTATATGGGCGGCACCACAGACACACGGACACGAGGCGAGGTCTTACGGGAAAAGGGGTTGTTTTATTTAGAAAAGATGGGGAAGGGGAAGGGTTAAAGGAGGGAGGAAGGGAAAAAGGGGAGGATTTTAGATCCGTTAACGATCATTATTGCCAGCCAGCCCGACCTCGCCCATTTGCGCACCTGCAAAAGGGGGGGACGCCTGTGTAGGGAGCCTACAGAGAGAGTGAGGAGTGACAACAGGTTGAGGAGCAGCATCACAGGCACACGCCATGACATATGTTATCAACTTATTTTTTAAAATTTATTTTTATGTTATTCAGCGTTGCTTATTTAGAGGTGCGAAAATAGGAAGGATCTGGCCGAGAAGATACAGGCAAGGTGAGTCAAAGTGCATTTGGGTTGACGAACAGGAGAAACTTAATGTAATTGGCTCTTACAAGGTACAAAACAGTATTTTTGTGTTTTTTTTGAGTTTAATACGGTATAACGACTGTATCTCAGGGTATGACAGTACATATATAGATTACTAAATCATGCATTGCTTTCTAATTTATATCAGGGTTGCTGGCTCCTCAGGACAGGTTTGACTGCAGGTTATGCCACAATGATATTAAATTGTATCATAACTCAACATTCCTTCCTTCATTCCTCTGTCGGCATGCATGCTTTTCTCCACACCTTGCTAGTCCTGCCTTTAAATATAATGCTAGGAGCGACAACAGGTTGAGGCGCAGAATCACAGGCACACGCCATGACATATGTTTTCAAAGTACATGTAATAATCAGTGATGTAATCAAATTACAGTTGTAAAGTAGTAGTTAGTAAGACTTGAAAACTTGGAAAGGGAATTCATATATTCTGGATCACATGGGACTGATGGTTATACCATGGCTGCATTGGTCAGAATGGCATGACCTTAGAGCTTTTACTAGGGGACTAAACTTTCTTACACTATTGGCATAGAAGTATGCAGTGCAAAATGATATTTTCAAATGCGCCATTTGTTAGGTGATGATTTGCCCTCCTTGAAATGATTACAGACTAATCCAGTGGCACCACGGCCTTGGGTGGAGGTACTTAGAGCTGCACACACATATATGCCATTTTTCTACAGAGTGAACAGATTAATGACCTGACCTTTCATTTCTGTGGAACACAACGTGAGTGGAGGAAATGGAAGGGAAACAGAAAGTTGGTAGTGGAGAAGAAAGGGATTGAATGAAGAAAAAAAATACAGGAAATACAGAATTGTTTGGAACAGGATAGGGAGTGCAAAGAGTCAGGTCAGCTTATATTTGAGAGAGAAAAAAGAGCGAGGAAGAACCGCGTGGAGCAGGCAGTGATTAATCCCCCCGCCGGCTCCTCTGGTCTGATGTTAGTGTTGCTGTTTTCAGGGCTGTGATTGTTTTTCGGTGTGTGATTAAACCATCCATGCATCACATTCCTCCAAAATGATGATTGATTGCAGCATTGCAACCACAGTAATCCACTTAGCATGGACTTTTAATCTAAATCACTATTATTTATGTACCTAATTTCTCTCCACATCATTCAGGGAAGCCATGGGTAATCCATCTCTTCTTTTTTATTCTGCCAACGCAACCGACTTTGGCCATACACAATATATAATGCATGGATATCTGTAAATGCTCCAAGTGTGCATTGTGACACAACTCTTATGCAGAACATGAATTGGAAAAATCTAGTCGGTAATGCGTGTGAAGCATGTGAGCGAAAGCCCCCCCGACATCCAGTTCGGCGCAGTGCTACATTATGTCACCGGGTTAGCGTTGTTTCATTGACTCAAGTGACCTATTAGCAGCACGAAACATCCATTCTAATTACAGCAGGGCTGTAAAAAACGGGCTGCTATGTGGCTCGGTTATATATAATGTTGGCCCTGATGATCCTCTGCAGAGGCTTTGTATCCTGGAGCCACGCTAACAGCCTCCTAGCAGTGCGCCTCTCTGGAGATGTCGTTAGCACTCAGAGCTTGACTGTAGCTGCAGGCGTACGGCTCTTTGTAGTTAGCTAGCCAGCGTAGCGCGGCGTGTTATCCCACTCCTATCTTCACCATTAGACCCCGGGAAATGTGTACTCGGTCTTTTTCTGTCAATCAAACTCTTGCACTGGCCCCTGGGCACAGATCAAGGTCTTCAAAACCTCATCCATCAGCATGCAGTTCAGCCAGATTTCAAAGCTAAGAGTCAAAAGAAACTGCTGAACTTCTAGAACAAATGATTTACTCATCAATTCTCATATGACACGGGAAGGCAAGTGGAAAAATACGAAAACTGTAAACCATGATGTAATAACCCGCTTTTAATGAAAGACTAATGATTCGTCTTGATCCAAATCTAATTTTATAGCACGAGTGTATGGTACGATACGAGGGGTAGTAGCTCAGAGGGCTAAGGCACCGATACTAATCGGTGGTCCCAGTTCCACCTGGTCGCCATTGTTGGGCCCTTGCGTAAGGCCCTTCACCCTGTCTGCTCCAGGGATGCTGTATCATGGCTGACCCAGTGCTCTGACCCCAGTTACACTGAGATATGCGAAGAAAGTATTTCACTGTGCAGTAAGGTATATGTGACAAATAAAGGCTTAACTTAACTTATGTATGTGCTCATTCATTCAGTAATTGTTTTATTCTGGTCACGATGTTCTGTCGCGGTGGTTCTGGAGAGAATCTTTGTCTTGTTCGGCACCAGGATAGGACGCCAATAATTATGCACACATATTCATTCAACTGAGCATCGACGATCCATGTAACAGCACAGAGAACATCTACATAGTCAATAACCGGACATGAGGTTTGAATTAAGGACCCTGGAGCTGTCAGAGAGCAATGCTAGCCATGGTACCACTGTGCCAGCACTTTAAACTCAGCAGTTTGAAAATTTCAAGCAATCCAAACCAAACTCTTGTCCTTGAAGAAAGCAGCATTTCTTATCAAAAACAAGACACAAGATGCCTGACAACTTGGGATCTGAACTGGCAACTTTATGTGGGAACTGAGCCACAACCTCCCTCATGATACAGCACATCTGTATTAGAGATTGAGCAATTGTGCTTAGAGAGCAATTGTGCTTAGAGATGCCTAAGGCACAATTGCTCAACCGTGATTTTTCTTCACAGATTTGATTGTCATGACGATCCACATAATTACATAATTACATAATTTCAAGTGACTTTTATCTGAGTCTTGGTACATCAGTACGTCTTTGCTTGTGCCATTTCATCAAACAATGGATGAAATTTTTGCAAAAATATGGTTGAGATTTTACTCTGAAGGTCAGCAAACAAGTAGTGAAAACAGTGGAAACGTTTTTTTGAACTGGAAACCTTCTGACCATTAGCGTTTACCAAATGAGCAGAGACTGTCCTTACAGAAGGATAATACAGAAATTTATGCAACTAATGTAAATCATTGTTTTATTCAGTGATTATTTCTTCACTAGGGCGGCACGGTGGTGTAGTGGTTAGCACTGTCGCCTTGCATCTTCAGGGTTCGGGTTCAATTCCCGGCCAGGCTCGATTCCCACCTCTGTGTGCATAAAGTTTGCATGTTCTCCCCGTGCTTGGTGGGTTTCCTCCAGGTACTCTGGTTTCCCCCTACAGTCCAAAGAAATGCAGATTAGGCTAACTGGCGTTCCCAAATTGCCTGTAGTGTGTGTGTGTGTGCCCTGCAATGGATTGCCACCCTGTCCAGGGTGTACCTCACCTTGTGCCCTAAGCCTCCTGAGATAGGCTCCAAGCCTCCAGCGACCCTGTATACAGGATAAAGCAGTATAGACGATGAGTGACAATATTTCTTCACTGAAGGAAGAGATCGGTTCAGGTACGATGAGGCTAGTGCTCATCAAACGCCACGACTCACATTTACCTCAGACGATGAGACAGAAGAGACTGATTGGGGATGATGTTAGGAACTTGTTTTTCATATTAAACTTATAATTGCTCATTACTTGTCACTAATGTTGATCTTCCATTAGTAATAAACCTTCCATCAGACAATTATATTAAAACAGGTTAAGCTAATTCCTACTGAGATAATATAATGATAACAACAGAGTAATAAGGGACGTCAGATCTATTTTCTAATGTAAATAGAATTAATTCTAATGATGTATAAAGATTGCTTGGCCCTTTTATAACTAAATGAAAGGCATTATTATTATAGAACATAGAATGACTTGCCAAGCAAAGGCTTATAAAAATAGACATAATATGAATGGTAAGATTTATCATTTTTAATACTTTGTTGCATATTAAATTAAATGAAAAATGAGTAATATAGCTGTTCCTTTTAAACATTTTTGATTAAAATTGATCTCCATGGTCTTATAAAAATTGTTCTGCAAAAACAGCATTAGCACTATGCTTTTCTAACACATGCTTTTTAATCATATTTATTTAATAACATAGTTGTAGCGCTCATCAGCGGCAACATCCCAGCAAGATTTCAGAACATAATTGTTTTACTTGAATACTACAGGAGTATTATGATACATAACTTAATCTAGTAATTATTATATGGAATGAAATAACATTTTAATAATAAACTTAATATTGTTATGTATGCTACATGCAATATTTTTAATCTAACTGAAGACATATTTTGATTTTTTTTTCCCATGTGGCCACACCTCACTGCACAACTAGGACGATGGACCACGGCCAAAAACGTTACACATCGATGCTGAATTCATGTGTGAAAATGATTCCTCATGCTCCCAGAATCACTCTTTCTCAGTTTTAGTCCTGGAATATCCCCAGTGCCATCAGGGAAGAACAACTCCATAGATGTGATAACCTGGTCATTCAGTACATTCAGGTCGTCAGCTGACGTCATTTTATTGCCATATACCATTTCTAAACCGAGTCTAAACCTGAGCGACTGAAGCAACCCCAGATCATGACACTGTCTCCAGAGGCTTGTACAGTGGACACTATGCATGATGGGTGCATCGCTTCATGTGAGTCCCTTCTTACCCTGATGCGCCCATCACTCTGGAATAGGATCAATCTGGACTCATCAGACCATGTGATCTTGTTTCATTGTTCCAAACTCCAATCTTTGTGCCCCCTAGCAAACTGAAGCCTTTTTTTCTGATTAGTCTCACTAACAAGCAGTATCCTTATGGGCACACAGCTGTTTAGTCCCAATCCTGTGAGTTCTCATCACATTGTTTGTGTGGAATGCTCTTACTTTCATTATTTAACATAGCTCTGATTTCTACTGCACCTTCACCAAGCATTCAAGTGATCTTAAGATCTTTTGGTTACTACAGAGTTATTTAAGTTTACATTTCTTCTGTGATGTCGATAGTTCAGCACTATCCTACCAGGTTTTAATAATGCACTGGACAGTTTGTAACCCATTGCAGTAATTTTAATTTTTCCTTTGCTTCATACAGGCCAATTATTTGGCACTTCTAAAACAGCAACATGGGAACTTTATGTTTAAATGCATCTTGGTCATAGCTCATCTTTAGTAGAACATATCAATATGCGAAGTTTGCATGAACTGAAAATTAGGTCACGGCGTTTGATGAATAATACAGTAGACACTATCTTACGAATGTTTATTTGCTGACTTCGGCCAGCCGTCAAGTCTACTCACATTGATGAGGCTAGGCTGCATGGGTCTATACGCTCTTCTCAGGGATGGGGACATGGAGGAAGACAGTGTCACACTACGCATACAGGTATGTGTGTGAATGCATGGCTCTGTGGAGGTCTCAATAAACATCTTTTGTATCCTAAACGCAGTCAGATATTGTAAATGTGAATGTTTTTAATAAATACATTTCAATTTAATTTAAGTGGTATAAACCCTATGAACCCTATATAAACACAGCAAGATTTGCACTTCTTCTTAGACCTGTCCACCCCAGCAAAATGTTATACATATCACTGGAATCCACACGACCTGATGCTTGTCTGTGTGGTGAAGTACTGCAAAGATAAAAATATTTGCATTTAAATCAGTTAAAGTCAGCAGGTAGTTGTGCATTAATCTGTACAAACATAATTCTCATTTGAAAGATTCAGAAACTCACAGATGCATAAGTATAAAGCACAGTACAAAACTTTGTATCGACCCCTGACTTGTACTGTATGTACTGTGAAAAACTACTGTAAAACTACCGTAATCCTTAACCATTTATTCTTCTATTTGCACTTTTACTATTGCTTTTACATTCATCTATTCAAATATTAATCTGTTTATATAAATATTTTTATGCAGGGTGGGTGAAAATTAACTAGGCAATAAGTAATGGCTATAGAACTTGTAGTATTACTGGAGCACCACCCCATTTTTGCTCTTATTGTGCGTGCGTGATTAGACAAGCGTTTTTAAGGACATTGTTTAAGGACGTTTAAGGATGAGGGGACCTCATGAATGACCTCCAAGAAGTCCAGATCTCACTGCATGTCTTTTTTTCCTGTAGGGCTACGCAAAGGAGAAGGGTGGACTTGGAGACATGGATTCAGGAGGTTCTCAGCAATAGTTTGGCTATAAAAAGTGGCTATGTTAACATTTGCTCTCCTAGCTATGTTTAACCCAACCTGTATAAAATAGTGTAATACTGAAATAATATATATTTCTTTACATTAATAATTCAAGAAATAATAATTATGTTTGTTAGACACTATACATAAATTTCTTCAAATTACTAAGTCATACAGTGTCTCACAATCATGGCTCTGCCATTGTCAGATTCTAAATAATCAAATATTCCCCTATATACTGTATGAAAATCTAATTATCATAATACGTATCAAAACATAGACCTTTCAAAGACATAATATTAATCATTAAGCATTAGGTATTGCTATAAATGTAAATGAATAGATTAACCTGGCTTAAAAGAAGAAATATATTGCATTTATAGATAGCTCTTATAATACCTGAGAGATGAGCTTAAAAGTAAATATAGGAAGATTACCCTAAAAATAGCATAGGACTCATAGGGTAAATAAATATAAAAAATAAATAACTGTGCTTTAAACTAGAGTGTAGGATCAGATAGTGGATGAGTAAATTGGCACGCCGCAAACAAATTAAACACATATTTTGTATTTGGGGGTCTCCTGGGGGAAATATGATGTGATCTCTGCGTTCCTGAAATAAAATAAAACGTCTGTTGCTCTCTGAAAACGGATCTCATAAAATTCTCTGTCAGCAAATTTGTACTTATAACATGGCTCAGAGGAATAAGCAAAGTTCACTATTTAAAAAAACAAACATGCTGCTTCAGGCTGTATGGTATAAGCTGGCATATTATATTTTTATGCTGATTTAGAGAGTTTATAGAGAAGTTCACTGCATGAGATTGCATTTATTAATAACACAGTCAGTCGTCTTGATCTTTCTCACTGTGGGAATAGCTCGTGTGGTATAAGCACTCTCATTTGTGGTATGGCATAAACAAATGAATCTTTGGTGCCATACTGGGCCATTTATGAATAAATGAGTGGACATTGCATATTGATTTCACATTTACAATAGACAAACTTGCAAAGTCCACATAAGTTGGAAATTAGGTCTCTGTTTGATTAATAATAGATGCTTTGTAATGAGTTTTGCTTGGTGCTGAGTGCAGAGGGGGAATCTGGTCTTCCTTCATCTCTACGCTCCTCTGAAGTGAGGTCTGGAGGAGGATGGCCGTGTACCAGGTCTGCCTTGGCACTCTCGTACTGGACATATGTGTATGAAGGCACGGCACTGGGGAAACACATGGAGAGGTGCAGCTCAGAGCACGGCTCCCTGTGTGAACATGTTCATATACACTAAGGAGCCAAGGGAAGGTGCCCTTTGTCCATATCGTCAAGCTTCAAAGGCAGAATGTAAACAGCAGGGGGTCTGTATAACCAGAGGCTAAAGTAGCCCCCACACTGGGACACGGTCCCACATGCACACAGTGGCCAAGGACACGGAGAATCTTCACTGCCACTTTCTTCACTGTACAATAATGTCTAAAACACTTTTCTTATTAATATATGATATAAAATTGCATATTATTATTTTAATAAAGACATCAACTTTAAACATTTCATAAAGTTGTATAATAATACAGCACCCTACCTGGAAATCATACTTCATTCACTTCACTACTGTCATAAGATAAAATGTAATTTATTTCATTCCTTTCACACCAGCTGCTCGTTACAGGGAGTCTGTTTATATGAGCAAAAGAATCTGCTAATTGTACTTTTTGGCAATACATTTTACAGACACTGAAGTAATATGATAATAATAAAACTCCTACAAAATTTACTGTATAAGTAGTTACAGATTAGCTATAAAATATTACCATGTACTTGCAAATCACAAATAACTCAGATAGCCAAAATCATGCCATAAACTGTCCAAAACCATCATAAACTATCTACAAAATTTCACAATTTACCTATGAACTATCTACTGTACAACACTCTGCTGTGAAAGATCTGACTGAAACTTGTTACAATTATTTGATCATGGACCAGATAAAAGTCAACCCATTTTCAAAGTCTTTCATATATATATATACACCATATTTCATTCATGACCTATATATATATATATATATATATATATATATATATATATACAGTACAGGCCAA
>JAQMYJ010000033.1:29707021-29740116 GCA_030014305.1 Clarias laeviceps
CACACACACACTTTCAATGGGACAGGTATCAGACAGATCTAATAAACTCACCATGGAGACAAAAGATGTATTTTATATAAGTGAAATATGTTTATTTTTCAATTACCATGATAGTTGAATCTTTGGTGTATCCTGTTGCAATGCTCTTGGGCTGAAACTAATTCTTTCTAATTGATTATTTGGAATTTTTTTATAGAGCTGTACTATATACCAAAACATATATTAAAAATCAATATTAATGCAGACTTTTAATTAATGTACACCTAATTTATTATCAAAAGATTATGATTTTCTTGTTTATTTAATCAGTTATTTTGCTCCTCTAACACGTATCCTTCCATGCCTGGCAGAACTAGCATTGAGCAGGCGATCGACAGTTAGTATAATTAACAGGGGTGAAAGTAGTTTTAAATTCTTACCAGTACTATGTAGCCAAAAGGTGAAGAAAATAAACCATGGAGGTGTTGAAGAGTTCTGAAAAATGTACAAGATTTACTTTAGACTTCCACTTATTCCACTTTATAATTTCAGCTATCCTCTTGGTTCTGGGGTTGAATCCCAAATATTGTACAATAGAAAGCTAGTATGAATTTAGATTTAGCCTTGTGTTAGCTAGTTAGCATTGTAGCTCGTATTTGGAGTGAACAAAACATTTCTGAGGCAATTCAGAAAAACAATTACTAAGTGTTGTTTAAGATGGCATAACGTTATCAGATGTGTTTTCTTGCTGTATGTGGTTCCGTGAATGGTTTTGAATGTGGGTTTTGTCAGGCAGCTGCTCCTCCCTCTTCCCAGTACTGTGGTGTAATTCAGTACATACTGTATAATTAAACATCCCAGTGCTGTTACAGGTTATTATCACCACGCTTGGGATGAATTTATCAGATAATCTATCATGGGATAACAAATATTACATATTACTTATTTCAATGTCAGTATTATGAAAATAAAAAGAGAGAGAGAGAGAGAGAGAGAGAGAGAGAATCACTGGTGAACAGTGTTGCGTGTAACGCGTTACAAAGAGGATTACTTTTTTGATGTAACGAGTAACACGTTAGGTCCGCCATTTAAGTACTCAGTTATTTAGTTATATTTTCAAAAATGTAATCCGTTATTCAGACAATTTATGTAATTTGTGAGCCAGACAGCAGTCATTCCGTTAGTGTGTATCTATGTGAAAGTCGTCCTACAAGCCCCGCCCCCCTCTGTTATTCCTGCTGTTATACCCCTATCTCACCTATGCGGTTTGACTCGCGGTGAGAAGCGGTATTAGGCACCGTGAGCCGCCGCGAGTGACTGCCTGACGTTCCGCAATGTTCTGTAAGGTCCGCAAGCTTCTGCGAGGATCTACTCGCGAAAAGATGGAAACATAATCACAGCACCAAAACTCGCGGTGAATCATGATGAACCATACTTACGGTCACCGCGCGAAACCGCATAGGTGAGATAGGGGTATTAGTAGTTAACAGATTATGGGCCAAACGTCGCTGAGTGATGATGGTAGAATAATTATAAAGGTCTTGACTAAAACAACATGCATGAGGAATCACGAAGGAGTTTTCATTTTCTGCAATGGAAAAGTACTCGAACTAGTTACTTTTATCAGAAAGTAAAGCTGTAATGTAACTAATTACTTTTTAATGACAGTAATTTTGTAATGTAATTAATTACTTTAAAAAGTAACGTCCCCCAACACTGTTTTTGAATAAGGAAATTATAATTTATTGTTGCTGTGAGTGATGAAAGGGAATTGTGGATGTTGCATAACGGTATATCAAAGTATAATCTGTTAAAATGTCTAATGTATTACAACCGTTAGCAAATCGCTGCAGTATCACACATATACGCATATCACACCAGCAGGCCATATTATAAGCACAATAACATGCCGTGCCAACATTTTCGGAGTGTTTTAATACATTGACATGACAAATGTGAGTGAGCTCTCTGTTCTCATCATCATTACCTACAGTACATGCATAATCATACACAGTACATTTCCCACCATCGACCTCATACACCCAACATTCCAGTCACTACCACAGCCAGTCGTAAGATCCTGATCTTGTCCCTCAGTGACTCAAGGTCAGACCACAAGGCTGTAAACTTTTATTTATATTAAATCAGGTAATGGAATGTGAAATTGTGTGAGGAGGCCAATGTTGTAGTAATGTTGAGGAAGCTCAGGCAGCAGGATGAAAGTGCAAATCATAGGGAAATCTTTACCAACTATAAGCATAGACGGGTCATGGTAAAAAAAAAAAAACTAGCTAGAAATATGACTTTCTTTATAGAACTACGTAAATGAAAGTTCAACTAAGAGACAGAATGTACAGAAAAGCCACACAAAGGTCTTGTGAATATTAGACATATGGTGTTAGACAGGTTTTCACACATTTTACATGCATTTATCACTTTATGTTTTTTTTTACACGATTTCTTCTTTCATTTTTTATTTTTCATCTTTCACATCATAAAATTTTTTATTTTACAAAATGATTCTTTTTAAATCAATTCAATTTTATTTGGATAAGACATTTATTCCCCATGTTTTTAAAACTGTGTTTAAATCGTGATTTTCTTAGGATTTCTTTTTCTAAACGATTCACACATTTTTATGATAGTTTCTAATTATTCATTAATTTTCATGTAATTTTTCAAATGATTCATTCATTTCTATGCACAATGTATGTATTTCTATTCAATTCTTGTCATAAATATTTTATCATAGTTTTTTTTAAAAAACATAATTCATTTATTTTTGCTCAGGTGTATTTTAAATTAATTTAGATATTTTTCTTTAAATTATTTATTTTCCATACATGATTTTCAAATAACTAATATATTTTACCTTGCAATTTTTTTTACAATTCATTTAATTTCACATAAATTGTTAATTTTTTTATGTGCACTTTTGAATCAAAAGATTAATGTATTGATTTATTAATTAAGCTTTTGTCGCATAAATGTTTCACAAATCTTTATTACATATTATCCACACACCAGGTGTCAGATGTTCACTTGCTCTGACCATCACGTGCAATGTCAGTGCAAAACGTCAAAATGCAAAGGGTCTTAGCTGAAAAACAAGTTTACGTGTTAAATGGATGAGATTTTTCCCGAGTGAATAGAAACTCTGAGACTTAATTATCAGGCAGTGAGAAACGTTTGAAATTTGACTTGCAGTTACAACACATGCATACATTCTTCCTCACAGAATCTCTCTCTCTCTCTCTCTCTCTCTCTCTCTCAAACACACACACACACACACACACATACACACACACACACCCTCAGGGCTGAAGGGGAGCGAGGCACAGCAAAGCATCAAGTGTCTATCAAACGTGACATCTGCTGCACCAGATTTCAAGCACCCCATCCCTGATGCATTTGGAGCAGCAATGTGCATGTTTTATTAATGTGAAAGAATGATAATAACATCTTCACAAAGCAAACACGTTTATCATTCAACACTGGAAGAAGACCAGATTTCGCCAGGATATGAAAAGTGTCAGAAATCCATCTCATCACAGGGTCCAGAGTGTCTCCATATCACATTAGGGGACACGCAGATCCCGATGAGGCGTCGTCATCCATGACCAGGAAACGGACAGGAGATAATTGGCCACGCTCGTCAATATGGCAGTGCTTTCTCCTCAACCTCAGTGACTATCACGCAACAGTAAGCTCATATATACAGAATAAGAAAGTTAGTTCACTTTTCCATGTGCAGTCCTCATATGACAGCACAGAAATATAATGGTTTCTCAGGAGGTAGCATGTGACCCGTCCATTTCGGTAGTACAGCAGGTTTAACTAATAAAAGTGGGAATCGAATCAAAATTAAACCAAGAGACTTTACATGAAGCAACCCATAATTCTGTTTTACAGTCATTTACATAAACTTTGTCCTGTGAATGAGCAAAGTCTCCATCATGTGAATTATAAGAAAACAAGATAGCAGTTTGTCTCTAGTTTCTAAACTACAGGGTGGGAGAAAATTAACTAGGCAGTATTGAATGGCTATAGAACTTGTAGTATCACTGGAGCACCATCCCATTTTACTCTTATTGTGCGTGCGTGATTAGACCAGCATTTTCCAAGAAAATAGCTGGGACGGCGTGGACCTCATGAATGGCCTATGAGCCATAATGGAATATTCTCATAATGGAATTAGAGAAATCCAGATCTAATTCCATGTGATTTTTTTCCAGTTGGGCTTCGCAAAGCAGGAGGTGTACAAGACAAAGGCTCGCACACTGGAGGACTTGGAGGTATGGATTTAGAAAGTTTTCAGCCCAAACAACTTCCTTTAGAAGACTGTGCATTCCACCCCAGCTGTTTGAGAAAACTGGTTGACAATTTGCTTTCCTGTTCCTACAGTATTAATAAAGTAGATGTACAATTTGTTTCAATAAAATTGTACTAGAAATATGGACTTTATTAACAATTTTTAATGCTTTTCACCCACACTGTATATAAATACAACCACTAATTACAGGCATCGCTAACTGTTAAGCATTGCCAGAAAAGGTCACATGATAGACATGATAATGTAAATTCAAGCAAAAATATGATTACTAATTAAAAAAAAGCAAATGTTTCTCTCAAGTTAAAGTAGAGATTGTTTAACCATTTATACGGATACTTACTTTAAGGGTAAATAAGAGATATCATAAAAGAAAAATATACAGTAAATAAAATCACACACTGGCTTTGAGTATTAATGGTAAATTAATGATACAACAGTTTTCACCAAGAATACAAGGATTTCAAGACTTTTCTAGGACTTTTATATTTGTTTACTTTTAGAATATTAAATTTTTTTTTTATTGATATCGGATCAGTGAAGTTCAATCTGGTTTTTTACCTGTCTAGGTAATTTTTTTTTTGTCAAAAAAGTGTGTGCATACAGATAAAAAAAAGCAAAAAAAACCAAACAAAGTTAAAGGCACATTTATTTAAATCTAAAAAATAGCAAAAGTACAAAAATGCTTACAATTAAACCTTGCAGTGCGAGCATAATTTATTTCGAAAATGTGCTTGTAATCCAAAGCACTCATATATCAAAGTGAATTTCCCTACAAGAAATAATAGAAACTCAGATGATTCATTCCACAACCCAAAAATATTCATATTAAATAATTAATACAAAATAAAAATAAAAATAAAACAAATTAACCTGTACGACTATACGAGTGACGTATACACATATACACACATATATACGAGAGACGCACGTGCACTGAGACCATGAGAGACGATTACCCACAATCCCACAGTGCAAGAAAGAGAAGAACCATTGGCTCGGCAGAAAAAGCGTATACAAACTATTCGTATTTCAAGACCTCGCTCGTTTATCGAGTTAAAATGTATTAAAAAAATTAGCCCATCTTGCAAAATGCTCACAGACCAAGTTAATTGCAATTCAAGGTTTTACTGTATTTTCCACAAATAAGTGTTTTTTTGTGTTAATGGTACTGCCACTTGTAAGTTACCACTTGCGTTTTTTTTATCTGATTAAGGGTGTGGCGGCGAGCATATAGCCAGTGCCTCACAGTGCGCGTTCAGCACCGAGGACAGCTCCCTTAACCCTGAGAGATGGGCGGGGCACCCTAACTCGCTACGGCCGGCAGCTCTATCTACCGCCTATAAAAGGCCTGGGGATATATTTTTTTCTGAGTAGGATGCTCAGGACACATCACTTAACCTCTCTTTCTCTCCTGCCGCCACTACTGCTCCCTTCGCAACTCGTGCTCAAGCCCTCCCGCTGCACCTGAGCACCGCCTGTTCCGGACACACAAATCTTTTCTTGTGTTCTTGTGTTCTTGAGTTCTTGTGAATTGTCTAATTAAACAAAGAAGGCTCCAGCTAAAGAGTTCATCCCTTTTTGTAGCACTCCTTTGCATATCCTGAGCCGATAAAGAAAAGATAAAAATAAAGACTTTCAGTTGTATCATGCAATTACGTCTCCTGGCATCCTTGGTCCACCCTAGTGCCCACTACAAGGGCTTAACTCTCAATTCTTTGCTAGCATGATGATAACTCTGACCACACATTTACTGTAGCTGAACTAATGCAAACAGATGCTTATGCACTCCTGCATTAAAGTCATTTAAGCTTTTGGTTAATTAAATGGTGACTGAATGGTGACTTTTTATTGGGATGGAACAGTGGCTCAGGGGTTGGTAGGGTTGGTGATTTGCAATTCGCCTCCTGCTCGTTTTCATGTTCTCCATGTGCTTTGTGGGTTTTCTCTAGGTATTCCAGTTTTCCCTCATAGTCCAAAGCTTTGTACTGTAAGTCTACTTTTGGTATAAATTGCCTGTAGTGTATGATGAAAGTATGCTCTGGGAGTTCTCTGGGATAGGCTCCAGGCCCTAGATATGAATTTTTATGAACATAGACGAACATTAGTTTTTTGCTGATGAATACTTAGGAAAACTTATTAGTGCATTTTCAAACTTGGCCTATTTACGTAAGTCTATCATTATAGAAAGTTTGTCTTCACATGCAGAAATTCCTTCCAAACTATGGATGAGTTTGACAAATTTTACGCTTCTCTGCTCCAGTATGTAAAATCCTTCTCATTAATGTTTACATAGTTAATATTCATTTAAGTACTGTTTTTTTACTTCTTCACACTGATTAATAGCTTGAGTACAGCTATTTATTCAAATAGACTTACATCCAGTTGCGTTTTTTAATGATTTCTTCTCTTCGAATCCATCTAGAAGGTGGAATGCTGTACCTTTCTCACCCGCATTTTCAGCAAGCTCTTTACCCTGGTGGAAGATGTGATGGATCCAGAGCCAAGCCCACGAGCACTGTGTGTGAGGTGAGAAAACAGTCTGGATGGGGTGCCACACACTCACACACATCTGTGAAGATTTATTAAGCCTACTGGCATGGACGTGGATGGATACCCTACACACTGAACCTGTGCCGCTAGAGCTGTGAGGTAGCACTGCTACCCGCCGTACCACCGTGCAGAACACATGCTTTTCTGTTACATAGTGCCTTCTCTCAAGAGTGTGTGCTTCCTCACACGGTGCAATCTGTATCCAAATTCAACCACAGATTGTTTGGGACCCAGATTTGGGGGGAAAAAAAAAAAAAAGCTTCCATGCTTAATCAAATCACGTAAGCTCATTATTAAAAGAGACTGGGATCTGGAAAGAAACTGTAAGAAAATGCATGAGTATGAAAATGCCATTAATTAACAAAACAGATCCTATCAGTGTGGAGACCTTTCATTTACATCATTATTAGCATACTGTTGTTAATTAATGCTATGCCTGTAGTAGATCTAAGCTAAATCTGCCACACTGTCTCACACACACACAAATACACATTCACACTCTCTCCTTCTCTCTCTCTCTCTCTCTCATACACACACACACACACACACACACACACACACAAATAAAAGAAACCACCCACAATGCTAATGAAATTCAGTGTAATTCAGCCAACCTTGCTCTGATATCTTCCCTCATACAACAGAGGACGACACCGTACCTGAGTCACACACTCACACACTTCTTTATCTTTTTTTCCATGACAGAAAGACACAAAAAAATGCATCGCTCTTTTGTCACCAATTGACAAGGTGGTTTGATGGAATTGCACTCGAGAGATAAATACTTGGCAGAGGCAAACAAATGAGTGGATGTGTGAATGAATGAATGAATGAATGAATGAACGAATGAATGAATAAATAAATCCCCCTTTACCTTATCATTGAGAAATGTCAGAATGTATTAACATGTAGCATCGTGCAAGTTCTCTGAGACTATTCCGTCTGACTCTGAAAGGAGAGGGCTGCACTTTATCATGCCGGTGCAGAGCCGCTGGTGATGCTATCTGCACCGCCTGACTAGATTCCATTAAACACGGCTCTGCTCTGTACATACAGGGAAGTGGGCCGATCCATGAGCATGTGCAGAGAGAAAGAGAGAAAGAGGCGCAGGTACATGTCTGCAGTAGTGAGAATATCCGAATCCACAATATCATTGTTCTCACAGTAGCCTCCAGGCTCTAGACTGGTGTTGAGGTGAGATTAAGAGACGAGCCACAATCATACATCGGTCTATATGTGCGCTTACTCTCTCGACCCCGAGACCGAGGTTCGCCGAGGGCCAGACAGACGAACAGCACCTGCAGCCTTGTGTGATTACAGGAAAATTTCCCATTATACACTCCCATCTGCCATCTGCCATGAGCTATCTCACGTCTGCTTCATATCAGTATATAATACTTCACTTAGTTCTGTGCTTGGATTAGACATTAAGTGCATACCTCAGGTCTGGAGTTACCTCTGATTTCATTTCCGCCCACCTATCTTGACTTTTTTTTTTCCAGTTATAACTTCACCTCAACCTCACATTTTGTTTTGAAAATGTATTTATGCTGCTATAGACGGTAACCAAAAAACTAATATGATTAGCATTTGAATATGTGAAGGCAATGATAGGTAAAATAACTATGTATGATTAGTAGGAATTATTTTTCTTCAATACCTAGCACAATATGTGTAGCTTGTAGAAACACGGATGAACAAATCATTAGCTATTTGTGTACAGTATGATCAGCAGATTTTATATTCAAGATATTAATTTTGAGGCCAAAGGTTTACACTGTACAGGCAAAGGGTGTTTTGCAAACTTTGTTTTTGTCACTTTAAACATCAAGTTGAGAGTCTCATTAAAGTCGACTGCTTCTTTAAACAGTTTGAAGGATTTCAGAAATTGATGTAATGATTTTAGAAGCTCTTGAATAGTCAGTTTATAATTAGAGCCAGTCATATTTTCCATATTTTGCTGTTTCTTTAAAAGGTTAACGCAGGTCTCACAGCCCGCCAAATGTGTCTATTAATGCTCCAGCTGAAAGACCTTTCAAGTAATGCTTTTTTTTTGTTTATCATAACTAAAACTCTCTCATATTTTCGCTCCTCCTCTCAACGCGCTGTTTTAGTGTCTATGTAAATGATATACTGCTAAACCACGCCCCTCCTTAGAACAGCAGAGCTGAGCATAGATGAGCAACAAGCTGGGAGAAAGGCGTTTTCTTATATGAAGTCACATTAGGAGGAATATTTTATTTATATTTAAGCCTCGGACAAGGAAAAGTGAACACGAACAAAAGAACAAAAGTGGACAAGCAGGGAATGTATTTTTCCGACTAATTTGAATATCTTAAACCCACAGATCCATCTGAATGTCGAAAAATGACTAAACAGTGCATTTTGCATAATATGTACTAAATTTTTTGCCCTTGATACCATACTCAGACAACTTATATAAAATATTTTATATAAAAATATGCACCTCTACATATATGATTTCTCACCATGAGTAATTCCCATAAAGCTGAAGCCACCATGAGGAATATGTACAGTATGAACAACTGTAATTTAATTAAAGAATAATCTGAATAAACAGGAAATAGGCATAAAAAAACTCTAAGGAAAAAAAAAACATATAGTATTGCCCATTCCTTATTTTCATTATTATTATTTTTTGCATATTTGTCACACTTAAATGATTAAGATCAATAAACAAATTTTACTATTACACAAAGATAACCTAAGCAAATACAAAATGCAGTTTTTAAATAATGATTCTATTTTTTAAGGAATAAACGCTGCCCAAACCTGCTAGGCTCTATGTGAACAAGTACAGTACAGTAATTGCCCCTAAACCTACAGTAATAACTGGTTGTGCCACCCTGGTTGTGGCAAGTCGTTCAGGTTCTAAAGCTGAAAAGCAGTTCTTTTCATGTATTGCTGTATTAGAATTGCACCAAATGTAATGAAATGCACACCTTCCAGAAAATTCAACTTTTGTCTCATCAGTCCACAGAATATTTGGCCAAAAGTCCTGGGGACAATTTAGATGTTTTTGGCAAATCTGAGACGAGCCGTTTTGGTCAGAAGCAGCTTTCGCCTTAGAAATCTCCCATGGATACCATTTTTGCCCATTTTTGCCTTTCTTATTATTGAATCCTGAACACTGACCTTAACTGAGGCAAATGAGCTCTGTAGTTCTTGAGATTTTTTAGAATACCTTTTCACAGCACCGTGCTTCTGCCTGAAAGGTTCTGCTTAACCTCAAGGCAACATCAAAGGAACTGGTGAAGGAGTCTGTGGCATAAGGTACCAAAATATATACTTAAAGCTTGTAGCCAACTTGAACAAGCAAAAAGATAAGAAGTCAAGATGTACAGTACTGTAGCTAGTCCACCCAGCAAGTAAAACTTCCATTTTGCTCTTACTTAATGCAAATGAAGTACTTATCTATGTTAGACTTTTATTTATTTTTAAATATTATAAGTAGAATTCTTTCATGTTGCCTACTTACTGTTTTTTTTCCTCTTTGCTCTTGTTTGTTCTTCCAAATAGACGACATTGATTCAATCTATTATTGAACAATATTCTAGAAACAAATGCAGCTTGTTTTACACAGAGTGTGTTACACTATTGGGGATAATTTATTATAAATTTTTGTAATTTCATAACCATCTGGAGTGAATTATCGGGGTGATATTTGTGTCGGTTTCCAGTGTACAGTGTATGGGGTTGCTTTGAAACTTCAGTTTCTTTTGCGGGATTAACATTGAAAATTTATGCATGTGTCAAATAATAAACGTAAGCCCGCTTTTAAAAATATACTATCTGGTTTATTTAAAACTTATTTGTGCAAACCTACAAGAAATATCTATTAATGTCTATTTATATTTATCTATTCCCCCTGACTATGGTTATTAGTGAAACCGGACAAGACTGGTTATTATAATCATTTATTTCTTGTGCAATATAAATACCCGTGTACCAGTAGCTCAGTAATTTGTAGGACATCTGTGTTGAGCAGCAGGCATCAGACCGAACACGAATAACATGCACCTCATGAAACAGTCAATTCACTGGAAAGGAAAAAGGAATTTGCATGCAGTAGTGCTTAATTTACTTTCACACCATGCTCATCTAGGTGAACTGTGTTCCATGAAATCACAAATGTTTAAAGTGTGAGATGGCAAGATGCCTGCGTGTGGTCTTTATGTTCTTAAACAAAAAATGTTTTTAAAGAAATAAAAGTTCAAAGGTGGCATAGATAATTATTAAATCTGTTTATAGGTGGAAAAAGTACTCACTTTCTTTACTCTAGTTAATGTGCAGTTACTCATATGAATAATAAACTGAAGTACATACAGCTACAAATTATTTAATCAACTGAAAGGAGAAATACATGGTTGGACAAGTACATTAAGACAAGAAAAATTTACAAGGGAAAAAGGAGATCAGTCTTGAATCACACACTAGTTTTCGTTAATGGCGGTAAATTAATTAACGAACATGATAATAACTGGAACAAAACATTCTAGCTAAATGATAATAAAAATCTAAATACAGATTATATGTATTATTGCCTCATTATCACTGGTATATTATAATTTATAATATTATGTCTTTGAAATGCTGATCAACTCCTTGAAGTTGACTGATTTGACTTTTTGTGTAAAATGTATAAAGTAAAAGTCCAAAATATTAGGTCAAAGAAAAGGAAAAGAAACTTTTTTTTTTCACTCTTAACCTTTGAGTACAGGTTATATGTGAAAACTTTACTTTGATGTCCGCTTAACCCTGAAAACTTACAGCAGTTTTTTATTTGTCCTGAAAAAAATGTGGTTTTATATAGTAATGGAAAAAATGGTTAAAATGGCCTAGGTTTTAAGTGTTAATGTCTAATGTAAATCTAAGCACCGTGGAGTCTTCAGAGAATTGTGCTTGTATTATTATTACGTTTGATCATAGAATCACCTGTAAACAACCATAAAAATACATGTGATCATATATATCTGTGTTATTTTAAGTACTATGGATTGTTCAAAGAAAATAGCATTAGTGCCAATGCCTTTAATGATCAGATTTTTTGCTCTACCCTGGCAAAAAAAATGCAGTTTGATTTTCACCAGTTTGTGTTTCTCATTAGTATCTCTGCCTGCCTTGTGGAAGAGCAGGGTTCAACCCCAGCCACGGGGCTGCACAAGTCAGCGCACTGTCAGTGCTGGTCCACAGCCTGAATAATATGGGTTGTGTCAGGAAGGGCATCCTGCATAAAACCCTGTGCCAAATCAAATATGCGCATGGCAGCCTCTAATGGGACCAGGGGAAAGAAAAACATTGTGTTCCTGTCATAAGTTTTTACAATGGTTTTTATCACGGTGACTTGTACACTTATTTATGTTAGATACAAGTGCTGAGTTTTTGATTACCCAAGCTTTATGTCACACACCCACCATTAGTAAAAATAAATAAATAAATCACTGCACAACCCATACACAAGTACCTAAGTACATACACGGTCTAATCAAACACTACCATAAATAATCAGCAACCAAAGCTTGATTTGCTACTCGGACATTTCTTTCTTCAAAAGCTCTCCTTGTATTTACGAACTGACCTTGCGCATCCCATTACATGGAAATGGCTGCTCTTAATGATTTTATAAATTATTTATTATGTAGATTGCTTTGTGGAAAGTAAAAAAGCTGGATGACTTTTTTAAAAAGTAGGTCAAATGTATAACAAAACAGCAGATAAATGCCACTCTGTTTTTGTTGTTGTTTTTTAAACAGCCTACCTCTCTCAAGGTCACAGCTAACATTCTTCTGTGAAGGACAGTGCAGCTAGAGCGAATACAGATATTTGTCCAAATAGATAATAGACAGTCTGCCACTGACAGACAAGATGCTCAGTGGAAGCATGTTCACAAAGCAAATAGTACTGACAAGATTCATTTTAGTCAAAATTTGTCAAGAAAAAAAAAGAAAACATATCCTTTTGCTGTTCTGTATATATGTAGGGATGCACATATGTATTTATGCAGTGTTTGGTTTAGTTTGACTGAATGTGCCCGTTGTGAGTACTGTGATAGATAGATTGGCACCCTATCCAGGGTGTACCCCACCTTGTGCCCTAAGTCTCCTGGGATAAGCTCCAGGCCCCCTGCGACCCTGAATACAGGATACAGTGGTATAGATGTAAAGCTAAAATAAGTGAAATGATGGAGCTGAAGTAATTCGACAAGGAACAACTGTGACATGATCAGAGTATGACATCACAATATGCATCACCTCAAAGTCACTAATGGAGTAAAGGTACAGACTCAACATACAAGCACCATCTGTGACAGAGAATCGCCACCGCACAGTCTCTACTATAATGTAAATATGATGTAACAGTATAGGGTCTGTGTATAAAAACCTGCGTGTAAGAGACTGCAGTCAGTAACGTGAGACAGAGAAGCGCATCGGCTGCAGGTCACTGATGGACACTGATGGTATGATAATGCCGCTCTTTAACCGATGGACCGATCACTTGAATCTGAGTTACTTGATATTGGATGTAATTACTATAGTGCTCATTACAAGAGAAAAGCAGTGACTTATGTTATGATTGAATTGTTGTTTAAGTGTTTGCATTTTCACCAAAAAATTTAATATGATGTTGTGTACGGTTTATGGAATAGTATGTGTTAAGCATAGTTAAATAATTTTGTTGTATTTGTTAAGCTTAGTTAAATAATTTTGTTGTATTTGTTTACATTTTATTTAACTAATATTTATTAGAAGTAGTGATTCAACTGTTTTTTTTATCAGAAATAGTGATGTACCTTTTTTGTGGTTTTTCATTTAAGGTTATCGACCACTTAGTTGAATCTACTTTGAACAATTGTTGTGAAACCTGCAAAGCTGTCAGACACAAGAATTAAAAGGTGATTCCAGAGTTGATCCTCATGTACCCTGTAGTTGGCTAATGGCTTTTTTCGAGTTTGAAGCAGAAGCTGATTTGCAAATTTCCAGATAACTCGATAGTCGATAACCACGTGAACAGTCGATAACCAAGTGTAGCAGTGTAGACAGAGATCAACCTATCAGTAAAGTCCAGAGACAAGGTTAAAAGCATAATATCCAAGCAAAATGGCTAGTTTTGAAAGTTTTGGAAAAAAAGAGTTTTGGAAAAACAGTTGAGCAACTGAAAAGGGAGAGAACTTCTGCAAAAAGTAGCTTCACCAAACAAGCTAACTTTCTCAACAGAGAAACACGTAATTTGCCGGAATCAGAACTAAAAAAGTAATTCAAAAAGTTCTCCACTGGAGCAAGGGAAGTTTTTGAAACCAATGATGATTACAAGGCTGGGTTACTGGCAGAGATTAAAGCTCACAGAGAAGACAGTGCAGAGGTATCGCTTTCAACACAGCAAGAAGCTGATTTTAAAGAAACAGAGGAAGAATTTAATGCAAGGCTCGAGGAAAATGACAAGCTAGTGCAAACTAACCTCTGGAAAAGATGGACAAGCTGAGATGTCAGCAACTATCTCCGCAGCAGATACAGTTTGTGAATGCTATTACCACCATGCCTGTCAATAAAGTCGGCTATAGTCTGCAACTGGAACTCTTGAGGAGACTGGTGAAAGAGGCAACGAAGGCTCTGGTAAACTGGGAAAGGTGGACCCCAACAACCGAGTTAGAGGGCCGCGTATGCAAGCTGAAAGAGTTTAGTTTAAGTGTGTAGCAAGAAAAATTTCATTTGCCTGCACTCAAAGGATTACAGAGAATGCACGAGCATCAGAAACCGATGTGAAAAATAAGATGGATGTGATAGCTTCTGCAGCTCAGATTATGCCGGTAGTAAAAATCAAACCTACAAGCTTACCTAAGTTCAGTGGTAATAAGAGGGACTTCTACCGCTGGAAGAAGGACTGGGACAACCTTCAGAGACAAGGAGAACCCACAGGGTCGGCTGAGGTTAAAAAGATTCAACTGGTGGACAGCATCGATCACAAGATTGCCAAAGAGCTCAGGCTTTCCTTTTACAACACAGCTGCTGACATCTTTATAGTGTTGGAGAACCGCTATGGAAACAGGACCACAATCACCATGGAAATTGTCGAGGAGCTAGAAAGGATTCCTGCAGTGAAAGATCATCAGCCAAGGAGGGCTATAGAGTTAATCCAAACGATAGAAAAAGCCCTGGCAGATCTCGCGGACCTTGGAAATATCAGTGCAATCAAGAACCCACTTGTGATAAAGTCCATTGAGAGCAAGTTACCTGAGTTTGTGAAAAGACAATGGTTAGTCTATATGACGGATCCTGCAAATGGCATCACACCAGAGAAACACTTTGATGCACTACTAGAGTTCCTAAAGAAAGAAGAAGAAATTCTTGAAAGGCTCGAGCAGCTCAAAATCTCAGAAAAGGCAGAAAGGCCAGAAAAGAAGTCTGAGAAGTATATTGTACCTTCACCAGAACGACAAAGAAAGTTTCTACAGAAAGTGGATGCGTCATGTGTGGAGAAGAGAAGCATAGAGACAAAATCTTCTTCTGCCAAAAGTTCAAAGAAGTAAAACTAGCAGAGAAGAAATCCATTGTAAAGGAACTGGGTGTGTGTAAAAAGTGCTTGGGATGTCACAAGGATGGTGACAGGTGCAACGACAACTATCTTTGCAGAAACAGAGACTGTAAAAGGGGAGCCTCGTCAGACCACCATTACCTCCTTTGTCCAAAAGGGGAACTCAAGGACATGGGTGGGGGAAGAGCCACCACCAGAGACCCCAGGAAAGGAAGCAGATTTACAGATGAGCAGGAGGAGCTTCTGGCTGAACTCTCACCAGAACTAGCAGAAAAGTTCAAAAGAGCATTCACCAACAAAGCTTAGATGGTAAACTGCTCTGAGAGAGACAAAATGGGACTTTTAGTCGGAAGTGGATTAAAAGAACTACCAGTTATTATGATTTTGATGGAAGTAACTGCTAATGCAGGACAAAAAAATGGCACTCTGATAGATCTGGCCTCAGACACAAATTATATTATGCACAAAGCTGCTGATAGACACAAGTTAAGAGGAGAGAAAGTTACCTTGGTGGTTCATGGGGTTGGCAAGATGGCCATTAGAGTGAGCACAAAAAGATACCTCCTCAGGATCAGAGTCAAAACTCAAGAGGGGAATGTGAAGGCTCATCAGTTGATCTGTTATGGGTTAGAGGAGATTGCCAAAGTCCACAGAAGTGTAACTTCACAGCAACTTAAAGAATTCTTTTCAGACGCAGACCTCAAAGAATTGAAAAGGCCGGAGAAGATTGAACTCCTTATCAGCCACCGAGAGGGGAGACTCGCACCACAAAGAATGAAAGTCCTTTGGGACAGTCCTTTGGGGAAAACTGTTGCTGGAGCACACTCAGATCTGTTTAAGAAGGTGGATATGACAGCACATGAGTCTGAGACGCATTTTGTCCATGAGGGCAGATGCAGTCAAGTATGGGGAAATCTTTAAAAAGGCTGAAGCTCCAAATATCCCCAAGATAATCAAAAGAGGGAAAAGTCATGTGGCTGAAACAAACAGTTCACTGGCAAGTGACCAGGATTTTCTTGAGTGGTAGAAGTGGGACAGTATCGGAGCGGCCTGTGAACCAAAGTGTGGTGGGTGCTATTGTGGTCAGCCTGGAGGAACAGAAATTACTCTAGAAGAAGAGAAAGAACATGAGATTAGGGTCTCACCTGTATGTTGAAAAATATTCCCACAGTAAGTCACCTCACTGAGATACAGTACAAAGTATCAATGGATTCAGGACCCATCCACCCTTCCATACAACAGAAGTGGGATGGAAAGTGCTTTCCTAGGAATGGAAAAACAACTTAAGAGAGTACCAGAATGGCATGTATTTATGCAGCTCAGGTCCATGATATGGTCGAAAGAGGAGCAGCCATGAAACTCACTAAGGAGGAGATTGAGAAGTGGAAGGGACCACTTAGTGGCACCAAACCCCCACTCAATAACCACTCCGGTGCGGCTGGTCTGGAATAGTAGCCAAAAATTCAAAGGACTGAGCATGAATGATCTCCTACTAAAAGGACCAGATGTACTCAACCCAATCAGAGCTGTCTCCCTTTAGGAAGGGAGTATTTGCTGCTCTTGGAGATATTAAGAAGATGTACTGTACAACTCTGTCTGGCTCAAAGAGCATGAAGTGCATCTCCACAGGTTCCTTTGGAGAAATACGGAGAATGAAGAAATAGGCGAGTATGCCATAACAAGGGTCAACATCAGAGATCGCCCTGTTGGATGCATTGTGCAATTAGCTGTGTGTGAAACAGCAGGATTGGCAAAGTTTGCTCATTTGAAAGAGGAGCGCAGAGTACTTGAGGAGGATAGCTACGTGGATGACATCCTCACGTCCCACAATGACCAGGAGAAACTGACCACGATAATAAATGGACTTGAAGAGATTCTGACAGCCGGTGGATTTGCACTCAAGCCATGGGTTAGGTCAGGGCAAAGTGAGAGGTAAGTGAGGCAGGTGCACAAACAGATGAAGGAAAAAGAAAATAAATCTTTGCGAACAGAGTACTTAGTAGAAGATGACAAACTCTACATTATGACTTCCATTAACTTCTCAAAGGAAAAAGGAAATGAGAACAGGCCAGAAACTTCTTGAAGGCGAAGTGAAATTGAAAACGCCTAAACTGTAGACCAGGAGACAGCTACAGTACTAAGCCAGGTTCCTGGGCTCTATGACCCAATTGGTCTCGTTACGCCTGCCGAGCAAAAAGGTGCAATTCTTGTCAGGAATGCATTCCAAGAGAGAGGAAATGGGAGCTTAACTCGACAACATATGACAAGCCACTTTCTGAAAATCTCAGAAATAAGGCCATCAAACTCTTCGAGAAGAATTGGTGGATGAAAGTTGATGAACATTGGTTTCACCTAGTAAACAGTCAGATTGTGCTGGGGGCCATTCAGTGTGATAGCTATGGGTTCCCCAACTCTGTTCTTTGCAAACAGAATTGGGGAAATCCAAAAGGCTGAGCCAGCGAGTGACTGGTGGTGGATCCCAGGAAATGGCCCTGGAAAATCGATCCTGCAAGTTCTTGTTACAGGAATGGGGCAGCAGAGACAACTGTTTGCATTGTACAGTGAGCAGCACAGTCAAGACAGAGAAAGTCATCAAGAAATTGAAAAACAAGATTCCTGCGACCATCCTTCACAGAGATGTTAGACAGCTAGTTGTCTTGGTTCCTGCAGAAGAACATGCAGAAGAAAAGAAAGTGCGAACTACTTGGGCTCAAGAACCAGTAGTTCAATAGATGATGATGAGTATTTTGAGTAACCCTTGTTTTTGGAAATTCCCATCAAACCAAGACATAGAGGCAGAGCTAGTTTTTGGTATTAAGGGCATTGGCGGCTTAAACGGTTAAGGCTCTTCTTTACTAATCGGAAGGTCGGGAGTTCAAGCCCCAGCACTGTTAAGCTCTCGAGCAAGCCCTTAACCCTATCTGCTCCAGAGGGCCTGTATTCTGGATGACCCTATGCTCCGACCCTAAGTTCTCCAATCCTAACTGGGATATGTGAAAAATCATTTCACATTGCTGTAAGGTATGTGAGAAATAATTTAATATTAATAAACAAATCACAGGTACGTTTTACTTTAGTTTCAGTTTGTTAGACATTAAATTAATTGTAGGTAGGCATTAAGGATTATTTACATTTGCATTTACCTTTAGGCATTTGGCAGATGCTCTTATCCAATGATTATAAATGGGGATCTGAAGTACTGTAATATCAGACCACACATACAACTGACCAAGACTGGTCAGAGGATCTATTCAAGCAGATTTGTAGCTTCATGCCTTATTTGCATTGAATGGAGAAAAATCTCTTGGTTGCAGCATTTGCTAAAATAACAACTACACACACACACAGAGAGAAAACATGTTGACTGTTTGTTCCTTGCTAGTGTGAACAACCACTACTGACTATACCGCTTATTCTGTTCAGGGTCATAGGAAGTCTGGAGCCTATTCCATAGGTGGGGTACACCCTGGACAGGGTGCCTAACCATCGCAGAGCACCACATCACAAACTACAGGCAATTTGGGAACATAAATTAGCCTTTCCTGCATGTCTTTGGACAGCACCCAGAGGAAACCCACCCCAGGGAGACTTCACACACACAAACCCGATGAGGGAATCGAACCCTGACCCTGGAGGTGTGAGCCCACAGCGCTAATCACTACACCATCTCTAGCATGCTTCTAGCATGAACGTCGGGTCAAATAACCACTATTGAGATTAGGATGTGCTATACTGCTCTCATACCAAGTCAGAGGATGCACTAATGCTAGTAACAGGGTGGGACTAATTTAATTTGGATGGGTCACAAAGTGGCAAATATGAAAAGATAGCATGATATTAATCAACTAATGAATGTAATTATCAAGTCTGCCAATCACATTGCAGCAGTACAAAGTATAAAATCATACAGATACAAATCATGAGCTTCATTATAGTGGGGGAAATATTGTGCTCTCAGTGACTTTACGGCATGGTTGCTGGTTCAGAAGCTAAAACTCAAAAACAAAAAATCAAGGGAAGAGTAGTTCAATGTCTTGTTGATGAAAGACATGAGAGGACAATAACCAAACTGTTTTTGGCTATTTAGGAAGTCAATGGCAATGCACACTGGCAATGACAATAACCGCTCATGACAATAACTCATTTACAACCATGGCAAGAGGAAAAGCATCTCAGGATGCAAAAGACATACCTGTGCTAAAGGTAATTCTTAGGTGGCCTTTTGCTGTTGAAGCCCACCTGGCTCGGTGTATATTGTATCTTTGCATTATTATTTGTGTTTTAATTAATTATGTTGTTAAACATACGTTCAGGGTTTAAACAAGTGATATGGATGCAAAAAAAAAAACTTTCCTTTCCTTGTTTATTCACTGCTACATTTTGACTATGCCACAAATATAGGCCATGTTGCACAGATGGACATGAGGGACTCAAAGTCTAGCATAGCGAATTAGACAGGCAGTTCTTTCAATGCAGTTTTCAAATATGAGACACTTTCCAAAGCTGTCATCACAGTACTCCCCAAAGCTTCTTGCAGTGACAGATTACTCAACATCACTCCTCTTTTTTTTTCAAGTCCCCATCAGAAAAAGCACCATTTTTCCCGCCTTTGCAGCAAACAAGCCAAAAGTAATTTTCATGTCTAAGAAACACAATCATAATCAAAGAGGTCTGCATCAAAAGCAAGCCGCAGGCTGTGAGAAATCTCTAAAAGAGTTATCTGAATAAAGCACCTGGCAGACACACTCACCCAGCGGTTGTCCTGCTATGATCCGGGCGTTCTCTCCAGCGACGGCAGCCCGAGCGTTCCTCTCACTTATGTACTGGACGAAGGCGTATCCCTTGTGCACGGAGCAGCCCACGATCTTGCCGTACTTGGCAAAGATGACCTCGATGTCGGCCTTCTTGACGATGGCTGTGTTCAGGTTGCCGATAAAGACTCTGGAGTTGAGGGAACGTGGATCATTCTTGTTGGTCACGTTGCTTGTCTGACTCTTACCAGTCATCCTTTTCTGCTGACTCTCCTAAAAAGCAGACACAGGCACGCACACAAGCTTAGAAATTACAGCCAAATCTCAAAAGAGTACATATTTACTTCAGTCAGTCAAGTATTGTGAGCATTAAGGCAAAACTATGACTATGACTGGTTATGTTTACACATGGAGCTATTAACTCCACCCCAAAGTTTAGTATTCAGCACAGCAAAAATAAATGAAAGTTTGTTTTACATGCCCAGTGTGGGCTCAGGGATTTGCTATGGACAGCAAAACACAATATTTAACATAAAATGAATGAATGAATGAATTCTCCTGGAACCACATCTAAAAATTCTGATTCTATAGATCTAATGTAATGTGGTGTAAGTTGTGTGACTGTGAATATGAGTTTTGTTCCTGAATTTTCAGCAAAAGACTGTGAGAATATTTTACAGATTTTATGTTTATGTAACAGGATTAATCGATCTAGCAGAAGTCAAGCTAGTTTCCCAAACGAATATAAGCTGACTATATTGTACACCATGGTAGGGCGGTATTTTATATACAGTACGTAGCTGCCACGTTCGAGTGTTGTTCACCTTTAAACTATGTTACATGCAGTGCTTCAGTTCTACTTAATGGCACTTTAGATTAAATTTAATTCCTTTGCTAATAAAAAAAAAAGAAAAGTTAGCAGTATATATTGGTGAATATCAGATTATCAAAATGAAGAAACTCTTCTGCACACATAATGGCTCCCAATGAGTGCGGGTGATTAGTTATATGAGACAATTCCTATTCACCTCCCATCGTACATGAATTATGCCATAACACGTCCATGCATCTTTTCCAAGTCACTAAGTTCACAATAATGATAGTCCTTCACTTCCTAAGTTAAATTGTAGCTTTCATAACCCGCTGAGCATCCTTGTTCCTTAATTATTTTGAAATATGAAATCATGTGGAGGATAATTTATCCAATTATGTCAAAACTACATCGGTTTACAGCATTTGGAGCTCATCATCCCCAAAGGTGTTTTATTTTCCTTTTTTTTTTCTCTCTTCTTCTTCCATCAGGGATATTCATTTCAAGATCATTCCTATAAAATGTCAATTGCATATTTGGCCTCGTCCATATTCTCTCATATATATCACTGACACCTTTTATAGCAAAGTGACCTCGTTTTAAATCAACTCCACTACTGTTCATGACATCTGAACAACAGACAGGGCCTGTCTATAAGTCCTCAATGGAGGGCAATGGAAACAAAGAGAGAGAGAGCGAGAGAGAGAGAGAGAGAGAGAAGCAGGAATTCAATTATGTGTATGACATAACAATGGACATTGTTGCAAAGAAGCTTTACAGAATAAAAAAAGAAGAAATAAATTAGGACATGTACAGAAAAAAGCATAGACTATAACAGTTTATATCAGTTTGTCCCTGATGAGCAAGCCGAGCTTCAAGGTAAAACAACGGGAAGATGTCAATAGGAAGAAACCTTGATAGGAACCAGACTCAGCAGGGAACACATCCTCATTTGGGTGATCCATCAATCCATCCATCAACCTTTGTAGTCCAACTAGGGGCTGTAAAAACCAACGAGGACCATTATATTAATTTAAATTTTAGCAATTATTTTAGGACCTTCAGTCCATTAGGGTGATACCATGAAAATATATCAGAGTCTGGTTTTTTAAGGGGGGGGGGAGGATTTCCCTCATTTAGCCCTATCCATTTCCCCCCTGCATTAAGGCTGCTACTACTACTACCAGTCAGGGAGGACTATCACATGTTTCCTCCGAGCCACGTGACGCCAGCCACCCTCATCTTGCTTGCTCACACACCATTGGGGGCGCCATAACACCCTCAAAGGACAGCGCTATCAGCTCCTTCTGCTTGCGCGACCTCACATACTCCCATGATTTGTTGTAGGGCCTGATTAATGTGAGAGTGCTAATCCCACCCCACTGAGAGAGCTCGGCCCAATCAGCTCTCTCTAGGCCCCTGGCTGCACCACTTGGAGGCCTAGCAGCGTCTGGCAGTTTTGTGTGCCGTGAAGTTGAACGATTAATATAACAGAAAAGCTTTTTAAGTTAATTTAAAAGTTTTTTTTAAATAGTACTTTATTTATTCCAGTACTGAAGCTTGAATTCTGGAATTATTACATATAACACTACAGAGGACAGTCATAGCTGCACATTAGCGACTAACATTAACCGAAAACAAATTATGTATGACCAGAACTGAGTGAACCCTCAAACCTGATTGATCTCTCCAGGAAGCTTAGAACTGCCCTGAAGATGTACAGACTCAGTAAGTACAGTCTAGAAAAAGAAACAGGTCACACCAGCTGCCCTGGCTGTCTAAAGAGGACAGGCTGTGCACTTACTGCCAGCTGAGTGATGGAAACACAAAGAAATATATTCTACCAGAATCATACTTAAATCTGAGAAGTGCACAGACACAGATAAACTCCTGTATATACTGTACAGTATTTGGGGAGAAAAGTGAAATCATTTAACCGGCAGGAAAATTTGTTTCATTCTGTCAACCTTTTTTAGTTAGCGGTTTTCATCTAACACTCTTTGCTATCATTTGTTATTTTATGATCAATAACCTTATTGGATTTGAAGGGTATATCCATTAAAAAGCTTAACAAGAACACTGTTAGGCTTACATCTAAAGGCAGATGGGCAGCTTTAGTCATGATTTCTGAGTGTTTTAAATCTGCAGTGCTGTGCTGGCTTCATGCTGTACTCCCATGAATAACAAACACGGTTTGAATGAAGGGGTTACAGCTTTTCTGTTTAACAATACACACTAAACTTGCAGTTCTGTCCTTTAGTGTAATTTGCACTTTCATTGAACGTTGCATGCTTGTATATTTTAACGTCTCCCGGAAAAGACATCATAAGGAAAAAAGGTCGATGGGGGAAATAATCCACCTTGTTCGTGCTGGTCCATGTTTAAGTTCTCAGTGTCTGCTGAGGAGATGTTACAGACAGTATGTGTCAGGATAACATCAGTCCAAATGGAGATCTGTGGGTGGGTCACTTGGGTAATCACCGAACATGACTATCACTGATGTACAGACTGGGCTTGAAAGATGATGTTGCAGATGCAGTTAGTTCTGAAATGTGACTCATCACATCAAATTAGGTAATAAGTTGGACTTTCTTGGTGATTTTTGATATGCATATTTTCAGATTTCTGGTTGAATAAGGGCTATTTTATTATTAAAACTATCATGTCCGGCTTAGACACAGGAGGTCTAGAGGAAGACCAAAGAGGAGATTTATAGATGCAGTGAGAGAGGACATGAAGTTAGTTGAGAGGAGAGGACAGGGTTAGATGGAGGCAGATGATTCGCTTTCAGGTGGCAAGCTCTAAAAGAGAACAGCCGAAGGACAAAGCAAAAGAAGATGCCTGGTTATTGAGATATTGCCAGTGCGAGTTTGTTTACAAAGAAAAAAAAACAAACAAACACTGAAATCCTATTTTTACAATATTTCAATGTAGATTCAGTGAAATAGAAAGAAAGAGGAAACCCTAATTTTGACACCAGGGTTTCCTTGCTGGCGGCACAGTGGTGTAGTGGTTAGCACTGTGGCCTTGTACCCACAGGATCTGGGTTCAATTCCCAGTCAGGCTCGATTCCAGTCGCTGTGTGCATGGAGTTTGCATGTTCTCCCTGTGCTTGGTGGGTTTCATCCATGTACTTTGGTTTCCTCCCACAGTTCAAAGACCTGCAGATTAGGCTAATTGCCATTCCCAAATTGCCCATAGTGTGCGAATGACCCTGCTAGTGATTTCCCTGCTAACCCTAAAAAAAACCTTCACAAGCAATGAAGTAGTAGAAAAATGTTTTTTATGACAACTAGCTTAACTCTATAACAAGCTTATAGAGTTCATTAAAGTGCTTTAATAAAACAATATTTAGGATTAAAACTTTCTCAATTCTGTTAAAGGATCAGGAAGATAAGGTATATATCAACCGATTCACACCGAAATTGAACATTTTATACATTTCACCTACTGCAGTCAATCTCTTGCCTATATCGCGAAACTAATCTGCGCCACTTAATACCTGACTTGATTCACAAAGTGTCAATTTTTTCGATGTACAGACAAAAAAAAAAGAAAAGAAAAATAACATCAAGATGGGACTTAATGGAATTGCCAGTCCATTTCTCCCAGACATCCCTGCTTCTTATATTAACCTGTTACTGACCTTCAGTTGTCCTGTGTTTGTGCTGTGCCAGTAAAATAATCTAACATTTGTGCCAGTAAAGCATTGTTAAAGCGGCCCTTTAACACTATTATTTAACACTAGTAATATTGCTATGATACTGTATTTGACTACGGTTCCAGCTTCAGGTATAGAAGTACATAGAAATAGAGAGTGAGAGATGTTTGTGTCAAACTGTAATCTTTTCTCTCCTGCATTCTTACATTGCGTTCTCAGCATGGATGCATATACAGTACACACACACACACAAAGACACACACGACACTGCACCAAGTGTAGAAACCCCTGCTATGAGCTGACAACTAACCTTCCATTGGGTGTCATCCAATCCCACAAACACGCTTGCTTAAGGAACCTGACAATCCCACTTCTATTGCGGAAGAGAGAAAAGCATTCTATTCCTTCCCTCAAAATGTCAACGACCTGCTCTTATAAATATATAACTCACATTCTCTTGGACACAAGTACACCCAGATATGCAAGAATATGGAAATCTCAGACTGCGCTACACGCCGCTATTGATCTAATGTCATTCATGTTTGAAACGCGAACTCATTATATCCCGAGGACATCATTTGTTAAGTCATTTAAGCTTTGTTGAGAAAAGAAGCTTCCTATCTCCATTGCTTCTAAACGCATTACACATTCTTGGTAAGAGTTAAAAAAAAAAAGAAAAGTTTCCTGTTTAATTCACCTGCAATTTTAACATTTGCATCATCTAATAAAGCATGCTGTAAGTCTTTTAATGCTGGCCTGATGCTGCAGTGTCCCTGAAACATGGAGATGACATCTATTTAGCTTTGCCACTTAATGCCTGAATAATGGATCCAATACCCAGTAAATAGGATTAGTTGCCAAGGTAACACACATTCTGTTATTGGCTGCACGCTTGCACACTCACTCACTCACGGAGACAGAAATTGAAAAATGAAATTTGCTCCGTTGTCCGCGCTCTGTCCGTTCTCGCTCTCTCTCTCTAGCTTTATAAGCCTCTCTATGTCTCTTGACCATGTGTGAACTGCAGGGATTAATGTCTCTGCACAAATTACTCTCAAACATTCATATGCTTATCACATTACAAGTAACGCACACTCACATGCATAAATTGAGTCACACATGCACAAGTTTAGTTCCGTTTAGTCTTTCAGTGAAGGAGGAACTGGATGGGAATTCATTAGAAACTCATTATTTTCACACTTGAACATTGAAATTTGCACCCAAGGCATCATTATCTCAGGGCATATGTGTATTCAATTCCTCTCAAACCATAGATAGATTTTGCTTTTTTATCTGACACCTCATCTATGCACAAGCTTTACAAAAATGGAAAACAAATGATACATGCAGTCTGGATAAAGCCTAACTGAGCTGGTACTCACTCACTCACTCATTTACTCACTCATCGTCTATTCCATTTATTCCGTATACAGGCCTGGAGTCTATCCCAAGAGACTTAGGGCATGAGGTGGGATAGACCCTGGAGTGCGTGCCAATCCACACACACACTCATTCACACACTACAGGCAATTTGGGAGCACCAGTTAGTCTAATCTGCATGTCTGTGAACCTTGGGAATCCCCAGAAGGAACCCACCAAGCATGGGGAGAACATGCAAACTCCACACACACAGACCAGAGGTGGGAATCGAACCCTTGAGGAGCAAGGTGACTTCTTATTATATACTTACAGTAAATCAAACATATTAATTCCTAAAACTTTTTTTTTTATTATAAGCCTATGTCTAGACATTCAAGTTAATAATGTCTAGTTTGTTATAATCTTGTTCTACTGGCAGTTAATGTTTCTAATTAGGTATTTATTTCTTAAAAGAAATTATCTGGAAATAGAATAATAATAATAATAATAATAATAATAAAGAAAATAAATGCGAACCGGGTGTATAAACTTGTATTTGATTTATCTCAGCCATAATAAGAATATTTTGCCCACAACATGCATCTTAAACCTGAAACAAGAAGAAGCACAAGTTGATCAAGGTTTTGTTAGGCAACATCTGACACCAAGAACAGATACATTTCATGTAATGAAAACCCCATTTCATTTGAGGAAACCCCTAATTTTTAAGTGATTTCAAGTGAGTGTTTTGTGCAGCTTTAGAATTATTCAGAACACAAGGCCTGGGGGAAAAAAAATGGGTGAAAACACTGTTAAAGTGATTTCTGTGCATTCCTCTTCGGTAACTTCCAAGCAAATGCATCTACAGCACACCTCACACGGCGGTGATGGGAGACCCTGAGTGAGAATTCTTCACTCTCACGACTCTGGTAAACCGAGAACAGCATGGTGACAGACTGCTGCGAAAGAAAGAAAGTGTGTGTGTGTGTGTGTGAGAGAGAGAGAAAAGAGTACAGGAATAGAGGAGGAGTGAGAAAATGCTGTGAAAGCCGAGACTGTAATTATTACAGCTGCTCAAAAGCGTAGGCAAGACGCGAAGCAGAAAAACTCGACCGCTGCTGTCTTTGTGTTTCTAAAAACATCTAGCTCATTCCTCTCTCTCTCTCACACACACACACACACACACACACACACACACACACACACACACACTGCCATTTACACCTTTACAGAGGCCCACCAAGGTTAAGCACAAAACCTACATGAAAGTCACAACTAATAGGATTTTCATTTACATTGTATTCCATCCTACAGTCTTTAATAATTATGCATTGTCCTGGTCGGGGTCACCATGGACCCAAGTCTGCATCAGGGACACTGGGGTGAGGTGGGAATACTGTATACCTAGGATGTAATGGCAGTACACATCAGCGCAGTATGCACACACACACACACATACACACACACACACACACACACACACACACACACACACACGCCCATACACACACATGAGGGGTAACCAAAGAAACCAGCGCAAACCCATATGGAGAACAACTGAAACATCACAAAGAGAGTTGATCCTTTCCAAGGTCAGATCAAAAGGTCAGATCAAATATCGATCAACCAAACAATCATTCAATCAATCAAATACAGAAGTAAACTATATAAAAAGAAGGTCGTGCACTGGAGTCAATAAAACCTGATACTCAATACTACGATCCAATTAGCTCACTTCTACACAGTCAATTATGTTTAATTAATGAAAAAGATTAAACCTGTGTGTGAAATTACAACATCTTCAACCCTGCCCCATTGATCTATCTATTTTCCCAGAACTTCTATCTGAAACAAACACATGTAGAATGTGAGCAAGGGCAAAATGGGCCCTGGTTTGAATAAAAAAAAAAAAAAAAAAAGTCAATCACCTTTCCACAGAATAATGACCAAAGTAGATTAATCCACTGCTGGGCCTCGATATTTACACCAGCATGCTCATTTAGGAGGACATGGGTCAACTAGCGCCTCCTCCTCCTCGTCTCAGCTCTTCCCCGATTCGATCGAGTTTAGCAGTGTAATAAGAGGCCCGCTGTTATTTAGAGCCTCTCACTGACATGCGTATTGATGGCGGTGGACACAGAGGCGAGAACATTCGCAAATCAGCGGAGATGTGTTAAATTGCCTCTCTGGTCAGATAAATCACTTTTGTCGAGAGCTCATGTGAGAGCTCCCTTGCCCTCCCTTCCTCACACTCATCCTCCTTTTTTTCCCTGGCACAGATCCGTCTCCCTGGCACCTTGGTGTTCCATGTTCGTGTGTATGCGTGTGTGGGGGGGGTGTCTTTTTTTTTTAAGAGGAAGCAGTAAAGCTAATTGATTTTATTGCAAGTATTCCTGCTGCTGCTGCTTGTTCACTTTACAACTCGGTGTGATCCAAATGATGTCAGCTCCCTGCGTCAGCTCTGTGGAGGAAAGATCATTCATTCGCTCATCTGGCCATCCATCTTCAGTAAATGCATTATCCTGGCCAGGGATGTGGTAATACACCCTGGATGGGAGTCCACAGCAAAGCACCATTTGTACACTGATTCTCACCTACGGGCCACTTAGAGTAGTTAATCCAACTATCGGCATGTAACTGGGAGGTGCGAGGAAACTAAGGATCGCAAACCTACAGTAGATATAATAATGCTAAAAACTCAACTTACATAGTAATCTGAGCTCAGAATCAAACCTGGTTTCTACATAGAAAAAGATCACAGCAATGCTTTATTAGCTTGTATGAGAATCTCAGCGATTTCTATAGTCGGGAAACTTTATTTCCTAGTAATGATGGTAAAAGGAAATCAAGACGCTATAAGAAAGCTTGTCCTCTAAATTCCCAGCAACGTCTGGAAGGTGATTAAGAGGTTTATCAATTTAAGGCCAGATACCAGAAAGACAGTCCAATATCTTACCAAAAAGTGGCATTGTATGTGATTAAAAAAAGCAATGTGATATGAAAAGAACATAGAGCGTGATATATAAGAGAAACGAGAGTGGTCCGCGAGTGAGCCAAGGCTTAAGGCTTATTTATGTTTCTGCATCAAGTCTACGAAGAGCCTACGCAAGTGGCCTAAGGAGTTGTGAAATTCTATACTTACAGTATGCACTGGTGTGTTTGTGTTGTGCTGCAATTACACTGCCAAACCACTAGTTGGTGGTGTGGTTTCTATGCCACTGATTTGGGGCTAATAGATGTTGAGTCTCTGCAATTTTTTTTTATGTTGATTCAGGTTTGAACTTGTGTAGAGAAAGAAGCTGTAAATCCATAAAATTAGGAGCCAGAAAGATGTTGCTGCCATGTGGACCAATCACAATTGTTGGCTGGCTGCGCTGCTGCAACTTGTAATTACATTTCTGGGGAGGTACACCTCAGGCTACATCATAGGATATGGAGTAGGGTAAGTGGCTATGCAAGACCTGTGGCGCAGAAGCATAAATCAGTCTTTAGGGTTAACCCCGGAGAACTCCTGTAGTGAGATTGTCAGGTGATGAAATATTATGCTACAGAGTTAGATTGATGGCTGCATATATGATGAAAACCTGGTCAAGCATACTGTACATTCAGTTCTAGATGATGGATTTCCAACGAGGAAGATATACAGTACAGTATCTGAAAGTAAAGTCTAATTTCTCCTGTGAGATTTGGAACGCAGACGGAGAAAAAAAAAATTGAAGTAAAATGTATTATAAGCATAGCAGCTGTAGCAGCAGTATAGTGGCATCAGTAAGGCAGTAGTGGTAGTAAAGTGTCATCAGCATAGCAGTGGTAAAAGGGCATTCAAGATTCAAGGAGCCACATGATTGAATCAGTAAGCCCATTGTATGCGTATATAGGGAAATCAAGAGTAGGCTAAGACTCTAAGCCTGGAGACGTCCTATTGCGAGGCTGTAAGATGATGAAATAGAACCACTACATGCTATGTGATCTTGTAAATAAGATGAAAACCAGATCAGAGAATAGTTCCCAATGCCCATGTCAACAAGAGTGGGGATAAGGATCTTGGGTTTCTCAAAATCAATGCTGATACACGGTACGAATACGACTCTCCATTGACAGGATAATCAAATTGCACTGTTTCTCCTCTCTGCTCTACAGAACAGTGCAATCCCTTACGTACCATTTCATCCTACTACACGCAACACTTTGCCTTCCAGAACTAAGTTTTCTCCAGTGACTACACCAACTCCTTGACAGGCAGCTTTCACCTAAACTGACAAGTGGATATGCAGAATATGTCAGCCATAGCCAAGCTCTGAGTAAGCGATAAAATAGTGAGAGGAAGGCATACGTTTGGTGCTCCAGCATACAGTAGGTATCCAACTCAGAGTGTGTGTGACTTTAATGAATAGAGCCACGCTAGAGAGGCTGCTTAAAAAGCCAGACGTTGGGGATTTAAAGAGCTGTGCCTGAGGCTTCATTAACATAGTCTCACCAACCCCTTCAATGAATTTCCTGTACAATTTCCACCTTTGGGAGCGCACAGAGAGGCAGCATCAGCCAGTCGAGGTGGCAATCAGGCTGTGAAGCCATTCAATCACAACAAAGCAAGAGAGGCATGACCTTCCCACCCTCCCAATGTCAGATGAAAAACCTGGCCTTGTTGAATTACTGTTTTTAAGACACCCTTGTGGACTTGCCCTCGCCATAAGGCATTGGTGATCTGAAATGATTTTTAGTTCATAACTGAAAAAAAAAATGGGAGGAATATAAATGGTATTTCTAAAATATAACATTTGATTTACGCTGTCAGTCAAAAGTACTTGAATGCATCACTTACAAAGGAGCTATCTTTTTGCTTAAATTCTTCTTCATATTCCTTTATCAGATTACAGTAATGAGTGTTTTGTTAAAGGCAAGTGCATGTAATTGGTGAAGCAATAACTTTAAGTCTAGATTTGTCTTACAATTGATATTAAACAGTGTTAGCTTTAACTGTAAGATGAATAGACATACTGTATATACAGTGCCCTGAAAAAGTATACAAATAATAATAAAACAGTTTTTAAACAATCTCTTTCTTTTATCAAGTTCAAAAAGCTGTCCAAACCTACTGTACCTGGCCCAAAAAGTAGTTGCATGAGTGAACTGTAAGCATTTTTTTTTTGAAAGCTGAGTGAACTTTTACTTGCCACTCCCAGGCCTGATTAATGCCAGACATGTTGAATCAAGAAATCACTCAAAAGATCTCAAAAAGCAACACAGGAATTGGATGACTTGCCATAATTGATGGAACTGTGAATTCTACGCTCTACCAGAAAATCATGAATGAGAATTTTTGGCCATCAGTTCAGGCCTCAAGCTCAAATGCACTTTGGTTATGCAGCAGGACAATGATCTGAAACACACCAGCAAAGTGTGTACAAGATTTTGTAGTGGCCCGGCCTATCCAATCGAGTTCATACTTGAAAACCCTCCAATGTGGCTGAATTAAAACAATACTACAGTGCAAGGAAGAGTGAGGCGAAATTCCTGCACTGCGAGGTGAAAGACTCATTGTCAGTTATCGCAAATTCTTGATTGCAGTCATTGTCGCCAAGTGTGGCCCAACCAGGTATTAGGTTTAAGGGCAATTACTTTTTCACATAGAGCCAGTGAGGTTTGGGCAGGTTTTTCCTTAATAAAATACTGCGAACAGTGACTTCATTACACATAACAAATAGAATTAGTTTACTTGGCAAGTTACTGTTTGTCTACCAGATGTTGTCTATCCATTCCATTTCATTATGAAATGTATTTTTGTATACTCAGAGTCAGGAAGGCTTCCAGTAACTTCTGAACTGAATGTTTGCATATAAAACCACCTCTTGAGATACTGCTATCTGGCTGATTTAAGCTGGTTAAGTAACAGTTTGAATAACATTTTTCACCTGTCAGTGTGTTGGCTATATCATGACATACTGCTACTGTTAAAAACAGTTTCCAACATTTTCTGTATAGAAACTTTCATAGCTGATAAATTAATGTATTATTTACTACTGTGAAGATCTGTTTCAGGATGCTCTATAGGAAAGGGGTTTATGGGTTTAACTTGCATTGTTATGCAAATCTTTTGCTAAATAGGGTTATGTTGGGACACAAGAAGCAAACTGGAGTAGGCACAAGAGGATAGGTTAAGGAGTAGCTGGCAGAAAAGGTGCATTATTGTATCCATTAAAATACTTGGGACACACTCATTGGGGCTATTATGTAAGAACAATAATAAAATAAAAATAAAAGACAAAGAATAAGTACTGGCAGTACTGGCTGAGTCCTTGGAGGCAGATTGGAAAAATGTTGGCAAAGAGGTGTACTAGTAAAGCCTGAAGGCAAGTGAGAAATTTCTATAAATCTTAACTAAATGATTCATACCAAACACCTTTGGGATAAACTGAGATGGGGACTGCACCCCAGACCTCCTCGCATCTCCTCCAGCATCAGTGTTTGACCTCACCAGTGATCTTGTGGCTCCAAAATATAATGGGAAGCCTTCCCAGAAGAGTGGTGTGTTCCCTTCCTTACTTGGTGTAGAACAAGGGATTCTAACACCCTACTGTACATACAGTAGCACACTATCATTCCATTTTACACTATTTTGAATTTAACCCCAGAACCCCAGAAGGTAACTGATATTCTAAAGCAGAATAAGTGGAAATATAATATATGAGATTTACAGGACTGTCCACCACCTCCATGGTTTATTCTCCTCACCTTTTCACTACATAGTACAGGTAAGAATCTAAAACTACCTTCACCCCTAATTAATTACACTAAATGTTGGTTGCAGTCGATATGTGTTAGCAGAGCATAATAGCTTATTAATTAAACAAACATTTTGTTTACATATTGTTGATAATAAATGGTATTTGTAGAACTGTTGTATAAAAGCAATATCACACTCGAGGTCATGCCTGCATGTACTGAATATCAGCATGGCTTTGATATCTTAGGCTGTGCTCTTCAACTCCATCACAACAGTGCTGACATTCAGTACAACTGCATGACGTAACTTTATTCTTTCATGAGTTATTTACAAGTTTATTAATTAAGTTATAAAATGTTATAAATAAGTTATAAAAT
>JAQMYJ010000033.1:29740241-29770296 GCA_030014305.1 Clarias laeviceps
ACAGGAAGTTAATATCACCAACCATTCCCATTTTATTAAGGTGTATCCATATAAATGGCCCACCCTGTACATTAAATAAGAAAAAAAAGGTACAGTAGGAACTATTAGAAGAAAATTATATGCACATAATAGATACCACTTTTAAAGTTAAAAAATCTATACAGTGTGCAACAACAGGCAGCCTGAGATGGTGCAGAGTGCATATACAGTACGTATAATGCAAGTGTGCAACAAGTTGTGTTACTGTAATGGATTGTGTTGGTGCATGTACAGTAATTCCCACAAAAATAAGTCTGCCTTGTGCAGATTTACAAATGCAAGAAGCATAAATCATATGCTAAGACACGGACAGCACTGGCATTAAGGAATAATGGCAACTGCCGACTTTCTTGGACAACCTAAAACGTGAAGTGTTGATTAGGCTAAGGAGAACTAATTAGAAGCTAATTAGAAACTGGTTACTGTCAAGAGCGAACGATTTCTTGTTAAAATATGTCTCTCCTTTTCATGCTTCCCTCATTTGATGTGCAATAAGTGATACACATGTACAGTATGAGTTTATACTGAAGTGAAGAAAATGGGTCTCTGAGAGTGTATATTGTGTTGAAATGTGATGCTTAAAGCCCTGTTAAAGGCAAGAGGCCCTAGAGGACCCTACTCTTAGCCTACCAAGTCCTGATTAATGATCATGATATCCTGGGAAAGTTTGAATAATGAGAAAATTTACACTGCTGTTAAACGTGCAGAGCCTTGTGTATTCATTTAATTGCTTGTGTGTGTGTGTGTTTGTGTGTGTGTGTGTGTGTGTATACCCTGCAAAACAGCCTTTCGGAAACAACACTGCCTTATCTAAGATCCTCATTCACCACCCTGGTGTATGAGCTTAGTCTCTGCCAAAAGTGGACTCCCCCGTCACCTAAAGCAAATTTCATTTTAGTAGAAAATTGCTTCTTGTTCCTGACTGCCCTCCTCTTCCAACATCCCCATTTGTTGGTCTCCAATAAATTGTGCACCTATTGCACTGCCTAGAGCAGTAATCCAATTAACTAGGAAGGAAATGAAGCTGTCTCTTATTCAGGAAATCACCCATGTTGTGGAGGTGGAGGGAGGATGATAATGCCACACTTGTTGCGATGGAACCTTTAATTTGTGAGAAAAGAAATGCCCTTGTCCAAGGAAGACAGGAAGACACATTTGGGGTGACAGGATTTAATTGCCTGATCCAGCTCTGTTGTGTTTTTTTTTACGTTAATCTCTGTAAAACACTGCTTGCTGAAGACAATGACTCTCTTTCTGTGCATGGAAAGGTTGCTGTTCTCCTAAACAAGACACGGATGTTCTTGTTGCAATGCTCCACTGGAACGTACCACAGCAAGGTGAAAAGCAGCCAAGGTTGCAGACTAAGCTGAAGTGGAAAGCTGAGAGCAATGGCCTGCCCCTCATGGAAGAGTGGCTTGGTAGGGTCCAGAGCACATCACTGAGCAGCTCTTTGACCTTAATATCTCTCCTTGCTTCTGACTTTTGTGGCCGCAGGTGCAATGACAAGTCTCCCTGGCCTTGTTCCAGTCCATTATTCAGCTCCAACATGGGAGCAGCATCACCTCTTTGCCCTTGAAAAGCCTAGAAATCATATACGGACTATAACTCTGGTGACACACAACAGTGCATGCCAGCTGCTCCTTGCTCTCCAGTTAACACACACTCGGTATCGCACGGTGTAATCTTTTCAAGGACATCGTCTTTAAAAATACTATATGACCATATATTATATAATGTTATTCTAGAGCACTTGAATATGTGCTCACAACGTGGTGATTAATGTTCCACATTTTGACAGTAGCTATGCTACAATTCCAGTAACAGGGTTGCATGATTGTGCTAATTCTAATACTTTAGTCGTTTTTGTATGACAACAGTTCATTCATGAGGACTTATGTGTATGTCAGTGCCATCACACAATCCAAGTTGAATCATAAATGGATGTTATTCTACTTATTTATTTCCATATTTTTGGTAAGTAAAAGCATTGATATTTGAAACTCTTTATATGACAGCTTTTTTGTTTTTTAGCAATTACAGAATGAATGGCCGATGTCTATCTGGAAGTGTGCACCAGTTTCCTGGAAGCATGATAAGCTGTGCTTTGTTTTGAATGATGAGGCAATGGCTGTTTATACTTGCTATAATTTAAGTGATAAAAATGGAAGCGGTCGTTCCACTACAAGAAATGTAGCTCTAAGCAGGTTAAAAGTACCTGCTGTCCATTACATCACTGTGTATGAAAGGAATAAAGCACTTTGTGACATACACTCTTTGTTGGGCTGCAGCGCACCACCCCGTCATTGATTATTTTCCTATAATAGCGCAACCCATTGCTTTATTCCGTACACAACCACCTTAATGAATATGGACCACTGCTACTCTTTGGCAGTATTCCCTTATTCTTTTCCCTGAATGGCAAGAGTGAGCCCATGCTTTTATTTCGATTCAGCTAATTAAAAGGCCTGGCCAAAGACAATTATTGCTTGAGCAGCTGAGTCAGTTCTGCTAGTCTTTGATAAATCCCCATCCTCAAATTGGCCCTTCATAAATAAATGATAAACAGACCTGCTGGCCACGGCTTTATGGGTTTTTAGTGCATGGTATCAGATTCTGTCCCTAATCAGACTTTTGACTGTGCCATGGTCTTCTCATTAAAGCAGCATCTTAAGCAAAAAGCCAATTAGGACTTTAATAGCAGGTGTATGGTGAAAGAAATCACTGCAAGACCTTTAATGGGTGCAAATTAGAATTTGTAAACATTCTCTCCCTGTGACAAAGTAAAACATAACTATTGCCCTTCATTAACATGTATAAACCTCCCTGGGGGAAAAATGCGTGTAAATAGAGTCAAACTGCGAATGCTAAAAAGCACAGTAGGCTATACATACTATTTATGAACTCGGTAGGATATGCATGCTATTTACGAACTCATATCTGTTAGCAATCTTTAAAAGTGCAAAGTCAAAAAGGCTGATAGGGAATTACAATGGAGAAAATTACTTCTGGTTGGAATTAGTAGTTAGAAGGAGGGCACTGAATTTGAAAAATAAATGCAGGCAATAAACAATTAATCATCAGTCCAAACAAAACCAAACAATAAACAATATGACTGGAGTTTCTGCTGTGGCACTAATACAGAAATGGGAAAAAAATAGTTTTATGTACAATACCAGTCAAAAGTTTGGATTTATTTTCTACATTCTACACTCACTTATACTGTATGCAGGATTGCAGGGGGCCTGGAGCCTATACCAGGAGACTTAGGGCACGAGGTGGGGTACACCCTGAATGGGGTGCCAGTCCATCGCAGGACACATACACATCCTGTACACGCTCATGCTCATTCACACACTACGGGCAAGTTAGGAATGCCAATTTGGGAACACCTAATCTGCATGTATTTGGACTATGGGAGGAAACCGGAGTACCTGGAGGAAACCCACCAAGTACAGGGAGAACATGCAAACTCCATGCACCAGAAACCAAGACATGAATAGAACCAAAAACCGGTGGTGTAAGGTGACAGCGCTAACCAGTAAGCCACCGAGCCGCCTCATTCTAGAACGATACTGGATTAAAAAAAATATATGAAATAATACATATGGCATTAGGTTATTAAGTTGTTATATTAAAACCAGAAGGTTAGCTGTTCCAGAACAGTATTGTCAAGTGCATTTGAAAAACTCATCAAGCACCATGATGAAACTGGTTGTCATGAAAACCTTCCCAGAAAAGCAAGACCAAAACGTACCTCTGCCGCAGAGGAGAAGTTCATTTAGAGTCACCAGCCTCAGAAATCACAAATTAACAATCAGCACCTCAGATTAGAGCCGTTATGAAGGATTTAAGATCATAAGTAGCAGATACATCTCAATATCAACTGTTCAAAGGAGATTTTTGCAGATTTTGGACGCCTTCAGCATTGTTTTACAATGTAGAAAAAATAAAGACCATGGAATTTAACTAGTATTATATAAAAAAAAATTCTAAATCCAGAGAAGCTTTAAAAAAAGAAGTGCACTTTCAAATGAGTTGTTGGTTGGTGACTGCATGATGACAGCTCACTCGTTGCCTCTTAAAGCGTGCCAGCAGCTCAGGCTGATTGGGTAAAAGAACATGAATGTAATGCTCTGGTAATTGGGCAAACTGTTTTGGCAAAGGCGAAGAGACACACATAGTAATGATGTCTCTGGAAATGTACAAGAAAAAAGAAAGAGTTCAAAGAGCTCTGAAATGCAGCTGTCTTAATATGTGGCGGCAAGCGCAAAATTTTTTTTTTGACCCCCCCCCCCCCCCCCCCACTAATTTCTGATGAAATGTAGGCTGTTTTACACAAACTGTGCTTAGGTGCAATGTAAAATGGTCCAGCTCCGCGTTGAGGCAAGGACATTTTGCAGTGATTGAGTCCCTAAAAACATACTGACATTATCAAATTAAAAGCATGTTTTGTTTGTCTTGCATATGCAACATGTGTACTGTACATCTGTGCTTCAGGATTCCCCAGGCTCCAGATTGTGCGTGTGAGCGTTGTCTGTGCAAGGCCTTGACGAGTGTGTGACAGGAGTGTATGTACTGCCTGCTGTCTTTCTCCTGGGTGTTCAGTAACTCTTTGACCTTGCATTACATGCTGTATTCAGAGATCAGCTCTGTGTCCTTCCTTTTCTCTCTGTCTTGTGCAGGTTTCTTGCAGCAGGTTTTTCAGAAGCTGTGAAAATAGTAACATTCCCATACGTTCTTCTCTGATCAAGGACATACAGTAATGACATCATTTGTAGAGCTCTAATTTGTTTTCATTTACAATATCAAGCTATAATTAATTCTCTAGACCGGACCATGTTATATAAAATGTATGAAAGTGCAATGATGAATGGCACTTTCAAATAAAGTAATTTCTTCCATTATATACAGAGCAGTGTCTAAGAGAAGAGAATAATTCAGCACTTGTGATGTGGTGTGATTTAAGCCTGGAAGTTACATTGGGAACAGCGAGTGTATGCACAAAATATGACCAAGTGCGTCTAATATGCCATACGCATTTCTACCATTCGGGCTACGTTCACATTACCAGCCCGAAGTGACTCAATTCTGATTCTTTTTCCCCCGATTGTGACAGAGGTCTGAATTTTAGGGCTGTCTGAGTCACTTTTGTATGTGATCCTGGATTGGATACAGATCCAAGATGTGGTTGTGCGACTTGAATGAGAACGGGGAGATACTGGAGGTATTTTGCCTCTGAGCATGTATGGGGTGCTCGATGACGTTAGCACAGACAGCATGATAGCAGTGCTAGCAATAGCTGCTTAAAACAGCCAAAGTGAAGCGTCTTGTTTTATTGCTTCTTCTGGACATCATCAAATACAGCTGGCTAACTGCTTGTCGTCCTCTGGAGCAAAATCCCAAACAGATTTTTTTTTGCTGATTCATTATGAATGAATGAGTGGTTGTACCCAGATGGTACACACAAAAACCTATTGATGTGCCACATACATGCTGTTTCAGAGGACAGATAAAAGATTTTCAGACGTCAAATAAAAGTCAATTGTAATTATGATGTGACCCATCATGACAACAAAATCTTATCACTCAGTCCAGGGGGCCTGGAGCCTATCCCAGAACACTTAGGGCACGAGGCGGGTACACCCTAGACAGTATGTCAATCCATCGCATACACACACTCACACACTATGGGAAATTTGGGAATGCCAATTAGCCTAATCTTGATGTCTTTGGATTGTGGGAGGAAACCGGAGTACCCTGAGGAAAATCACCAAGCATGGGGGGAACATGTTGTTACTGTATTTTGATGTTTTCTATGATGTTTATTTAACCTTTCTCTAAGGAACCTTCAGTCTCACTGCTTTGTAAAACTGGTGAAACTATCCTTAGTTTCTTGGTAACCCGACACGGCACATTTTACATGTAATTAAAGAGTAAAAAAAGAGAAAAAAAGAGCAACTCGGTGAGAAAATGGAAATTTATAGCTGTTCTTGGGAACAGATTTGTTTTATGCACATTATACAACATTAATTTCAACAAAATTAATTAAAAATTATCTTCTGTGCTTTAATTAATTAGAAAGCATAGTTGTTAGAAACTTGCTATGGCATAAAATGAATAAAACAATTTAAAACCTGCTGGTAAAGGAAACTTAATCAAATATGTAACTTTAGGTAACTTTAGGATGGTAACATACTACCACATTAAGGAGTACCTTAAAAAAAACAAGCTTTTTGTCTTTTCTCAACTATTGTATATAGTAGTATATGAACATTCGAGTTATGCACTTTCAAAGATACGCGCATGTATTTGCGCATGTCCGGTGTCATGTGCATGCAGCCTGCATCCTCTGCAAGTGCAGTATAAACCCAGGATGTCCATGGGGAAGTATAAAAGAATTGGTGATGAAACTAGCACTGCTAAGAAGCGCCAAGCTAATGCAATATACCGTGTATAGCCAATTGTGTTAGTGTCCTAGTACCTAGACAATGTTAAACTTACGAACAAATTGGGCTTACGAACGAGCTCTCGGAACAAGACTCTTTCATATGTTGGGGACCTACAGTATTGTGAGCTCATATAAGAAGAGCCCCTTCCCAGCTTGTTCCTCAACTCTGCTACAGTATTCTTTGAAGGGGAGTGGCTCAGCACATTTGGGCAAATAGAGGGAGTTTGACAAGAAAAAAATGCATGATCTGAGGGCTATTTCAGCTTTTGCATTAACACATACTTTGGGGGAACTCTGAGCCCTATGTTAGCTTGTTAAAGGAATAGTAATTTATGTGACCTTTAATAAGTAGCTTTCACATAATAACATATAACATCATGTTTATTTTTTACTAGCTTTTAGATTACAAGTATTTTAAGAATATAAGGTCTAATACAGCATCCCATAATAGAAAAAAAACACTTTAAACTATGATTAATATTACTTTGAATGTAGCACTAGTAATTGTTTTTGCCACACATTCAGACTTTCATTGCCGACAGCATTCAAAAATATTCTGTAGAAAATATGTATTTACATATACATTATCAAGGGAACACACACACACAAACACACATTAATGCTTACAGATTTCTTTTTTTGGATTAATGCACTTCTTAGTAAAGTAGGCTTCTGGTTGTTTATTGATTATGGTCTTAATGTGTCTACTGGTGAAATACTTTATTGGACTTTCTTCAAGCTGTGAATTGTGGAGAGGACTCATATATACTGAGAGTGTGTCTGCCAGTATTTAGCATATTTGAATTAGCCATTACAACCTAACAACAGCAGCCATCCTACAACAAAGCCATGGCTGTACTATCCAGCAAGCCCAACATCTCTCCACTGACTGTCAGGGTTGTGGGTGGGCTTTGGAACCGTTAGTCTGCCATCCAAAAAGGATTTTCGTTTAAGATTTAGCTTCTCTATCAATTTTTCTTTTTCACCTTCTGGCACTGAGACCTGGATCACTTGAGACAATTCTGTGACCATGGCCGTTTCATTCATGAATATGCTTTCTTTCACACTTCGTGAGAAACTGGCAAGGGTTTCCAAACACAGTATTTCAGTATTTTTCACCATCCCAAGTCTCACTTCACTCTCATGCTGTTATTCCTAAAAAAATTATAATTATTATATTCATTATATATATATATTATATATATAATGTATAAAATAATAATACATAATATAATATGTTATATATATATTTTATATATATAGTATAAAAAATTAATATAAAATATATTATTTTTTATATATATATATATATATATATATATATATATATATATCTTTTAACCTGGAATGTTTTGGATCTGACCTTCAGATGACCTTGCCAGCTCTACATATTAACATACAGTAATGTTGCTCCACTTTTGTTTGACTAATCCAGCCAGTCAATGACTCCTCCTGTCCCTTCCACACTTTCTGTATCCGCCAAGCCATGTCTCCTTTCTCTAGCTTCCAGCATCCTACCAATCCTACTATATCCTCCTTTTCCTTCCCACCCCTTTGAATCAGTCACTTTTTACTTTCTTCTTTCAATTATCTTCCCTGCTCTGCCATTTTTCATAGCAAGAAAATGTTCTTGTCCTGTCCCTTGGCTGTTGGATGTGCTCTGCAGCAACTGCACAAAATTAAATGTAGCTAACAGTAAGTGGAAGAAGTCACAGGTTTCTACTCTTCTTATCTCTGTCTTCTGTTGAAGTCTCCCTCTGATGTGACTACTTTTACAAGGAAAAACTGGGCAAATCTGCATCTGATCCACAGAAACTCAATAACATATTTTTGCCTTTAATTTTGAGTCCAAATTACCCATAACATACTGTATACCGAGGACACTCAATACCTTTACTGCTTTCTAGCCTCAAACACTGAACTTTCTGCTCATATCTCAGAATGCCTGGTGGACTTCGAATCAGGGATGTCAGCTCATCCCCTGAACCTAAATCCCAGCAACACTGAGCTGCTGTAATTCCCTTGAGATGCATCCCAATGTCCTGATCTTGTGATCTCTCTGGAGAGCTCTTGAAAAGAACATCATCTAACAAGGCACACAACCTTATTACAGTTCCTACTGCAGGTTTAGGCTGGTCATAACCGGTTTTCTTCACTGAGCCCACTATGGTGCTGGTTCAATAGATTGTCACCTTGACAACTGCACTACTAAGACTTGTTCCTGACATGTCTTCCCATGTGTACCATCAGACCCCTGCAAATGTTCCAGAACCCAGAGGCACAAAGTGTTTCCTGTCTTTTTTTTCTTCTTGTTGTTGTTTTCTCCGACATTGCCCTATTGTTAGGCCCACATGAGATTTAAAACATGAATACTTGCCTACAAATCCAAAAATGGGCCGGCCTTTACCTGGCCAAATGCACTTAACAAATCCCATTCTGTATCCTGCTCCCTGTAGCACAACTTAACCTGATGCAACATCCCTCAAAATACAAAAAAAGCTGAGAGACTGGCTCTCTTCAAGACTAAACCATGCACTTATTTCAGTAATAAATCCAGAAAAAGAATATACATAGTTAATACCAAAAACTGAAGGTCATATGCTAATTGTTGTATTTAACTCTAAGTAAATGTTTTGATTATATTTTAAATCTTTAAAATTTTTTTTTTTTTTTGTAAAACTTTATGCTTTGTAAAGTGTTTTAGAAAGAGTGTTGTCTTATAAAAGGGATCAAATATGTTTTGATGCATTTGAACTTGTGAAGTGTTGAAATTTGCCCAGAATTTGCCCCTGTTAGTAATGTGAACATCTTGACAGCAATGTCTGTTTACTGTACATATACAGTCTATAAGCTGAGAGAGAGAGAGAGAGAGAGAGAAATGCATGGAAAAGATGTTACAAACAGGTACAATTTTAAATGCTGCACTTAAAATCAAGATCTAAACATATACCAATCAGCCATAACATTAGCCATGATGCAAAAATTTTGCCCAGTATTATGTACTGTAGCTTCCCTTGTGCCACCTAAGGCAGCTCTGGCCCTTCGGGGCATTACTCCACAAGGCATGGGCATGTTCTGTGATGTCTGGCAGCAAATCCTTTGGGTGTTGTAGGGTGGGGCTTCCATGGACCAGATTTGTTTGAACGGCACATCTTACAGGTGCTCGTTCGCATTGGGATCTGAGGAGATTTGAGGCTGGATCAGAGGCCTTGGCTCTTTGCCTGCTGGGCTCTGTACGTGATGGGCTGTGGTGCAGTGGGTGTTCTGATGCCTTTCTGTCTTGGCCAGCATTGACGCTTTTTGTGAGTTGGGCTGCAATGACTTTTCCACGGGATTGGACCAGAGGGCTGGACTTTGGTCCCTGAGAGCCTAGGTGACCCTTGGGTGCTCAAGATTCTAGTACATTCTAGTACATTCTAGCCAAATAAATGAAAAGTCAGAACATTTATTTTCTATACCACTCATCCTGTACAGGGACACAGTATAGAAATCGCCCATCCCAGGAGACTTGGCCAAAGGGCAGGATACACCCTGGGCACGTTGTTAATCTATCTCAGGGCACACAAACAAACTGGGCACTCATTCACATACTACAGCTGATTTGGAACTCCAGGTAAGCTACTCTTTGTGTCTTTGGAGTGTGGGAGGAAACCCACCAAGCATAGGGAGAACATGCAAACTCCTGAAGCGGGAATCAAACCCTCAACACTGGAGGTGTGAAGCCACAGTGCTAACCACTACGCCGCTGTGCCTCCTCACTCAGAGCGTGTAAAAACGTAATTTAAGTTAAAGTTGGAGTAAATGTTTACTCCAACTTTGTTGCATGTAAAATAATGTGTGCAATTAGTCTTCATAAATCACTGATGGCTCACGTACTAATTACATGTTTTATCGCTTGTTTACTGTTTCTTTCGGGGTCTCAGTAAATCACTTTTACGTATATTAGCATATAGTAGATATTAATGACTTGGCAGTTTATTAGTTACTTCAACACCAGTGTATCTATACATACAGTATGGCACTTTTGGGGATACAGAAAATAAATAATAAGTGTAACTGATACAAAAAAAAGGCAAGCTGGATTATGCATCCTTCTTTTTCATGGAAAATTGCATTAAAACAAATGACATGACATGACACATCATCTGATTTGGCTTTAACAAATGTCTCAAAGTGAACTGATTGTAACATTTGTGGAACCAATAACAACATGGTCATAAGCAATAACATACCAAATGGTATGTCAAACTATAAATTACTGTACATAAAAAAGGAAATGTTTGTGTAGTTTGAATGAAGGGGCGGATTAATGGCAAGCATGGCTTTTCTGTTTACTGTGCTCGCTATTCAGCAGAGACATGTCATGATTATGGACTTGAAACACTTGGCTTGAAAAATCGCAGTCATGAATGGAGTTGCCTATCTGTCTGAGTAAAGGCATAATGTTTAGACATTTGAGACCTTGTGCTACAAGGCTCAGCCATGATTGTTTCATTATCGCTTGTAATAGTAACACAGTTTTACTGATAGGGCTAAAAGAAAAAAGAAAAAAAGTACTACCGATCAGGCCACTACAGCAATAAACTGCTTAATAATGCTATTTTTCTATCTACTGTACCTGACCTGCATCTAAATATTCCGGTTAAATATTCAGATTTGTTTTGTTTTGCAGAACTGATGTATTTAACTCAGATAGCGAAACATACACTCTTAGTTGTTGTCACTTCATGACTGACACATTGTGTTGACTCACTTAGTATGATCCCCTATACCAGATATAACGCTTTATTTAGTATACAGTGTCAAAAGGGGACTTTTTGAACATAGTGCCAATCCATCGCAGGGCACACACACTCGCAGGCATATGCACACACACACACACACACTACAGGCAATTTGGAAAAGGCAATTATTCTAATCAGCATGTCTTTGGACTGTGGAAGGAAACCAGAGCACCCGGAGGAAACCCACCAAGCACGTGGAGAACACGCAAACAGACCCCGAGGCGGGGATCAAACCCGAGCCCTGCAGGTGCAAGTCGACAGTGCTAACCACTAAGCCTCTGTGCCACATGCACACAAACAGAATTCTGTAAATAAAGCAAAACACTCAATCCTGGAAAAGACCTTCTGTTCTGATACGCCTTTTAAACACACACTGAGACGAGTGCCACCGCTCCCAGGGCTCAGCACAGCATCAGGTCCAGCAGCATGCACCTCCCGCATCTCCTGTCCTTTACAGAGCCACTTAAGTGTTTTTTTTTGTTGTTGTTGTTTTTTTTTGGAGTGAAGGGATAAATTAGTAGTGGGACGATCAAAGGGGGGAAGACTAATTGAGATGGAGTCTGCTCCCTGCCTGCAAGGATTCTCGTGCTTCGCTGAAGATATGGGGATAATTACAATTGTCAGGTTGTGGCAATCAGTCAAGCTAATGTGCAATCACAGGTTGAGACCTGACATTAAAAACAAAGTCAGGGATATTTTGTTGTCGTTAGCTCGTCCTGTAAATACCAGTGGCTTGATTCATCTCTTTGTCCTGGACGTGTCTCCTTGGCTGATTATAATGGGGCAGTCAGTGGGTGTATTAGGCCATATGCTGTCTTAGTCTGTTTTTTTTATTTTTATCTGGAGTATGGGCTCCGGCTCCTTTGCCTCCCTGTTGCTTTCTTTTCTAGCTCTGATCTTTTGCCAGGTTATTTAATATTTATCAAAACTTGAAAATACTCAATGCACACAAGCCCCCAATTCCCAAATCCTCAAACTGCTTTTTTTTGTGTAGCTCTAAGAATGCATTTTTCTTTTTTTTAAAGAAAAGGTTCTGATATCTCCTTTATGTTTTCTATGCCTGCTAAAAGCTGGCTGATGCATGACTGGCTCATGCACGAGTTGTACAGAGACAAATACAGTAATAAGCAAATCTGACACCTGGACCCAGTGAAACGCCCATCAACAATTACACCCACCTGTTTTAATCGGATTATCATAGGCGATATTAAAATGTACGCCAAATGAAACCAGCATTGATTTATTTAGACCTGGTCGTGAGTCTGATCTAAAGCTGAGTCAGCCGGAGCGATGGTGAAAATCAATTCAGTGTCCGACAATAAATCTACCAAATGCACCTGTTTAAAGCAGGTGGGGCGCCAAAACCTCGTACAGTGCCTTGCACTGCAGTCGTAGATAAATACACTGAACCTGGCAAATACTGCACCTGAAAACCGTGAATAAGCAGAGTGAATCTGAGTATTTCAGCCAGCAGGGTGAGTGGGAAAAAAAAAAAGTTAAATCTCAGGGACGACCTGTGAGCACTGGAGCTGAAGAAAGGTGAGAAGTCTCAAAAATACTGCAGGAAACCTCATTATAACAGGGTATCTCTCTCACACATACTGTACACTCACACACAAATAAACTGTATCTCCTAACACTTACTAAATGGGAATTCACTCTGGGCTAATGTAGAAGATACATAGACTACCAATACATTTCTGTAGTTCTAGGTGAGAAGAATTTTTGTAAGGCATATAATAGTAGAGTTATGACGCATAGTATTGGCAGATAAATGGTGGGAAATAGTGTGAGTGTATACAGTAACTGTGTTGCTACTGTAACATCCAAACAAATCAACATTGAATTCTTATAAGAACCAAATGTGCAACACAGCGACATTTTCATTATAAGAAAAAAATACAATTAGTCTGCTGAGAGTGTCATATGGAAAGTTACTGTGTGGTCTTCTCTCACTTATAAATTTTATAAAAATATATTTCAGGTTGGGCGGCACACTGGCTTAGTAGTTAGCACTGTCGCCTTGTACCTCCAGGTTCCTGGTTCGATTCCTGCCTTGTGTCTGTGCACATGGAGTTTGCATGTTCTCCCCATGCTTGGTGGGTTTCCTCCCGTTGGTCTGGTTTCCTCCAACAGTCCAAAGACAATCAGATTACGCTAACTGGTGTTCCCAAATTGCCCGTAGTGTGTGAGTGTGTGTAGGTGTGTGTGCCCTGTGATGATGGATTGGCACCCCGTCCAGGATGTACCCTGCCTTGTGCCCTAATTCTCCTGAGATACGCTTCAGGCCCCCCAGGACCCTGTATACAGGATAAAGCGGTATAGACAATGAGTGTGTGAGTGATCTTTCAGGTCTAGTGCCACAACAAGCACAAAAAACAGGCATCATTTCAAAATACACAAATTAATAAAAAAAAATGTTTTAATGATTTAAAGCCAATTCAGAAGTTGAATAGCATAAACATGGGGAAGAATCAACCTAATATTAAGGTTTGGAATTCACTAGCCTCTGAGTCATTCTTATTTGTTATGGCTCAAAGCAACTAGAAGTATTCTATTCATCGTGAAATGAGGTAGCAAAGAAAAAGAAAAAGTCTGCATTCACATAACCATGTTGTAAGAAATAAGACAGGACGTTTAAGGCTGCACTACAAGTCAACAAAATATTGTCATGGCATTTCATCTGTGCCAAGAGGGAACACAAATGCAATTTAGGACTGAAGAGGGTTTGTAAAAATCCTGCTGGATGATTTCAAACATAACACTCCATGTTGTGTCACTCGATTGATATTAGAGCAGATGCTTTCATTTCTGACCAAGAAAATAGCAACTGAGTGCAAATGGGAAACAACTGGCCTACGCCCAACCAAATTAGCAACACACTGGCACTATGTTAGCAAAGGCTGCTTGTATTGGCATAAAAGTAGAGGCCTTGCTGTGTTCCACTTGAGGCAAATAGTGTTAAAATACATTTAGTATAAATATTACTGCCGTAGGAGAAAATATTAATTTACTAAACTAATTACTGCAGTATATTGTAGCAAACTGTAACATCCACAAGGACCGGTCATAAAATACGTATTACTGTATAAAAAAATGGAAAATATTTGCCCAAATGATGTCTCCGGTAATGAGTACATTCATAAACATTTATTCTTACTTTACAAAACCCAGCGGTTTAGTTCTGCACAACGCCGCAAGAGGGCCGTTGAAATGGCGCATTCTTCATGACAACGTGCCAGCCCATGCAGCTCACAAAAACGGTTAAACTTGTTGGCGAGTTGGCAAAATTCTGGCTCATCTCGCTACTCCTATGACCAGCCACACAGTGACTTCTTCCCTTTCCATTACTTGAAGACACCACTTCATGGCAGCCGTTTGACGGGGGGAAAAAAAGGCGTGTAACTTTTTCATAACAGCCAATAAGAAGGCTTCTTTAAAGACAGTCTCCATCAGCTTGAAAAAAATGTTTATGGCCTCCGGTTGGCGCAGTGGTAAAGCGCTCGCCCTATCAGCCGGAGATCGCAAGTTCGATTTCCGGGTGATGCTGTAACCTCTTGCAGCCGGAGGTCTAAAGAGAGCTGATTGGCCGAGCTTTCTCAGAGGGGAGGGATGAGAGGTACTTAGTGCTCCCACATTAATCACGCGCTGTCCTCCGAGTGTGTTACACCGCCCCAATGGTGCATGAGCAAGGAGTTCAAAAAGATGAGGTCGGCTGGCGTCACGTGCTCCGGACGGAAACACGTGATAGTCTTCCTTATAGAGATGAACCAGTCGATCAGCCAGTGACCAGAATTAGCTGGTTTTCAGTGACCGATGATCGCCCGATCAGCCGCAGATATAAACGATTCTGTATCGAGCACAGAAGCTACAGCGCAGTGCCACAGGAACACATTGCATTTTGTGCCATTAAATTATCAAAAATCGTGCATGTTAAAAGCCTCCGATCTGCCTTTTTCTCCAAACTCTATGAGTAAATTAATCTCAAACCCACTCATTACACATGCTTACACCAGTCTCAAAACACCACGTGTGCTAATTAGTTGCACTAAACTGTCTGCATTAGAAGCCTCTCATGCTCGCGTTAGAAGCCGCACGTGCCTACAGTACAGTATGTGCTTGATGCCGAGTTTAGTTCTTAGCCTTTGAGATAAAACATCATCATTACTTTATAATCCTACAGGTGGCGCACTTTGAACTATTTACAATTTTTTTTATCACGTGTGGTAGGAGTGAATTAAAGGAGTGAATCATTATACACATAACACTACATTTAATTTTTTTTTTTTAAGGGGAAATCAGGTAAAAATCTAATATCAAAGTGGGATTTGTATAAAAATCCTGATATTTATACATTCGCAATTTTAAACAAATCAGCACTTAAACAATCAGTATTGTGATAATATTGTATCGGGCGGAGGGGGGGGGGTTGGGGGGGGACTGATTCCCATCCCTCCTCCACACTGAACTGTAGTAGACTGTAGCATTTACTATAGTAATTACTATACACTACACACTGTAGTCATTTTAAAGGTTTAAGGTTGAAAAGCCCTATGCTAATTACGATAGTATTTTTTTTCCCTAATGGTGAGTTCAGTTCACCTTAAAACATTCACACACAAGGTAATGGTGTCCATTAAAAATGCAAGGATCGATCAGTCATGTCAATCACACAAGCGCTCACGAGAAGCTCAACAGAAAATGTGTTCATGAGTTCGAATCCCGCCGTACCCATCTACAGCTGGGACTCTAGTGAGCACATTGGGTGTGCTTTCGGGGAAGAGGGTGGCATGTACTCTATCACAAATAGCTCTTTCCTCCCTTCTAATGATTACATGGGCAGTTTGAAAAGATGCCTGCGTCACATGTCTTGCAGGAAGCCGACTGGATGGTAGCCGTTGACTCATTGGATTCATTTGCATTTAATTTGTAAATAAAATCAGGTTTAATTCTAATAATCGAAGATGTATTTGAGTGAGGGAAAGTCCTTTAATCTTGCACAGTTTTTGTGAAATTGTAACGGTTATTTAATAAGCTGTATTTTATTTTGAACATACAGTTGAATTTTCTAGTAAAGCTAAAACTAGAACATTTTCCTTTTGTGTATGCTTTATCACTTAAAAAGAAAGAAAATCCTGAATCAGGGCACTTTTTAAAAAAATCATACTGTAAGTATGCGCCAAGACAAGTACAATTGGTGCGTCTCTAAGTAATTTCCCCCTGGGATTAATAAAGTTATTTAAATCTCGATTCTTGAATCTCTAGTTTCCATGACAGCCCTGCCCATTTTCTTCCCTTCCATGATGCATGATGCAAAAGGTCATTGGAAAAAAAAAATCTCTTTTATTCATGTCTGTACTTTTATCTCAGTTATACATGTCTAAAATAGTACAAACATAAGGATGCAACACTCACTCATGCTTTTCCCTGTCTCTTCTGTCAAACACACATTCTGTCTCCTTCCTCTATTTTTTCCCCCTCTATTCAAGTGTTCTCTTCTATTATTTCTCAATTTTCCTCACACATGCATTTGGCCCAAAGCCGCAGCCTCTCTCAAGGCTATTACAGCCTGTGGATAAAGAGAGGCCAAAAGAAATGGACCTACAGTCCAGGGATCAAACCCTGCTGATGGCCCAGTCAGCCATCACGATGATGCCTTTTAGACCCAATTTCAGGCCGAGGAGGAAATAGCAGGTTGTGGCATGGTAAATTATATGTTTGACTACATTACTTAATTGGGACGGCAGCGCATGGTGGCTATATTTAGTCCCACAGCCCAACCTGACCTGTCATCCTGCTCTAGCACAGAATGCGCTCATTACTTTTATTTATTTCTTTTGCCTTTAATTGCGTTTTGCTTCCCTGGATGAAGTACAAATAGCCCTCAATATTTCATGGTAGCCTGGGAGCCAGCAGTGAGGACTATGAATCTTTCAGCAGAGGTGCATTCCATGTCTGCTGCATGGTGAATTATTCAAGGCTGCTGATGAACTGTGAAGAGAGCAAAAGAGAGGTAGAGAAGGAGAGCACCACGGAGAGCAATAGTGTGAGGGACTGATAGTTAAAAGATAGAGTGAGAGGGAGATAATGATGGGATCTGGAAAAAAAAAAAAAGAAATTGTAAATGGAGGTACACCTAATGCTAAAGGTTGTCACTTCAGTGCATTACTGCTTTACATGTTCCATCATGTTTTTTCTTCTCCTTTACGCTTTTAGTGCATACGGTGACTCCGTTCCATGCTCAGTTCTCCCTCATTTGCAATCATTAATTACCTGCTTTTATAACAGTTGAGCAGAGGTTAATCGTTTAAAGGCAGTAACTAGCCAACAAAAAAGAAAGTGAAAGACATAGACAAGAGAGAGAGAAATATTTTTAAAAGAATTTTCAATCAAGGCTGGTGTTGAAGGCCTCTACTGTCTCATCGGGCCTCATTAATCAAGCTGGATACAAATGAATTTATTCATAAATCATTCACAGGAGCATTTACACAACAAATGTGTGTGTGTTCCTAAAAATCCAGGAAGTTTATATCCTACAAGAGTTTCTGAGAGAGTGTAAATTTACTAACTTACTCACTCATTCTCTATACCGCGTAGTCTGTACAGAGTCACGGCAAGCCTGGAGCCTATCCCAGGGCACCATATGTATGAGGAGGGAACACCATGGACACAGTGCCAATCTATCCCAGGGCACAGATGAGCTACTTTGCATACTGTATATGTGGAATTTGGTGGAAACTGGATTACACCAAGGAAACCCACCAAGCACGGGGAGAACATGCAAACTCTTTGCACACAGACCCAAAGCAAGATTCGAACCCTCAACTCTAGACACGTGAAGCCACATTGTTAACCACTTTACATACGAGTAAATGCCAAAGTCAATTAACAGGCTTCAAAATAGAGAATTTATGACAAGTATTTATGAATGTATAAACACTGTTGTAATGTGTCTGACTCCAGGTCTCCATGTTATTGACTTTTGTTCTTTTGATGTATGACATGTATAGTATGTGACATACTGTAGGGCCCCTGGCTAAGAGGCTTAAATATGCTCTCTTTGCTTATAATAAACAGAGACCTTTAGACACATCATACGTGTGTGGTTGTTTGTCCCTCTTTCCCAGTTTGGGACGGGACGGTAAGTGCATCGAGGTTCTACTGGCGCATCAAGCAATAATCCCTTTAATTCATTTTAAACGTAATAAATGTCTTACTCATTACTCATTGTTTGATTCCCACCCTATTATAACCAAACCCTAGCCACTGGATAAAATTGTGAGGGTTGTATCAGGAAGGGCATGAGGTGTAAAAAAAAAACCTGTGATAAGTTGTTTCGAGAGCAGCCGAAAGACTAACAACAACTTACTCCATTGAAACACGCAGGGTTGCATTCAAAAGACGCCAACAATGCACATTTTGTGGCACCCCTTTTTATTGAACATATAAAAATGTTATGTGGTATGGAGGGTCTCTCACTCACAATCACACCAGGTGTTTTCAAGACTTCAGCTGGGTCTTTTGCCTTGTCTTTTTTGTCCAGCTGTGTGCTTTATCTTTATCTTTGTCTTAGACCTGATACCTTTACCGGTGCTACCTAATAATCACACGAAGTGCGCACGGATCAGAGCCCTTAAATAGTTAACACTGATTGTGCTTACAGCGTCGTCGCCTGGCAACCATGCACCATGCCTGTCCAGAACTTCATGGGGTAGCAGCCTGGTATCTGCCCGTTCTGAACAGTGCAGTGTATTTTTGCACGGTTCTGCCCCTCGCGAGAGCGATGTCGTCACACAAATAAACCACATTCAAACAAATTCTGATTGTAATCTAAGTTTTTTTGTGAGGTTCTGGCCTGTTTGTGGAAAAGAAGTCTTTCTATGGACAGCCACCGATCGTAGCTTATTCGGATGGTGATGTCACATCTACCGTAGCTATCCAACAGTGACAAAAGTATTGGCACCCTATATTAAAAAAGATGAGTTAGTGTGTGTCATTTGACTCTGCGGTGGCTGAGTTATGGAAGATTTAAAGCGCACTGCACTTCAGAGGCCCTCCTTCACTATTTAGTAATCATTTCCAGATTTTTCATATCACCAAAGAAAATTCAGCTGTGCTTGTAATTTACTGCTGCTTGACATTCATCAATGTACGCACGTGACTATACTGGTAAATGAATGCAAAAGACTGATAAATGCGAACGATTTTGTCTATTATGTCTTCCTGCTGCAAACACACACACGATAAAGGATATATTCTACACCACACTACACCACTACTTTACTAGCAATCTTAATCTCCTTTCTCAAAAAACCTTTTCTCTTTTCTTTTTCCCAGTCTCCTCTAGTCCCTTGATTTTTCCCTCTCTCTGTCTCTCTTTCTCTCCGCATATCTTTAAAACTTGAGCTTTTGAGCTCGGCTGTGACATTTCAAAGGCTTCTTGTCCTCACGTGGACTTTGCGGACTTTCCGCTCGAATCTGCCCGTCGCTCTCATCTAATTCGCCTCCTAGATGAAAGACATTCAGAAATGATGTACAAACCACAGACCTGTAGTATCATTCAGAAAGATCAGTTCTCCTTATAACACACCCGCAAAGCATCAATATTTAATTATCTGACACTCTGCGGCGCTCGCTGTAGCTGGGAATCACAGGGCTGTTTAGACAGATCACACAATCGCGACGCTAATATTTGGCTAACCGAGTTACATCGCATCCATGCAGACTAGCAAACTATCTGTATGATATACATAAACTCAAAACCTTGAAATGTGATCGTACTCTGTTTTTGTGATGAAAACCAAAATCAGGTGATATTTTTTTTTTTTGTGTTTAACAACCCCCTGCAACAGGCAAAGGAAAGAGGGAAAAAAGGGGAGAGGAACTATCACGCCTGCGCATACTGAGCACATTTGGAAGGCCAATACATGACATGTTTGATTTTCAAATGGCTAAAGCTGCAAGAACACAATTGCTAGGCAAATGAGAAATACAGACACAGAGCAGTAAGAGTTTCGGCAGCTGTCACATAGCAGTCGGGATTTCATTTAATAAAAAAAGACACATGCTGCTTTGCTAAGAGGGTGTACAAGAGAGAGCGTCTTGCAAATGAGCAAAATGAAATGCGGTGTCTGGTTTTGCACGCTGGCCTCGTGGCATTCTGTATAAGATTGCAAAATAAGGGTGACATCAAAGCAAATAGATTCATTTACCAACCACAATGTGAGTTCCTCAACCTGTATTAACGGCATACAGAAATGAATACGACATAAAAGCTAGGTACTACATATATTCAGAGACCTTGCCAGTTGAAAATTAAACCATCATTAGGTTTTAATAATGAGAAGATCGATCAAGATTATGCCTCGTTTCCTAAAATGATGACTTCATATTTCTGTAGCGAAGTTGGTTTTATATGTGATATTCACTGCTTTTGCACCGATCGCAAATAATTAGCATTAGGATAACAGAAGTAACTAGGAGTCACATCATCACTGATTATTTTCTGACAACAGCTCATCTTTTTTTTTCTTATTGATTTTTTTTTTCTTTTTTAAGAGATGGCTGAGCATTAGGGTGGGAATCATTGCTTGTCTCACAATTCTTGAGGATTATACTGGTCCGCTCAATATGGTGGCACCTCGACATACGAATTTTTGCCTTAATAACTGAAATTCAACATACTGTACAAAGCATTTTTCGGCATATGAACAACTGAACCGAATTTTTTGAACAAGATTTAGTGAAGACATAGCACCATGGGTGTCAATAATGTTAGCAGCAAGAAGAAAACTGGAGCCACTTTCAGTTTTGTTTTTGAAGCAGCTGGTGCTAAGAGGAATCATAAATTATGGTTAAGTGAGGTTTAGTGTCTATCTATTTCATATTACTTCATTTACATGACTTTTCTAAATGTTTTGATTGTTTTTATATGTAAAAGATGATTATAGTGTTGGAAATTTGGTAATATTGGTACTATTTTTGAGTGGCTGGAAAATTCATTTAATAATACAAAATTTTCACCTTAAGAACTTAAATTCGCATGCCGAGGTACCGCTGTATTTGTTTCATAGGCAAAATAATCTTATTCTTATTTAAATCTGCTGATTAGGAAAATGATTTTGCTATTTTTTTTTGTACTCTCAGAGAACAATTTAGCATGCTAGCAACATTATATCCATTTACATGTTTATCAAAATTCTTTGGTTATGGATGGCATTATAGATCAGTGCATCAGGCCCTTCTCATACAGAGAGTGCATGAATGGACAGCTTTCCAGGCATCCCAATCTCAATCCTCCCTTTCACGGTCCACTTTGCGCTGTTCTCGCAGATCATCCTTTATCGTTGGTGAGTCCCAGTTCCCCTTGCAATGTTTGTATAGGCATAGGATTGAAGGTCTTGCACGAAGGCCCAGAAGTGGCACCCCTGACCCTCCGAACAGCAACCCAGAGCCTCGACCACCTGAGCCACCACTGCCCCTGGAAGACAACTGTTCTGGAACTTTCTGTGTTTTTCCTGCTTTACCACACCCACTTCAATTATAAAGGCAGTTAATTAGTTGGAGACTGATTAATGAAACTCCAGACACTGACTATAATCAGATTACTGTAACCTGCTGCCTGAATTAGGCTACTGTGTAAATACGAAATGCTCTTGTCACTCGAAAACCTTATGTAATAGAAAAATTCTGATTTTATCAACGTGTTCAAGTAAACTTTACAATGTTTAGTCAATTTTACTTTGGAAACAACTTTGAAGAAAATTAAAAGACAATTCAGTGGGTTGTGATTAGATTATTAAAAATTTATCATTGTAATTCATATTTTCAACACGTAAATTTATTTCCTCATTAATACAAACAATCAAAGATGAATGTACAGTATGCATGCATTTATGACGCTTTACGTCCATGAAGCTTTTGGCATTGGCTGAATTAAAAAACAAAAATAAAACATGAAAACAAAGATTGTCTTTTAAAAGATTTATGCTTAGATTTCTAAGAAGAAATTTCCCCCACAATTACTGAGCCTGGATTGTTTGCTTATACAATAAAATTATGTAATTACTACTGTTTGAACTGTATATATGGGCATTTCTACAATCAGGCTAGGTTTATGTTTGACATTTAGACTACTAATGTGCAATAAAATAGGCTAAAAATGCTTGTAATTGGGTTTGTTCTCTTCTTACCTATTAACCATTCTAATTTAAATAAATAGAGACCTTAACTCCCCAGTGTAATTTCAGGTCAGGTGCGATGTGGCATTTTTTTTTTTTTTAAATATGTGGGGTGACGCTAATGATACCCTTTTTTTCAATATCTGAAACTGGGAAGTTTCCTTATCTGTGAACACGGCTAATTAGAATTCCAATTAATTTAATTTAACATAAAATTATGCCTTGACCCTCCAGCAAAACACACACACACACACACACACACACACACATACAACCACACAAAAATCCTGGTAATGTTGAAGCAACATGGCGATAAAAGGGATTTAGGACCTTAGAAGATATGCATTATGTTGCAAGAGGTACAGTGAGATGAAACATCTTAATCTAAAAAGGACTACTTTCACCCAAAATTGCTATAGTATAAATCAGAGCTAGCGAGCCCAGTTAGCAGGATCTCATTTGAATAATGTTAATGGGACCCAGAAGGATTGCATTCATTACTTGCAACTTTCTTTTTTTTTTTTGGTGCTTCGCTTTAACAATTTTTTCCAGGATAATTTTATTTTCAGGTAGAATGCTTGAATCAAAAAAACAAAAAAATGATTTTCATTCATTCATTCTCTATACTTCTTATCCTGTTCAGGGTCACAGGAAGCCTGGAGCCTTTCCCAGAAGACTTTGGGCATGAGGCAGTTTACACAGAGGTGCCATTTGTAAATGCCTACAGTATTAGCCTAACCTGCATGTCTTTGAAATGCACCTGGAGGAAACCCATCAAGCACGGGGAGAACATACAAACCTCAAGCACACAGACACGAGGTGGGAATCAAACCCTCAACACAAGAGTTGCAAGGCCACAGTGCTAACCACTATACCATCATGCCGCCCTAAAGCAACAAATGTTCTGTGCAATTGTGCTGAATTTTTGTCAAGATGATGAAATAGTTTGGGACATACTGATTTGGCTGGCTCTGTACTTGGTTTTGGTAATCACTACCTGGAAAAAAAAGAGTGACCTTAACCATTTATCTTGTTTTCTGTCTGTACTACCTAGAATTTCTATCCAAAAAGAAAAAAAGGGACCTTCACCATTGATCAGTTAATAGTCTGAAGCCAGACTGTCTTGTTCAGTGTCGTGTTCAATTTTCTAAGATTAAATAAAGTCAATTGTTTAAAGTCTTTCATAGGTACTGCCTTAACCACTCATGTGTAGTGCATTTGTTGGTGGATTTAAACATATGTCCAAGGCAACTTAATCACAGAGAAAAAAAATGCATCTCCTTACTTGTATCACCCAAAGATCAAGGGTGTCCATCTTTCTATTTCCATCCACTTTACTTTCTTGTTAATGTAGTCTTAAAGCCTTTTTTCTTCCTCTCCACACCAAGGAGGCACATCACAGGACAATGCTATCAGTAGCTGAGATGCTGAAATGGGATGACACAACAGCAATAATTTAGCATCTTTACAAGACCACCAAATTGGAGGAGAAAATAGAAGTGAATTGTGAGCAGAACATGATTAAGATGGAAGAGGCAATTACCTCCATCCCTGATGGGCATCCTGAAGCTATTTTACACACTGTACCTCAGAAGGGCTGCTGTAATGACATGTCTAAGTACTGCACTATTGTGCCATTATGGTATATTAAGTGGTGGGCTCTCAAAGATTCAATCTGCTTCCATCACCATTCAAATTTAAAGAGAGGAACGTTAGGAAAAGCGGATATATAGCGGGAGAAATCAGGGCTGTGACATAAGGATGCTGTATGTGACGTCTGTATCTGTTTAGTAGTGATGAGTCGTTCATGAACGATTCGTTGTTTTTGAACGGGTCTTTAAAGTGACTCAGAAGAACAAGTAGTGATTCGTTCATTTTCTACTGGGCGCGCATGCGCAAAGCATCGCAAACCCTCCGTAGGTTATGTACAGGAAACAGAAAGGAGTAGTTACCTTTGAGTCTTTGGTCCGAATCATTCGTTCTTTTGTCACGTGACTCCCATAGATGCTATGCAGTTCAAGAGATTCAAAACAACAAACGATTCGGACCAGAAGATATGAGAGGTGAGCTGCTCATTCTGTTTATCATAATATGTCCTTAGCTGCATTGTAATATTTTCATTACTGGAACTACAGCCAAAATTTGTATATGTAGACATGTTGGATGTCTGTTTATTGAAAATGTAACATTTTATTTCATTTCTGAACACTCACTCACTCTCTCACTCATTGTCTATACCGCTTTATCCTGTATTTAGGCTCACGGGGACCTGGAGCCTATCCCAGGAGACTTAGGGCACTATTCCTGAACAAAAGAATGAAATGAACTAAATGACTCAAAAAAAAGATACAAAGAACCGAGTCACTAAAATGATTCAAACTTCCCATCAATTCTGTACTTGGATTTAAACCTCAAGTGGGTGTGGCCTAAACTTGGAAGGTTATTATTAGCCTTGAACTTTAACATTATGCTGCAGGAAACATTGGGGAACATTGACATTCTACACTGCCTACTCTAGACTGCTCAGTTCTGTGTACACATTAATGCACTCTGTTATTATTATTAGCGGTTGATATTCACCCTCTCTGATGAGGCCTTTGCTAAAATGGCTGAATGCCGCCAGGCAGAACAGCGTGAGCGTTTCATTTTGCGAGCGATGCTGAAGGATACATGGCTTTCCAGGTGGGTTTCGGGTCTTATCAGAGCCTCTGATCTAATGTTCTCTCATTGTTACTGTCTTTGTTTGCTGCGAAAATCAAAAGCATGCATAATGGAGGCACGGCCCACAAATTGCTGCTGTAGTGCGTAAAAGAACAAGACCTCCATGATAGATACCACAGGCGGAGAGATAACGAGATAAGGGGTAAACAGCATAAGCCAAACAATTTGCATATTTAGCAGCTTCCAATATTTCTGCAGAAACCTATCAAGAGTGAGCACTATTGTAGCGGGCAAAGCAATAAAATTAAAACAGCAGGACAGAAGAGGAAGACAAAAATCAGAATGCAGGTGATAAACAATATTCTAGTTTTGTACCATTTATGAGATAAACAAAAATGAAAAATCTCACTCATTGTCTACACCGATTTATCCTGTATACAAGGTTACGAGGGCCTGGAGCCTATGGACACACACACACAAATACACACTCATTCACACACTATGGACAATTTTGGGAACGCCAATTAGCCTAATCTACATGTCTTTGGACTATGAGCGGAAACCAGAGCACCTGTAGGAAACCCACCAAGTACAAGGAAAACATGCAAACTCTGTGCACACAGAGGTGGGAATTGAACCTGGCTGGGAATCGAACCCAAAGTGACAGTGCTTACCACTAAGCCATCGTGCCGCCTAAATGAAAGATCCTCTATCTAAGAAAGGAAATTATTAGAATTATCATTTGAAACAGTTACTAAGTATCAATTTATATATATGTAAAAAAAAAAAAAAAGCTATGCATGTGCAAATTAAACAAGGGTAAATTTCCCTATTGATTTTCAATGTGATTTTTTTGCATAGTCAATGTAAAATTATTAAATCTGTTCAACACTTACTCACTCAATCACTCACTCATCGTCTATACCGCTTTATCCTGTATTCAGGCCTGGAGCCTATCCCAGGAGACTTAGGGCACAATGCGGGGTACACCCTGAATGGGGTGCCAATCCATCGCAGGGCACACACGCATACAGTACACACACTCACATGCTCATTCACATACTACAAGCAATTTGGGAACGGCAATTAGCCGAACTTGCATGTCTTTAGACTGTGGGAGGAAATGCGAACTCTATGCACACTGACCTGAGGCTTGTGCTAACCACAACGCCATCGTGCCACCTTTAACATTCATATCTTTACTCATTACTATTAGTAAATAATACTAATTACTAATTACATTTTTTGTTTCAATTCTATTGACAGATAATTGACTTATTATTATTATTATTATAAATGCATGCTTAAAATGAGCCAATTTGCCTACTTTTCTGAATGCCCACTTTTACCGTGCATTCATAAACATTAATCACTTTTTATCGAAGCACCCACGTAACTCTTAACTACCCCTTAACCTCCAAAAACAAGCCTTCCCTCTATAGTGGTGAATAACACACATGCAGTCAGTGATTATGAGTGATTATGTTTGTTCAGATTTGATGTTGTGATCATCAGCCTGTATAGCAGTAATTTGTTGACATGCTACTCGTGTACTGAACTTGATCTCGCACAAACAGGTTGCTTGCAGTCACACAGTTTGACAAACATACTCACTTAATCACCTACATTTACTCCTCCATGTTGTGTTTGGTGGAAAAGGATAGCTGATGAAAATGACTGAGTTGTGGTTAATGGACATCATGTCAATGCTGAACGACAGGCACTCTGGACGGAGAAAAACTAACTAAGAAAGCAGATATTCCTGCATTTATTCGACTGATTTATGCAATTGAAAGTAATTGTGCTGATGTTGTTGAGGTTTGCATCTCGGTTAAAGAATTATACACTGCCTACCCAAGGCCTCCAACCAAATCAAGTATTGATTACGGTGCACAATGTGATGTCTAATCCATGTGTGGAAATTATTCCTCATGCTCCCAGAAGTTCTCTTTCACAATCTACAGTATGTCCTGGAATATGCTTCAGGCATCAGGGACGAAAAACTCCATAGATGTGATAACCTGGTCATTCAGTACATTCAGGTCATCAGCTGACTTCATTTTGTTGCCACATAATGGTGCTGAGCCTAGACCTGACCAACTGAAGCAACCCCAGGTCATAACACTGCCTTCGGAGGCTTGTACTATGAAATAGGCACTATGCATGATGCACTGGCATGCATGTCCTGTACTATGTACTTGTACTAGGCACTATGCATGATGGGTACATCACTTCATGGGCTTCCTAATATTGATTTCTCACACATTTTTCTCACATCTCTATCACAGACTCAATCAAGTTGATGGTTTAACATTATTCTCCTCGATTTTTCTGTTTTTTTCCTTAACCTAATTTCAGTAATTATAACAATCTCCTTTGTTGTTTTCTTTGCTTGACCCTTTATCCTTTATATGCAACTTTATTTTGGCCAGGCAGCGTGAAATACATGCCTTTGTATCACATGCACTTATTATGAGAAAGAGAAATACATTTAAATGACATGAAGTAGGAACTGGTTCAAAGTTCTTTATAGTGAAGGTATTTTCATTTATTTTACTCTATCACTCTTTGCTGTGTTATATCCCTGAAAATGGACTGGAAGCAGAAACAAAAAGTAGACATTGTGCAATCAAATCACAAATTAAACTAGGACAAATGATAAATTGCTGCATTTTTGTTGATCATAATCAGATTATTGAAAAGAAACATGGCTTGACCCAAGTCTTTTCTTTTATTACTGACTGTTTTATTATTTTTTTAATAAATAATCACTCACTCATCATCTATACCGATTTATCCTGTATTCAGGGTTGCGGGGGGGGCTGGAGCCTATGCAGGGGAATTATGGCACAAGATGTTGTAGACCCTGGACAGGGTGCTAATCCATCGCAGGACACACACTCACATGCACTGCATGTCTTTGGACTGTGGGAGGAAAACCTGAGTACCCGGAGGAAACCCACCAAGCGCAGGGAGAATGTGCAAACTCCACTGCACACAGACACAAGGCGGGAATTAAACTAGGATCCTGGCGGTGCAAGATGACAATGCTAACCACTACACCACAGTGCCGGCTGAAAACAAATGAGTTCCCACATACAGTAAGTTGTGGAATACAGTACTATTAATGATATGTTTGTGATATTGTCAAGCTGCTGTCTTTTTGTTTTTCTCCTCATGGATGAAAGTAGGCCGGTATGGTCTGGTACTGTGTACCAATAAAAGATTCAGTGCTGGTCCGCATTACTGGAAAGAAGGAAGAGCAAAAGTCTCATAAATTCCACATTCATAACCACACTCTGAACAGTCCGTATTGTCTTTCAATCTTTCATTACTGCTAGTTGCTAATGCTAGCTGCTAATGTAATCACAGATTTTTTTTCACAGCTGCCACGGGCTACAAAGCTAACAAGCTTCTACCACAAGCCTGAATCCCAAAACTATTATCGGACCCCTAAAAAAGGGCACTAGTTGTGGTATGTGGAACAAGGAATTCTACACCCTACCTAGTGCACTAGCTTTCCACTATTTCCAATTTCCAATATTTCTCTAAAATATTTGGGATTCAACCCAGAACAGTTAGTTAGCTGAGGCTTTTCTAAAGCGAAATAAGTGGAGCAAAATTAAAACCTACAATTTACAGGTTTGTACACCACCTCCATGGTTGTTCCACATCGTATCTCTTCTGAGAGATATGACCAGATGGAGTGGTGATTTATTCAACTAAATACTACATGTAGTATTATTTCTAATTCCCAACAAGTGGTCATTTATGGTGGACCCTTTCCTTTGATGGACAGGATACAGTGGAGTTGTATAGCCATTGAATTGACAAACAGTACATCTATATACATACAAAGAACACTAAGAGAAACATGATGCCTCAAATTGATATTTTTTTTATTTATTATTTTTATTATATCTGGAAGACACAAGATGGTAAAGCATAACATGATTTCTGTGCGATTCTTATCCTGAGATCTTATTTATGCTACAATTTTCCCACTTCATTGCTGCTATGGCAGCAACTATCAATATTAAAAATGATGGTATCGATGTTATACTCATACCTGTTAATGCACCTATAGCCAGAGGAAAAATCCCAATCATCCAATTTCCAATCGAGATTGCACCTCTAGCCGGAGAATACAAAAACAGTTTCTATGATAATCCATGAGAAACAGACTATTAGTGATATACACTACTATAATCGCAATTATCATTTATCATGTGATGCCTATCATTAGGCTATTGACTTAAATTCTATTCAGTATGCCTAGTCCTTTTGTTTCTTTTTTGTTGTCAGACCTAGAGTATAGGATGAATTATTAGGCTCGTCTGGTATAATTCTTGAGTTTCTCAGTCTAACTATAGCAACATGATCATAGAATTGGGCATCGATGGATTCCTTTATGATTTAGTACAGTAGTAGCTTGTTTATAGGTCATATTGACCTTTGTCTCAGCTGGAATCTGCACCACATCTACACCACACGCTGCATCCTCAAATCCACCAACATTGTGGCTGATCAAACACACCCCTCACACTTACTCTTTACCTTACTGCCATCTGGAAAAGGTCTTGAAGCATCTGCACCCTCACATCCAGACTGTGCAACAGCTTCTACTCACATGCCATCCGACGACTCAACAAGAAAGACCTGGACTGATACACACACACACACACACACACACACACACACACACACACACACACACTCACTCACATAAACATTCACCGCAATAAACACATGCGCATACACACTGATCTACATACAACCATCCAGCAAATTTCTACCTGAAAAAATTTTTTTTTTGCCACAAATATTTATATTATTAGCTGCTATTTGCACAAGCACTCTTTCTCGTCTACACTACGTTCCAAATTATTACGCAAATGATATCTTTCTCTGATTTTCATAATTAGTCAATGCAAATGACAGTC
>JAQMYJ010000033.1:29780309-29792370 GCA_030014305.1 Clarias laeviceps
CTGCAAATATCCCCCCCCCCCCCAAAAAAAAAAAAAATATATATATATATATATGAATTGAATGTGCTCGATCAAGTGCTTTGATTAAACGGCGACATAGTGAGGGTGCCTTGCTAAAGTCTAACTAATTTGCAATGATTAATGTGATAATTAAAACAAAAACTATTCATGCATCAATAAACAGCCAATTAGAACCGTATTAATTTTGTTTATTTTAATGCTTGCCATTTTCTCCTTCATATACCGATCAGTCATAACATTAACACCACATAACAGTAACACATAAACATTGATTGTCAATTATATTCCAGTAAACTGGTGATATAATCATGGGCCCCCACGGCTCTCTCATGCCTGCTGGGACAAAAAGCCAGTCCGTCCGGTTCTATCCCACAAAAAAGCCAACTCAGCACAAATCGCCATCAGTCAATGCTGGATATGACAGAAAGGCACCAGAAGACCCAGTGCACCACATGTTAAAAAGCCCAAGGCCATCGTACACAATACACAATACTGGGCATTATGTTTGTGCATTAATGTTAAGGTTAATCAGGGTATGTCGATACCTTAGATTTTTTTCCAGTGTAGTTGTTATCATTTATGTACCAGCCTCTACCACTTACTCATGCCTCAAGGGCAGAGGTGTGTAGTAACGACTTACATTTACTCCGTTACATTTACTTGAGTAAAATTTTGAAAAAAATTAACTTCTACGAGTAGTTTTACTGCACCATACGTTTTACTTTCACGTCAGTATATTTGTGAAGAAGAAACGCTACTCTTACTCCGCTACACTCGACTCGTTAATTTCGTACCATTTATTCTACACATGCAGACGGTGGATCTACCAATCAGATGTAGCAACTAGCAATATTCACATGTCTGCATTTGACCAATCAGCAACATGTAGTCACATGACCACACACAAACTGGTTGCATAGCAGGGAAAAAATCTTCAGCCGTGGTGAACAGGGAATGAAAACACAATATAGTAATTAAACATTAATATAATAATATAATTGATCGGACATTACGATTGAAACAGTTATTCAGTAGTCTTTTCATCGAATACTTTTTTACTCTTACTTAAGTATATTTTTTGGCTACTTTACCCACCTCTACTCAAGAGGACATTACGATTGAAACAGTACCCAGAGCTACCCAGGTGCCACAAGGAGAACCTGGGCATAATGTTTTTCATTGTAATGTTATGGCTGATCAGTGTATATCATTGTCTTACTCTTTTTCTTTACATATTGTAAACTCTCTTTTTCTAACTGACATCAGCTTCTTCAGTCCATAATTTCTCTCTCTGTAGATTTCTCTCTCGCTCTCTCTCTCTCTCCCTCTCTCTCTCAGGTCTAGATACTTATGAGAAACCTGTTCCTGGACACTTTTACTCAAACCACAACCCAGCAACTTTGGAGGCATGAACTACCGTACATGCATAATCAGAATCTGTCGATTTCAGCAGCTGCATACCCCAACTTTGAATATGTATAACTTCCACATATAAGTATCTATTCCTTAAAAACTCTAAATCCAGTCATCAAGTGCCCACGTGCTGATTAAAAATGAGCTCTTGTAAAAATGTGCAGAAATTCAACGCCATTCATCATACGGTAATTTATGACACACACTTAAACATTCATGCACATATACAAAGAACAAATCGATTAATTTCCAGAACGTCGTTGTTGAAGATATACAGTGCATCAGATGTGAAAGACGTCAACGCCCACAAAAACAAACACGACAGCACACAGAGCCAGACTCTAATGGCAGCTCTTAAATGTTCCCGGAAAAATAGAAGCTTGTGTAATTTTCATCAATCACCCACACACAGGGACAAAAGTACACAATGGGTCCAATCAACCGATACAGGCCCTTAACTTCAATCTTTCCACCAGGTGACCACTTATGGCTGTCAATCTGAAGCTGAAAAAAAAAAGAAATGGCTTCTCTACTGCTCAAATGTGTCAATTATGGAGCTAACCTCTCTACACCAGTGATTTAGGCATCAAACAAGTAATTTCATCTCACTTAGGAAAATTCTCTCTTACATCGAGAGTCTATAAATGTGCTCAATTTCTGGACCTCGCACCAAACCGTGGACGAATATTAAAACCAGATTCAGAAGCTACTTAACAACATCTTGCGAGATCAACTACATTTTGATTTTATTAACTGCAAGTGCATCAACTACACTTATTTTTCTCAAACAATATAACTAACTTTATTTGAAGGGCCAGTTCTGAAATGTTGCACTAAAACTTTGCTTGAGATTTCAAAAATTTCAGGAACACGTTATGAAAAGCCCATATCCATAAATCATTATCCTTGTCCTTAAATCATTATCCTTCTTTATTAGTTAATCATGTTCTAATGCCAGTGTTATAATGCAATATAATTTCATGTACTAAACAATTATTACAACTGATAATGAATGACCTCTGAATAATTAAAATATTAATATTTAGAAAAGGTCATCACTTTCAATAAACAACAAGGACACACACACTTAAGACAGTGCTTTGTCCACCTAAGTTGATGAGGTTGCTGTATGCTTATATACATACAGTATGTGTGTCCTTGTCATTTTATCAAATGCTTCACAACATACTGTAATATCCATTCTTCCATAAAAAAAATCATATTATCATGTTATGTGCTATTATTTAGATTCTGGTCTTGTCACCTACCAACCAATCCCCCCCCCCCGTCCCCGTCCCGATTTTATCTGATATTTCTGAGATGTGCTTGTTTTTTTGTTCCTAGTTATACTAATCTGGCTGTCAAATGAATTCTGCGTAGAATTACGACAATAAGTGCTAAAATCCTTCCTATAAACAACAAGATGCATCTTGCTGGAACTTACTTCATGTCATTTAATTAATCTTACATTTAATATTACATATTCCAAAAAATATTTTTATTTTATTTTTATAATATATTTATTCAATTATGAATCACATAACATATCATTGAGTTCTAACATGCAGTGTATAAATTTACACACGGCATATGTGTGTACTGTATATGGTGCATCATCTTGTGGAAAAGCAATTTTTCTGCAATTTAACTAAAAAGAAAATGAAATGTAAAAGTACATCGATCAGCCTTAACATTAACACCACTGCCAGGTGAACTGAGCAACACTGATTACTAACTATAGACCAGCAAACATGTGACATGATCATAATTGACCCAAGACTCACCCATGTCCGTGGGGACCAAAGGCCAGCCTGTCTGGTCTGATCCCATAGTAATAAGAGGAAAAAGTAAATGCTAATCATGATAGAAAGGCATCAGAACACCCAGTGCACCACAGCCCATTGCGCATAATTATGCACAATTTTGACATTGTCTCTTTGTAGTCATTCTGGACAGTCATGGACACTGCACACCTGCACATTCATGCACATTTACACATTTATATTTAATTTCTTGGCTCATTGCACAAATGTCACTTTAAATAAGACATTTTCATGCATATTTGCACACCCCCAGTCATTTTTATTTACACTACAATTTCTATATTTTTCCATATTGTACAGAATCTTTTCTTTTCCATAATTTGTACAGCTAAGTTTTCTTATATTTTTCTTATATTTTTCTTATATTGTATATTTGTCTTCTATAGATATATTATTCTTATCCTAGCTAAATTTATTTTCTATTCTGTTTCTTTTTTATTCATATTTATTTCCTATTAATAATCTTTTATTTTTAAGGGCGGTCGTATAAGCATTTCACTGCATATCGTACTGTGTATGATACTGTGATGAAATAATATAGTATAGTTTGTAGAAATGCTTAAAAAGGATAATTACAACTTGTAATTAAGTCTTGTCAGCACACAGTTACAGTATAATGACTTACAAACTTGGGTTTTTGTAGATAGCGCTACCAATACAGAACCTCCCAATAGATCAAATATCAAAGTAGACCATTTGTTCATTTAGTATTTTACTAATTACACCACAAGCAGGCTCGTGCATTTATGTACATCCTCCAAATGTGTTTAAAATATGTCAAGTTACGTAACCTTTTCATTCTTCATAATGTTTACACTTCTAGCTCATCAAAAGATGTTGAAATCGGGTCTTTGGTCTCATTTGCATCGCACTGCAGAATCGGAGCTGAATTTTAAACCCTGTAGGGGCCAAAACCTTTTATGAGCATGCAGTTCAGAAATTGCTGCTAAAGTCCATGCAGTTCTTGGCCATGTTGACATTTTCAATAATCTCAGGAAATGGGCGAAATTTCAGAGCCAAAAGCAGCGCCTCTGTGATGGATGACACTCAAGGTCATGAATCCAATTACTACAAATTCACGTACTAGTACCTTCGACATTCAGCGCTTCCTCCTTCATGGGCCCGTTGGCTAAATTCCTGTCGTACATTTTTCTGCATCCTTTTCCAAGTGCAATTAACAGCGCAGACTGAGGCTCCAAACACATGCCTCAATTTCCTGTCATAAGAGGCTGAGTTCTGATAGGTCAGAAGTGTAATGAGTTTTGTAAAGGCAATCAAGCCAAGCGATGAATGTTTGTAGAACTGCCATTACAGAGCATAATAGGATACTAAGAGTTGATGTGCTGCATTAAACCAACATGACTGGCATTTAATAGAAACTGTGTGAGGAATTAAAAATATTTTCTTCAATTTTTTCCATCCTTTACTTATGATGGCACAGATTTTTCAATGTCATCGGTTGTACTACTCATACCCTTCCTGCGATACCACCATCAAGTGCAATTATTCTTGTGCAAGATAGCTTCTTTGAAGTCCCTATCCAGAAACAGCAAATTGGCTTTTGCTTTAAGGACCTTCACCGTCAGAACATGAATGAAACACATATCCAGTCTGATTCATTATTTGGTTGAGTGCAATATATCTGCACTAAACCACATACAAAGAAATAACAACAACAACAAAAAAAAATGAATAAAGTTATAGCAAGTTATAGCTGGTTGTAATATAGATTGGATGCTGGTAACACAGTGTAACATTATGGTTGTGCGGCTTCGCATAAAATCTAGTATCATAGAAAAGAAACTGTAAAGTGATGAAAATATTAACAATGATTACAAACATTACAAAGTATTTTTCAATAATCAGCTTCTACTGTTGCCATAACACCTAGCCAATCTGGATCCCACTCGAGATATTACAGAGAATCTCTGCTACCCAATGCATATTGTTCTATACAACCAGAACGAAACCGTAGAACGCAGGAGAACATGCAACTTAGAAAGACCCAAAGGCAGGACTCAGTGGTTTCAAACCAAATTAGAAAAAAGCAAAAATGTCCCAAAGTATGATGCATTTTAAAATGTATCAGTAAAAATATCTTTGCCACCAGTCTGTAAAGCTGAATACTAATAACCTACTATACAAGATCATGTCAAGAGAGCGGCCACAACACCAGAGGATCCAATGAGCAGTAACAAAGAAAACTTGGATCAAACAAATCGAAGAAGATCTGCGGAACCAACGACTGACCAATGATGAGGCCAAGTGCGAAGTTGCAAACCGACAAGAGAATCCACCGGAACCCACAACATCATATTGGTTGAGAGAACGACCCACTCTACCAACCGATGGCTAGGAATCAAAGATAAGAAAGATAAGATAAACCTGTAAAGCAGCACCATGCTCTAAACATTACTAGAGTACTCTCATTGCTAGAGTTTTGTGCAAATACATTTAGAGGGATTTAGATTTAACTGCCACTGTCGCATCTGATTGACTCTACTTTACTGTTGTTCGTCATCATGAAAATCCTAGAAAAGGAAAGAAAGGGAAAATAATTATTTTAAAAGTATCTAAATTAATATGGTTATTAGCACAAGAAGCATTAAAAGTGGCTTAAGGAAGAACCCATGAAAGAACTGGAATCATCATCATCATCATCATCATCATATTTATATATCATCCTTCTCAACCCCAAGGTTGCTTTACTTCGGAAGCAGACAGCTATATAATATTGTCTTGACACATTTTAATTTTCCCATTTTTAAGTACAAAGTGGAGGACACCTAGAGCATGGCTGCATGATAATTACACATCAACGAGCCTTAAATAGAAACACAAGCCAGTGATAACCCAAGGTATAATTACAGTCCTCCAGAATAAAGGAGTCAGTAATAACGTTTGCAGTAACTTAATGAGCCTGATAAACTTTCCCTCCAGTGTCACCGATTATGTACTCTGGGCTTGCTCGTGGTATAAAATATTTAACTTTTGATCTCTAAATGAGGAATTAGGTTCAACCTATTTTCCATACAAATGAAGATTAGCGTGGACACTTTGTGAAGAACATTGGCTGGCTCTGCAATACTTCATCTCGCGCATTTAACAAAGTCTTGTATATGCCAAAGAAGAGGAAATGCCTAAAACAGATGCATAAGTACATTAAAAGATTTTCACTTTTTTTTTTTTTTACTTCCTTGTCTAATGTGTTTATTCTGCTTGGGTCCTGCTTATGAAGTGATTGTTGTTGTTGTTGTTTTCTTTTTTTCCCCTTCCCTACATGTAACTAACATCTGTGTGGGTTCAGGTTGACAGTTATTTTCAGCTTTTTTCCTCCTACTGTATTTACACAACTGTCAAATGTGAATAATTTCAAAGCATTGTTTTAGGAATATAAATATACTGTATATAATCTCTAATGGGATTATAAATTGAAGGACCAGGGGAAAAAAAAAAAACAAGCAAACATAAAATCATTGTTGGCTAATCCATAGTGGCATAGTGGCAAAATTCACTATTTATATAAATTGTTCAACCAATGTTAATCTACATAAAGAGCTTATTCACAAAAATTGCCACTATTTGACAAATACAAGCCAATACGTGGTTGATTTGCTCACAGAGACAGCATGCTCGCTGTCCCACTTCAATTCTATAGCTTTATTATAGTGGTAGAAAATAGAAACTAGAACGAGCCATAATACAGTTCTACTTTTCAAGGAGCGGAATAGCAATGGATGGTTTATGATAGGGATGCCTGATTGGACTGGTTTAAAAACATTTTATGGTTCCAGAGATCTTCTTGTTTTATAGCAAATAATCTGGAATTGAGTCTACAAATTTCATTAAAAAAAAGTGCAGAAAGTGGGTCTGTGATGGAGCTGCAGATTTTGGGTCTATGATGTACAGAACTATTTCTACTGTATGATTATATTGAAAAGATTACAAGAGGAAAAAGGATGTATGTACATCAGAAATACTTCTGAAACAAATATTTCACATGCTGAGAAAGGCAGAGAAAATAAAGAAAAAGTCTTACTTTCCCTACAGCAACTTTTTGGCCTAGTTTTAAGGTTTAACTTGGTTAAGTTGGGTTAGAAATTTTGCTAAAAGCTATCAATATTAGCTTGACGACAGATGTACACCATTAAGATCTAAAGAATTAAGGGGAAGCGAAACCATTACTTAACTGATCACTAGTTTGATTAAATCAATTGAAGACCAATTGATAATCGGTTTAACCATATGACACAATGTATCTTTGATAGTTCGGGTTTTGTTAAGTCTGCCAGTTCAAAACAAATCAAAGGTAAAAGTACATGAGTGTTAGACATCATTAAAATTCCTTTGCACACACCAAAGTTTGTCACCTGGAAAGCGATTACTCACTCACTCATTGTCTATAAGGCTTTATCCTGTATTCAGGGGGGCCTGGAGCCTATCCTAGGAGACTTAGGACACGAGGCGGGACACACCCTGGACAGGGTGCCAATCCATCGCAGGGAAAGCGATTACAATGTAAGCAATTAGGGTCATAACCTTCGTTCCATGCAAGACTGCATTCTGAAGCTTCCGAAGTCACACACAGATAAATTGAGATTGTATTTTTCACAGTCACGGTGTTTCCGGTTAGTTATATACAACCTGGCATTATATGCATTGGCAGTTCCACTACACACCAGTGGCTGGGTGTGCAGAAGAAAACATGCAACATGGTCTGTTTTAACAATTATTTTTAATCAATTAAGATTTTTTATAAATTGATTTCTTGAAACAGGAAATAAACTGATGAGCGTCCCAACAATAACCTAAACCGACATAAATCAAACTTTAGAGTGTATATTGTCAACTCTCAGCATAGTTCACTTGATGAAAGAATGACTTGCTACTAGCCTGTAGATTAGGTCAAGTATAATAACCTCTCTCTAACCTTAGATTTATTACCCCACCCCACCAAATCTGTGACCATCTGCTTTTTAATGTACCATTTCATTAAACACAAGATTGAGGGTATGAGAGTACTCGACTGCTTTTTACTAATATTATTAATATTATTACAGTTATAATTCCTGAATTGATTTGCCATTTGACATACCTGTATATTAGACAGCTTATATTTTGTCTCAGTTTACCTCTATTTGTCCTCACCTGGGGCTCGGGAGTGGAACCTCCTCCATGTGAAATCTGACATTCACACCAATCTCACAACTTTTGTTCTCAGATACACAGCATATTCTCTACAGAGCAGAACTCGGGCGTATCACAAGCTCGGTGAGATTCTCCACTCTCGCTTTCTCTGCACACTATTTATTCCTCCTCCCTTTCTGCCCTTCTGCCAGTAAAGGCACTTTTCTCCTCTCTAGGAGTGTCTGAGGTGTCGATGATGACCAGAAGCCAATTTGTCTCCACCTGAGATTGCATCACTTGCACTTACAGTACGTTTGGTCCATGTTGGCCAAGTGAAAGGAGTAGAGAGAATGAGAGAGAGAGAGAGAGAGAGAGAATGCAAGAGTGAGTCTGTCTCTGCTGTGTTACACTTGCTGCCAGATCACATCATGGACCAAGGCCTGATGAGCTCTGACCCACTCTACTTCTCTAAAGTTAAGAGTCAAGATCTGGGCCCATGCCTGGTCCATGTCTCCTTGCTTCTCATAAACAGGTAATACACTTTCAGGCAGTGGATCCCGGATATAGAAAGAGTGAGAAGGAGAGAGAGAGAGAGAGAGGGAGTTCTGGCACTGTACAGGTTTCCTTGCATTCAAGCGAGTGTTTCAGATCATCCACACGTCCAAATCCTTACACAGACAGCTGAGATCTCTCGCTGGCACATATTTCCTATGCAGCGCTTAATCACACAAGCCAACAAATGTCACTGAACCCAAACTGGAATAACACAAGATCACGGACATACATGCTCACACATGCTGAAAGCTCAGCTCACACTTCACCCTGTGCCTAGACAGCAGTAAGCCCATTATCGCCTGTCCATTATGGATAAGATTCTGGCCACTTCCTGAGTCTAGGACTGGCAGTGCCACTCTGAATCATCCCACTGTGAGGATCAGCGTTCGAGCATTCCTTCATTCCAGGCCTGCCTTCTACCACTCGAGCCAGCGCTATTAGCCAATGTCGGTCTACTTCCTCTGCAAATGATCATGACCATATGATTCCAAGCTCATTAGTAGGTTTAAAATCAAAGTCGAGAAGGAAAAAAGGAAGAACAGAGTAATGAGGAAAATCAAGACGAAACGAGTGCAAAGTTATTTTTCCGAGCCGCTCCTTAAAATTCATCCGACACACTCGAGAAGGAAAAAAAAGAGTCAATGCCACTTAATTTTGCAAGTGCCAGTGCGAGCACATATCATTCGCGTTTCAGTGCCCGTGACAGCTCCCCATCGAGCGGCAGCATTGGCGACCAGATAAAGCCTCGCCGTTACAGCACAGCAACCGGCATAATCGGCGATCGCTGTCGATGTAAAAACAGGAAATGAGAACCAAAAGCAATTGTGCATATTATGTCTTAATATGTTTTAAATCTTGTGAAGTTTATATTTCACACATTATATACAGTATGGTTGATAATATACTGTATGCATTAGATTAGGCAGAGATTGGAGCTATTTACACATGTGCCCTGTGTTTATGATATAAAAGAGAGAACTGCTGTAACCTGCTTTATTTTTCCACGATGTGATGAGAAACAGAATGTGGCAATTGAATATTCTAGCGCGGATGTGATTTTTAATGCCATACATTACAATTTTTCTTTCCAGCGAGATTTAGTTCTGATATTCAGGTTCAGTTTGCAAAGACCTCTTAGTAGGAGTCACCTTCTGCATAATACAGATTGTCTGTGCAGTGTGAAGCTGGTGTGTCAATGGAATAGTGCTGAGATTGGACACCCGAAAAAAGGAAGAGATGCAAAAGGCACAAAATTGGCTTAAATTAGACTGCAAAGTGTGTGTGTGTGTGTATGTTTGGGATGAAACTGGGGGATGAGGAGAATTCACAATACCCTGCATAAAAAGATGAGCGAAATGATGCATGATGGGAAGATTGAGGAGGAAATCTGGACTGAAATGGAAAGAGAGAAAGGAAAAATGAGACTATGAGACAGAGCACTAGACCATGGCAATCATAAGGGCAATACCAGGCCAAAGGACACAGCTGATGCTCTAGTCTGCAGTGTGGACGCTTCTCGCAATTTGCTGTCTTTTTTCCTATATTGTCAATATTTATTTATTTATTTATCTATCCAAAGCTATTAGGAAGCATCTGTTTCCGTGCCAATCACCTGTCAAAAGCATACAGTACACCCGATGTCACTACGTGTGCGCCTCGTCCCTCCCAGAGCCACTGGAAGAAAGGAAAGTTAGTCATTCTCTCTGCATGGTTAATCAAGTCGTTGACGTCCATTTGTCTGTTTATGTGAAAATCGACGGCGTTATTAGAATAAGCTAAGTTTCCGCCTCACCCATCTGGGCCAGCAGATGCCAAACCTCACGGAAAAAAAGTGGGAAATAAAGACAGGAGCTGGAAAAAAAACCAACAAAAGACTGTCCATCCACAGACATTCATTTCCACGATGGGATGCTGCCCCTAATAAGGGTACGTGTTTATGCATGTGTGTTACGTTTTTGGCCTCGGCGTATCTGTGCCTCACTCCCAGCCTCCAGTTTTCAGCATGCAGAGCGGCATGCGTGCAGTCTGCTCAGGCCTCATCTCCAGACTTATTAATGTCCACGAGGCACTTCGTGTGGCTCACTTGTTTGCCGCTCAGCACGACGTTCCCAGGAGCAAATAGGGAACACAAATTTGCCAAATGGTCCTTTTGGAAGCTGCCATTCAATCTCCCTTACCCTTTTCTGCTCACATGCCCTGGCAGGTTATCAGTGCTGAGTGAAGCTCTTATCAGAGTTGCTGTTGCCATGACTGCTCTGACGGCACTGTTTGGTCTGCCATGTTGCAGAGAGACAGACGTGTATTCGGGTGCTGAGGGAAAAGAAAGAAAAGCAGCAGCATAGCTAGCGGTGCAGACCAATGACAGCAATGTAATTACTGAATGGATGGGCAAGGTTTCGGTTTTGTCTATCAGCGAATATGGCCTTGGCGGTGGAAAAAAGTAAGCGAGGAACGGAAAGAGAGTCAGAGATGGAAAGAGAGAGTGTGATCTAGTGAAGGAGTGGTGGTGGCTGAGTGAGAAGGAGCTATCTAGTTAGACTAATCTCTTTTCTTAAATACCACTGTGGATTAGATGCACATTAGGACTCCCTTGATGACTGTACCACAGCTGGGCTTCCCTTATCCACTAATGAGCAACACTAAGCACCACTTGCTCTTCTGCCCCATGCTTATCGCTCCTGTTTAACCTCGGACCAGCTGGTCACGGGGCACTGGATCCTGCATGTGCACGCGGACACAGACGTGCTCGCTAAATACTGTACCTGTCATGATCACTGATGGAATTATGGTCACTTTGATCCCCAGTTCATCATCAGACATAAAAGAGAATATACTGTTATTGAAGCTCATCTTTGAACCAACTGCTTAAAATGCTGAATCCTAGAATGGACATGATAGTGACTTTGATTGTCCGTGTGTGACTCTAAGACCATCTAAAAAAACTGCAAGGTTCATGAACATTTAACACACATCATATTCTTTAAAAAAAATTACTAATAACTACTTGTTTTTTAAGTGATCTATATCAGCATTATTGTTTAAATGATATATATATATATACAGTACAGGCCAAAAGTTTGGACACACCTTCTCATCTATCTGTCAATGTGTTTTCTTTATTT
>JAQMYJ010000033.1:29792470-29819801 GCA_030014305.1 Clarias laeviceps
CAGTTATTTCACCTTTTTTTGTTAAGTACATAACTCCACATGTGTTCATTCATAGTTTTGATGCCTTCAGTGAGAATGTAAATGGTCATGAAAATAAAAAAAACACATTGAATGAGTGAAGGTGTGTCCAATCTTTTGGCCTGTACTGTATATGTTTGGCATATTTTTTGCCTCAAGTAACTTTATTATATAAAATTGAACATACTGTAATATACCGTATAGCCAATCGTGTACCTAGACAATGTTTTTTGGACTTACGAACAAATTGGACTTATGAATCAGCTCTCGGAACAGAATTCGTTCTTATGCCGGGGACTTACTGTACTGACTTACTGTATTGCTAAAAATAAGACATCTTGGCAATTAAGTTACTTTCAGCATTGGAATTGCAATAACGTAGCAGACATGAATGGAGCATTTATTACTCTGCTGTCTTGCACTGGCTTTGTAACATACAGTATAACATATAAAAGTCCACATCAATGATAGCATTACTATTACCAGAGTAAACATGATCAAATCAATGAATCGAAGACTCCACACCTTTGCTCATCAGTTATAATGTTTTATAAAATTTTAACGAGGGCATGTCTGTGTGTGCTGTGGCAGTATTACTAAAGAAATATGCAATATATATATATATATACAGTATATATATATATATATAGCCGCTTACACTTATACGCTTAGGCTTATACTTTATATTGAGCTTTAAATTATATTATACTCAAAATTTTTCATTTCTAGTTAGATATCCTTAGTGTCACAGCATAAATAGATGCTGCCTGAATATAAAGCTCACACTTTCACCATGCATTTGAGGCAAAATGACATATTTGGTAACATTGCTCCGTCACTTCTTCTAATGTAAAGTATTCATTGTTTAGATGTTAGCATTGATTCTTGTTCATATTTGAAACTAGCTACAGTACTGTGCAAACGTCTTGAGTCACCACTCTTTTAATCTTTATTTTGCATCCACAGAGCCAGGCTTTTTTTTCCTCTTGTTAATGTAGTCTTGAGAAATAGTTCTCCAGGCTTCAGTTTTCTTCAGGTTTAGAGGAATGTTAGTTAGGCCAAACATTGAAACACAGAAATCATTCAGGCATAAAAAAAATAAAAAAAACTTAAGACATGAAGCAGTGAGAAACAGGTACAGATGATCAGGCTGGTGATGCTGAATGCTGAGTGGTTGGAACAGACGACAGGGGAAATGAGGCTGCTGCTCAGGTTGTTACATACACAAGCAATTTTTTAATTGTATCCTTTGGCACTTTGCAGTCTGTCACATAAAAAAAATATATATATTCTTGAATGTAATCTGAATAAATGAGGGGTAGCTCAAGACTTGTGCCCAGTACTGCATGTTGTCTAATACATGATGACTAAAAGCACCCAATTTCAAAGTGCATCTACTGTATGTCTCAGAGACAACACTGTTAAATTTACTGTAGAAATTCATTAACATAACTTAATTCAGTAACATAACTTAATTTGCAAATTAAAAGCATAAAAATTCAAGAAAAAAAAAATCACCTGATTAATGAGACTTTTCTGACATTTGGACCATTTAAATTTGTTTTCTTTCTGAATTTGACGAATTTTTGCCATCAGTGTTAAAGAATTCATTTATATTACTAATAAAATTAGCACTATTGGAAGAAATGAACAGCATTTGGACAGTGGTGGTGCCTCTGGGCTACTAATCAAAAGGTTGGAAGTTCAAGCCCCAGCACTGACAAGCTGCCACGGTTTGAGCGAGGCTCTTAACCCTCTGTGCTCTATGGCTTACCCTGTGCTCTGACCACAACTTCCTAACAAGCTGAGATACGGGGGAAAAATCGCTAGCAGTATTACTTATCATTGTCAGCATTACTTTAATTGGCAAGAAAGAGATAACGATCATTCCACCCAGACACTAGTGTGACCTGTTCGTCTCATGGCAGTGCCTTAGACGATTCCAAATCAGGCAGACAAGTACATTTCTTTGAGTCCGCACTTCATAGCCAAATATCATCTGCGTTCATAGAACAGGAACTCTCAGGTATAAAGAGGGATTTGGCAATCGATAATTAAAAAAATAAATAAAACGGCACAGTGCATGTTCCTGTGCGAGTTCAGCTAAGCCCCGGCATCCTGCTGAGTCGTGCACCACAGATGGCCTGTTTGTGCTTTTCAACAGAGAGCTTTAAAGAAGACAGAGAAACAAGTGGCTGTTTTATTTGTACACTTTTTGCAACACACTCGAAATTGACGTTGGAGTGCCGCGTGAGTTACAACCAGGGGCCCTCTCAGCTCTGGACATAATTACGTGCATGTTTGTGTCAAAACGATGTTCACTCAATAACGGATTGATTTCCCTCGCAGCTACGTGGCGAGGCCAGCATCCTACACGTATTGTCAGACCTTTCAAGGTCCTTAGTGAAGACTGTTAAAATAACCCACATGAGCGCCTTCGCAATATCAAATGAGAAAAGAGCATATTAAATTATAAGGCGATTCTGATTATAAATACATCTTGCCCGCTTCCCAAAACTGCATTTCTCTGGCTTCTCATTTTGCTAGCTTATTATCGAATTTAATGAAATAGTGAAATGTGGAATAAATGAACTGGTATGTTTACTAGTTAACTTGATCTGCTGATGCAATGAGAAGCAAGCATGCCTTCTGCTAGGTGAGATTAACATCACACGATTACAAACATTGAACGTGAAGACAGGGTTGAGAATCAGTCCGTACAGTAGCTCTTACACAACTCACATACGCAACATTTTTTGATTTTTTTTTTTTTTACTGAAGAAGCTTTTATGCAAGTTATAATGAGACAAGTTACCATTCAGAATAAACATTGTCAGCAAATGCAGTGTCCTCCATACACATCCTTGTACACACCGATCAATCATAATATTACTCCTTGTTAACTTAAAAATCATTACCACTGCCAGATGAACTAAACAACATAGATCACCAACAAACGGGTGGCAGGATCATGTGCACCCAAGGCTCACCCGTCCAGTCCGATCCCCCCCAAAAAAGCAAATGCAGCACAATTTGCCAGAAAAAGCCAATGCTGACCATGATAGAAAGGCAACAGAACACTCAGCGCACCACAGCGTGAAGTGAATGAGGCACGGCAGGCAAAGATCCCAAGGCCGCTGATCTAGCCTTCCATCTCTGCAGATCCCATTCCGATCAAGCACCCATGGGATGTGCTGGACAAACAACTTAAATCCATGGAGGACCCACCCCACAACCCACAGCACCCAACAGATCCACTGCCAATGTACTGGTGCCACATACTGTACTGTACAACAGTACACCCCCAGACGTCCTGCGGAGTCTATCCCCAAGGACCCAGAGCCACCCTGTGACACAAGGGAAACCCAAAACCTAGATTGTTTTACCGTTGTTCGTTGTATCGTTATGGCTGATCAGTGTTACTATGGAAACAATAATTGCAGGCATAAATATAAAACTATTATCTAGCCAGCATTACTGTCAGAGCTGCTGTTATAGATAATTAACCAACACCCTCTGAATCATCGAACAGAATCAAGAATTCAACAGCGATGTGGTATAATTACTCACCAACACAAAAGCTCTCACATTACCAGCTCAGAAATATCAGGGCAGCACATAGAGTAGAGTAGAACCGCTAAACACAAAATGCAATAAAGAAAGAAAGAAAAATGCAATATAATAATGAACATACCCCGAAACAACCCAGTGTCTGTCAATCACTGAGACTCAGGCAGCACTGAGAGAATGCAAAGCCCCTGCTTGGCAGGGCACACATGAGGCTGGAATGAGATCTCTACCAATGTGATAGAGTTATTGTGCTCTCATTCAGAGGACCAGTGCTTTAGGCTCTAATATTGCTCAATGATAAGCAGCAGGGAGGGAAATTGACCTCGAGGAGCAAAGCAAGCAGAGAGAACAGCGAAATAAAAAATGAAGTATTTGTTTAGAGGTTTGGCGATTGGCTCTGTAGCTATTACGACAGCCAGGGATACACTTTGGAACCAGTATGTGAACATTTACACTAAAGTACCAGCTGTACTACACTCCTCATGGTACAGGTACAATTTGGCAAAAAAGAAAAGCCCTTCACGTCTGTGCCGCTGTGTTCAATTTGTGTTGTAGTGGCTGGCTGGCTGTGACTAGAATAGCACTAGGTGCAGACACAGCTAGGACACTGAATAGATTCTGTAATCAGATGTACAAAGGTGAGTAGAATGAGAATAATAAATTTGAGAAACCGGAGGAATCTGGCCACTTATTATGTCCTAGAACACTATGAAATAATTGAAATGGAGATTACATGGAAAAAGGGCACAGGTTGATGAGACCTATGTGCAATAACCAACAATAATAATAATAATAATAATAATAATAATAATAATACAGTTTAATAATTATAATAATATATACTAATATATAATGTTTTATACTATATAATATATAATGTTTTTATCTGACCCACCCTAGAACATATACATAAATTTCACACTCAAATGATATGGACTGCCACAGAATATCTGTTTCCACCCATAACTTCCCAATAACAGTATGTCCTGTAATATTACTGCACTTTCCGAATGCTAGAACGTTTTGCACATTTTATCCATTTGTAATTACTTTTCATGTTAGAAAAGGTCCCCTATAAACACTCTTACCCTCTCCATATTTTGTTTTGTTTTACTTTTAATTATGCTTTTCAAAAATAATTAAAGCACAAAAGAAAATTCCCTGTTCGGAGGAAATTATATCACCCACTTACTCACCCACCATCTATACTGCTTTATCCTGCATACAGGGCCGCGTGGGGTCTGGTGACTATCCCAGAAGACTTGGGCATGAGGCGGGGTATACCCTGGATGGGATGCCAATTCATTGCAGGGTACACACATACCATACACTCTCACTCGCACACTACAGCCAATTTGAAAACGCCAGTTAGCCTAATCTGCATGTCTTTGGACTGTGGGAGGAAACCGGAGTACCTGGAGAATCGAGCCCAGACCCTGAAGGTGCAAGGCAACAGTGCTAACCACTAAGTCACCACGCCACCAATATTATATCAATAATTTAAAGATGAAAAGTTTTCATTTCTTGTGTAACCACCCTGTTGCTGAGGTGGTTGCATAACAGCTAGTTCCAACCGAGTAATCTAATTGGCAGAGAGACATTCCATGAGCACTGGAGTGTTTATCAATATGCATCACTCTAAATCACACATGTTCCACAATCGTTATTTATGCTAACTGTCGGTCGCCTGCACGGGTGAAAGCAGGTCAGTATGGTTTGCAGTCCTAGAAAAGGGGGAAAGCAACTGCTTGCTTAAACCCACATTCAAACCCAGTCACAGACGCACTTTCAGCAAGAAAACACATCTGATAACATTATGTCTTCTTAAACATCTTAAGTGTTCCAAATGACCTTTGAACCGCCTGTGTTGTTCTTGTCACAGTTGACTCAAGCTACAAAGCCAACTAGCTGCTAACACGAGGCTGAATCCTAAATCATTCTCTAACTCATGTTAAAGGGCACGGCTTGGTGTGTAACAAGTGATTGTACACCCTACATAGTGCACTAACTTTCAAATTAATGCTATTTGGGATTTCACCCAGAAAGTTAGCTGATATTCTAAAGTTGAAATCTCGAAAGTCTCTCAGAACTCTCCACCACCTCCATGATTTATTCCCCTCACCTTAAACCTACTGTACATAGTATCGGTATGAATTTAAAACTACTTTCAGTCTTGTTAATTACACTAACTGTCTGTGTCTGTCACCAGCTCAATGCTAGTTCCGCTAGGTCGTGGAACGATATGTGTAGGCGGAGCAAAATATCTGATTAAATAAACAAACAAATTATAATCTGTTGATAATAAATGGTGTTTGTGGAACTGTTGTATAAAAGCAATTAAACACTTGAGGTCCTGCTGTTGTACTGGATAGCAGAATCCCTGTGACATCAAAGGATGTCGCTTTGTTGGAAAATATGGTTTGGTAAGATTTCAACAAGTTTTTGTTAGCTAGAATGCTATTGTATTGCATTTTCAAGCATTGTAGCATAATTATTTTCTTCACTGTTGTATATTTTTGTAAATTCTTCTTAAAATATATATGGTATCTATGGTGTAATATTACTAGCATAGGAGCAAGATTTGTAATTATTTTAAGATTAATTGTGTCATTAAAGTTGGAGTTTGTAATAAGGTGAGAATGATGGTCAGATGATCATAATCTTGGTACTGTAACATTAATTTGTATTTTCAAGAAGGATAGAAAGAAAGAGATCTGTCAAATGTCGGGTGAAATCTACTGTATATATTTTTAAATTTCAAAAAACACATATTCACCTTCCTTATTCAATAAAGAGCTAGACTTTACAGTCGGTAAGGCAGCTTGTTGAAATGCAAGAGGTCTTGTGTTTACAATAAATGATCAGTAAATGTGATCGATAAGTGCTTTGTTTGGCTGATGTATGGAATAAGCAAGCTGTCGACCAGGCTCTGAGGCAGTGAACAAATGTGGCATCTTATTAGTTACAAAAATGAGCTCATAGATTAGTTTGCTTAAAGCATTGACACACACACACACACACATAACACATACACACACACACACACACACACACGGCTAAAATTAATTCTAAGGACAGAAACAAGATGAAGATTTTCCAATGACAGCACATCCCGAAGTGATTTATTCCTCTTATACCACTGCAATTTGTCAACAGTCTGTGTATCACATATTGAACAAAAAAAAAGTCTCCATTTCAGAAGGGTCCCATTATTGGCCTGCATCAAGCAAATAAAACAACTAAAAAGGTTGAAAAGTACTCGAACTGGGTTAAGAACTTTCCAACGTATTATTAAAACTTGGACAGATATGCAGAACTGCGGGTCTAAAAAAAATTACCATAAAAAAATTAAAAATTAACAGTAGAAATTACAGCTACAGTATGTTATACAATGTGACAAGAACTCACAGGGTTGGGACTAAACTGCTTTGTGGCCATAAGAAAACAAAATTTGAAAATTTGAAAAAAAAAAAGGCTTCAATTTGATAGGGGAAACATACATATTATCCTTTAGAGCAGGAGTTCAGATTGAGCCTATTCCAGAGTGCTAAGAGGAGAAGCACATGAAGTGATGCACCCAACATTCATAATGCCCACTTTACATACCACCGGAGGCAGTGTTATGATCTGGGGTTGCTTCAGTTGGTCAGGTCTAGACTCTAGCAATGTTATGTGGCAATCAAATGAAGTCAGCTGATGACCTGAATGTATTGAATGACCAGGTTATCACATCTACTGTATGGAGTTTTTCTTATATGATGGCACTGGGGATATTCCAGCACCCATGCAATGAGCGTCTTTCTAGTGTTGAAGAATGGTTATTACTATAGAAACAATAACCTTATAATAATAGCAAGTGCATGAATATAAACCCTTGTTATTGCTGTTGTTATAGAAAATAAATAAATTCCTTCTGACTAATCAGGATCAAGCCCTTAACAGCACTGTGGTAATATCTAATTAATGTTTACCAGTAAATCCTCTGTGTGAGAATGTGAGAAGCCCCAGAACTGAACTAAGGAAGTTTAACTCTCTATGCACACGGCACAGTCTCCCATAGAGCACTGATATGCAGCCCGCACGGCCAGGCCTTTCGTTTTTCTCTCTGCTGGTGTTCATCTGCCTTCAAAACCACAGCAAGGTCGCATTCTCATTAGGATCATGTCTACTGTCCAAACGGAGGCAGATTGTTTGTAGTGTTATAGCAACGCAGAGCCGGATTGTGTGGTTACAAATGAGCTTGACAATTCCCCAAGACCTTTAATACACAGCGAAGGGCTAAACTGCACTCAGACTGATGTTTTGCATGTACTGTGGCATATGGCGTGGATCTAATTATGCATAATGTATCTATCCAGCAAAGACAGCATTTTGTTTTAGTGTCTTAGGCAGCAGATTTTTTAGTTTTTCTCTTTTTTTTTTTTGCCAAAAGGAGAATAATTTTTTTTATTTTGTGCATATCACGAAAAAGAAGCCACAGTTGGGAAAAAGAAAAAAATATATATTTTTAGCTTTTACTATCAAGCATGTTAAAGACAGTAAATGTTGTATAATGCTTTGTATGAATATCATATGCATGATCTATTATATGAATATGGTCATAGCACATTAAGATTCTATCCAAATATGAATACAATGGGATTGAACAAATAATGCTTCATAAAGGAATATGAATTAAGACCAAAGGTGGAGTATTAGTCTTTTAATCTATTATTTATTTGTGTGCCTCAGGGTCCAAGATGAAGAAACAAACAACTGTTATGGATTTTTATTTGAGGCAGCACAATTAGCCCTATGGCCTCACACCTTTAAGGTTGAGGGTTCGATTCCTGTGTGTGTGGAGTTAGAATGTTCTCCCTGTGTTTGATGGGTTTCCTCCAGGTACTCCGGTTTCCTCCCACAGTCCCAAGACATGTGTAGTAGGCTAACTGTCTTTTCCAAGTTGCCAGTATTTTTAGGAGTGTGTGTGCTTGAGTCCTGCGATGGACAAATAACTGAATTCTGAAGTTATTTCATGATCTCATGATTTACTCTATAAAGTGGGTCTTTACTTGATATATTCGGTTGTGTATTGCGTTAACATTAAACATTTGTTCTATTAAAATTACTGTTTCTATAGTAACAGTTCATACACAGGTATGACAGACATTACACATATCCTAAGCGATTAAAAATATGTTTAACGAGAAAGAAAGTATATTCATGGATGTCTTAAAGCCTTTGGTTAGGAGATTTTAACAGAAAGAGCCTCTAGTGTCAGCACTTTACATTCACAGTAAGCGTCCGTGCAGAAACTTCCAAGCAAGTCTTCAGGAGAGGCTGAGATAGAAATGTAACTATAAATTGTTGAAATGCATGTAATTTATTACTAAATTAAACATTGACCCCATTGGCAAATGGCTGCTTTAAAAGCATGTGCTTATACAAAAACAATACACTTCAGGGTGACAGCACTTGCATAATGCATAGCAAAGATAACTATATGTGTTTTATACAAAATAATTCCACATTCTAAGTGTGTAAGTGTTTAAAACACAATATAAATTTGTTCCTAGTTCATCATAACACTGACTTGCATAGATGTTTTAAATAATGAAACATGCAATATGTGTACAGTAGCGTAATTGATGAGCAATAAGCCAGCTTGCTTTTGATATATATATTTAATCAATTGCACCATGTCCTATGTCACAATTTGATTCGGTCATGCTATCTGCATAAATTAAGTGATTAGATGAACTTAAGCATCTGGAGGTGTGCAGATGCTTGTTATACACAACCCCCAGCGGATACCTAATCACTCCGACGCATACCAGCAACATTTTCCTTATATCCCAATTTTTTCATTGTCTGCTGACTTACCAATTAGTAGCCCATTGCATGAATTATGTAAAATACTTGACTTTTGCTATTCTTCTTATTCCTCATTTTGCATTTACACATACTTTCCACTGAGTTATTGCTTTTAATAACCGCACAGTTACACCGACTGTTCTAATCATTTCTAGTCAGCGTTGCTATTCAACCCTGCTAAACAGACAATGCAATCAATTAGAAGGACATAACGACCTTCGTCTACCTTTTCCTGTAGGCTGTTCAATCGGAGTGTGACTTGTGAGTTCACTGCGACTGGGAAAGGACTGAGGAAAACAAAAGAACGGCAGGGTGAGAATGCTGTGGCAAATTTAATATCATTGATCCTCCTCACATTTAATAAATCGCACGTAGCGTTGATAGGGGATTGGTGGCTCAGGGGTAGGCTTCTTGCTTGATTTAAAGAATGCCTGGGTTTGTGTGCTCACACCATATCATATTAACACCACATAATCATACCACATTGAAATTGATCATCGATTATATACCAGTAAATTGGTGACAGGATCATGGAGTGACTCATCTGTGCCTATGGAGAGGAACGGTTTCCTGTATGGAAAGGCACCAGAACAACCAGTTCACCACAGCCTACCTCCACCCACCAAACTCTCCAGATCCCAATCTAATCAAGCACCCAAGAAATGTCCCGGACAAACAAGTCAGATCCACGGAGGCCCCATCCCACGATCTACAGCACCCAAAGGAACTGCTGCAAACATCCTGGTGCCAGACACCACAGCACACCCCAAGTGGCTCCCAAGGGGCCAGGGCTGCCAAGGTGGCACAAGGGGAACCTACACATAATGTTTTGCTGATTGGTATATGATAGTAACTGAAACAAGACTATTCTGTGTGTGTGTGTGTGTGTGTGTGTGTGTGTGTGTTTCTTCAATGATTTTCTATTTCACAATAAAGCCATAAAAATAATTTAGCATAACAAAGTACAAACATGCAGGCTACAAACGGACCTCAAAAATTATTAACATAATGCATGACTGTGCTATTTTTTTTAAAATTAAAATATCTTATATTAACCCATTAGGCGTATACTATTTTAAAACATAACACATTATTAACTAACAGGGATCAGTCTTTTGGGTCCAAGCCCTCAGTTTATGTAATGCCCCAAATGGTCATTTTTCATAAAAACAATACATGGACCATAGAGGACTTATACCCTAATCAGGTACAGTATAACCCAAACCAGGCAGCCCTAATTAAAATCCAAAAGAATTAAGTCCGATATTGTGAAAGTTTAACACTTGTGCCTACAGCTCTGACCTCTTGAGTCAGCTATGACACCACAAGACCTCTAAAAGTGCGCTACAGTATCTGGCTGCCTCATATTAGCACTAGATCCTTGTTATACGGTGGGGTCTTCATGGACTTCTTTGTATAGCAAATCTCATGCATGTTTGGTCAAATAGAGATTTGGGGAATGTAGAGGCCCAGGCTGTGATGCACTGAGTGTTCTCATACCTTTCTGCCATGGCCAACATTGACTTTTTTGTGGCATTGGACCAGACATAATAGATGAGCCTTGGGTACTCATGGATTTTGCCTGGTTAATCAATGTTAATGTTATATGGTGTTATGGCTGATCGGTGTGAATACCAGATTTTGTTATTGTGATTTAATGCTAACTGCTTTAAATGTGTGCTGAAAGCTGATTTCCGGATGACAGCTGTATTTTTTTGGGTAACCGAGCAAACATTAGAATTTTACTTATAGATTTTGGATTTCAAGTTTCTTGCACATTCATTTATGAAATAATGAGTTATGGCTGTTGCAGTAAACAAAGCTCCACCACACTAGAATTCTAGACTTGATTGGCATGTGGCAGCCATGCTATTTATTAATCTTAATATGATTATGATAATGACTGAGTTTCAGACTCTTTTCAGAGTATTTTGACATTGATAAAGTAGATTTAGAGTTAGACAGGTTTCATGGTTACTTTTATTTTATTATGACATATTTAATGGCTTGGTTTAAATGTGTTTTTTTGGGGCAGAGGTAAAAACAAACTGAATTTTAAAATTATGTAAAAAAAATGTCTGTAGATTTTAAAATTATGATTAATAAAATTAATTAATTGATAGATTGATTATTTATTTATTTGTTTATTTTAGCTACACAAAAGTTTCCAGTTTGTCATTTGCACATCAGTAGGCTCAGTGGTTTAGATTTAACCTTCAAAGAAAATATGAAAATATATCTATTTTGTAAATGAATACATAAATACAGTATATATTACTTTTCTTATTAATCCTAAAGAAGAAAAAGCTAATTAGGACATTTTCTAATTATATTACATCTCAACTAAGCTCCACATTTATTTTCTACTTTCACAGGCTGGAAAAAATAAAAGAATAAAAAACCCTAACTCCCAGAAGAAAAGCTCTAAAAGTACAGAACATTGCCATCTTGCAAAAATGAAGGCCTAATGTACAGGCAAGCAAACAAACGACTGTAGAAACTCATACCGCACACTGAGATAATTATGCCTGATTGTCATAAAGGCCATAATAAACCTGTGACAGTCTTCTCGCTTAATGATTTGTTTTTGCTGTAAAGTGATGAGTTCTCATATTCCTCACTGTAATGGACTATCTAATGGACTATCTTTAATATGTCCACATTTTATCACATACACACAGATCAATTTAGCCTCAAGGCAGCATCGCTTTACGGCTCAAAACACGCTTCAGAAAATGAAAGAGAAAATCTCATGGTAAAACATTATGGCGTAAGAAGATAATGCAATCCTAAGCGTCCAGATTTTCCCTTTCCAAACATCAGCACCGCATGGGAAAAATCAATAAATGATACGGAGCCTTTGAGTGACCTGCCATGGTAGAGTGCTTTATCGTGTGTTTGTGTGTGCATGCGTGTGTGTATATGCACATGCTCATGAGCAGGATCGTTTCAGTACATTTATACTGTTCTAGTTAATCCATGCTCTGTTCCCTTCAAATGGATTTGTTTATTCAGAGAAGCTAGTGAAAGACGTACATATACTTGGATAAGCAGAGAGCCGCATTCACAGTCAGCGTCTTAAGTCCAAACATTACATCAATATTCATACAGGAAAAGTTAGGCGTATTCAGAACTGGATTAAGATTCACATTCATGTCTCTGATGTTGCCAAATTTAAGTAAGGTTTCCTACTACTGTATAGACTAACAACTTAAAGCACAAGCACTTTAAGCCTGGTAGAAAAAAACAGTGATTGGAGAAAAGGCACATTCAAGTGAAACTGGGACTTTTTGATTGTGTTATCCCCTACTACACTAATGTGCTTATCCCATCATTTCACTAGTGCTTGGATATCATCAAGATAAAAAAAAAATTCTATATACCGGAGACTGCCATGATCAGACTGCCTGCATCACGTCTGAAACGCCGATTTAATTATAATAATATATTTATAATATAATTATCACATATAATTAACCATATGGCTTGTTTATTTATATAACACAACACGATCCAGCACACCATATTATCTCACTTTCTATTTTTTCAATTTTTTTTATTAATGCATTAATAGTTACTGTATTTGAACAAATTCATGATTTAATTTATGTTGGTAATATCGGACATAAATTTCATCAAGAAACTGAAAAATGTTTGTTTTGTTTGTTTGCTTTTTGTTTCATCCTGAAGTCACAGCTCTGAATATGGCCCAGACTGAAACAGACACACACTATCCATAATTAAAACGAAACACAAAGCTTTTTTCTTTCCTCGTCTCGCTGCACGCTTTAATCTCAGACTGTTTTTTCTATTGCATTCCCAGATCGTCTGTCAGAGATGCATGCAGCTGATTCCTATACATTCGCCAGACAGACTTATGATCTTATCTTATAAAGACTTGAAAGGCTGACACTTGTTAAAGGACACAACTGGTGTGCTAATACGCGTTCTTCCCTTTCACATCATAATTTAAGCAAATTTGCTTTTAACGTGAACTGTTGAACGCATTAGTTGCATAGGGACGCCTTCGCCTGCTTCAGATAGCAGAAATACGGACACCATTCGATCTTACTTGAGCACCTGACTCTCAGAGGTTATGCTACTTTAGTCCTACGTTGGCAAAAAGCAAAAAGAACCTCATTAGCTTGCATTCACACTAAATATATCTGTATATTCGATGATGCTGGAAATCAACCTCCAATTCAGACAACGTTTTTTATATCCACATTTATCAAGACTACGTGCGACAACTCGTGTAGCAACCGATGTTCTCGCTCTCGCTCCATGCGCGTCTCCACCATACAGATGCAGATCAATTTTTACCCTTCTCTGTTTTCTCACAAAGAGTGAAGAGGAAATAGGGGTCACGCTCAATCAAAGGTCAATAAGGCAGAGATGACAACCGTCTGAGGGCTTTGATTTACAGAGCGCATTGTTTAAACTGAAAGAACCTGACATTTCTCAGACATACTGTTAGTTTGAAATCCTTTGGCATACAGAAGGTTAGAGCGAAAACTGATATGACACAAAGTGCGATGTCTGTAACCCTGTAATTTTAGTCTGGCTCAATTAAACTACTTCTTAATCGATTTTTAAACAAAAGTGGAAACATTGTAAGAATTATTTTCCGTCCTTTTTATAAAATTCATTTATATATAGTTTAAAGCTCTCAGTTGGTTGAGAAACCAAGTACAAATCAAAACCACAACCAACCATAAATCTGTGTTTCTAAGAAAGGGTGGTAGGTGTTTTAAAACCTCAGTAACGGGGTAGTGAAACCACTCACATCACCATATCACTGTCACTGGGTTGCCAAGATCAAAGCATCGTTTAAGTCATTTCTACTCAAGGGTACTCCTATGGCAGGTCTTTTTCAATGATGAGCTAGAGTACAGGGTGCCAATACATTGAGCAGAACAACAGAAAAGCAATTCTACACCTACTAATACTTTGGGGTTTCTTAATTAAGCATACAAGCATGTTCGGCCTATGGTGTAAAAATCTGTTGATATAGTAAGAAACCATATTTTTGGAAGGAAAGCTATTCCTTTCACACTCTACAGGTGCTCATAACAATTACAATCTTCAATCTTTCTCATTAACGTAAAAAGAGCGAAGATCAGAGGTTGGTTATAAACCTCTATATATATATACAGTAATATATAATCGTTTGTAATGACTATGCAGTGAGTAAGTAATAGGTAATTAACTCACATGCAACTAAAAATTGATAAAAAAGTGTGTTGTGTCAGTCTTTGCAAACTGCTGTGGTATAATAGGAATATATAATAAACCACTTCAGGATGTGGTAATATTGGAAATAATCAACTTCAGGGAGGTAATGACCAGCTCATCTGACCTTTAATTGTTATTCCAACTGATATATCGTTACATACAGCGTTTGAACAGATTGACAGCAGAACGCGATAAACGCCATTTTTAGACTTATTATATATAATTCTGAGGTACAAGGTTGTCTATAGCAAAATGTTTAATTAAACCATCACGTCAACAGTGGCTGCAATGAGTGATTGAAGGGTGATCAAAAAGTTTTTTGGAGAATGTTGAAACCAAGGAAAGGACTATTAGACTCTTTATTACATTTGAGCAGTAAAAGGCGACAGGTATAAGTTTCTTAACATCTATGGTACAGTACGTTCTGTGAAACAGGATATCATGAGATTTGGATGTTGTTTAAACAACATAATATACAGTACAATTAACAAAACTATGTGGGATACTGTAGTGTAAGCATTGTGGTGAATCAGAGAAATAAAGTTCCAAAACTTAAAATATGCACAACCAATTTGTATACAAGAGACATGAGTTGCACACGCTCTGTGTGCGGAAACTATTGGTTAAATGGTGCATAAATGTGCTATGATAGAGAGCTGCCACCATGCACTGAAGTGAAACTAAAACTGTTAGTGGAGGAAACTGAAGCTGCTATAAACTGAAGTTTTTCTATTGCTTATAATGTCTTTCATGATCTTCAACAGTCTTTGAAATTAAAAAGGTTTAAAAATAAAACAAAAAACTCCTTGACTTAATTTGCTGCTACTACTTGCTGTCTGACTCACCACAAAATCACAAAGCATAAGTTTTCTATATTTTTTTTATTAAAACTTAACCAACATATTATCGATAGTAAATTGCATACTTAAATAACCACAAGCACAACTGCAGGCTCATTCATTTCGTTGTGACAAAACTGTGCGAGATGAAGTTATTGCTTTTTGAAAAATCACACAAAATTTACACTTACATAACCCAAACAATTTTAACAAAATATTTTTAACAGCCATGTGAGTCAAGGAAAACACGCACAAAATATTCTCAATAAATTTGCAATACTTCTTGCTTCATTTTTTCCCCAAAAAACTGAAAAAAAAAAAAGATCTCATTTTGCTGTCAAACTGTTTATATTGTCAGAACAAAATAGGACATACAGTATATGTACTCAGTGTTTTTCAAATTAAATGTAAAATAGATAGATGTCTCATGGGTCAACAGGACATCCGTCTCAGAGTAGCGAACAAAACCGAGCATGATGAGTGAGACACGACGTAACAAACTGACATGGCACAAAGTGACAAACAGCATGGCTTCCTGTGACAATACACTACAACAGTACCATCAGAATGACAGGCAGAAATCAAACATGCCACGACTCCACTGGGCTCATTTCAGGTTATCATATCAGTTTTGCATATTGCTGTTACCTCCTTGTCATGCCCGGTTTCCGAAAAATCTCACAGGTATTTTTATGACATATGACAAAACCAGTTGAAAGCTTGATGAAAAACTATTTAATACATCTTTTTTGTCTGAGACTAAATATTTTATATATTAACGTGAGTAAGGATGTTAAAGTCCAGAGCTTAATGGTTAATAATAAAAAATAAATAAAATCATATTACAGGCATAAAGGTTTTCAATATAAAAGTTTAAAAGTTGCTTTTATTGAAACTGCCTGTTATTTTTAAACATTATTGCATGCAGAATTTGCATGAAAAAGTGGGTTGTTTCTGGAAAATAATCAATGACCAGATGGTGCAATGTGGACTGACATAAAGTGAAGCTATTAGTAGCACACTGAGTTTTCTCTAAGCCTGAATATTCTAAAAAAATGTATTTATTATTATTATTATTATTATTATTATTATTATTATTATTATATTCTTATATATAAGAAATCCACTAAAATTCTTATTCTTATTATATTTTAATAATTAGTTTTTATGAGTTTCTAGTCATCTTTTATGTTGCATTTTAAATTTCATTGTGTAATCAGTGAAAGACTGTAACATTTAAAATGTATAATTTTTGATGGATATATTTTACTTGAGTAGAAATTCTGCCCTTAATTCAAATACACTGAACGTCCATAATACAATGATTATATGGGATTTTTGTTTATTTGTTTGTTTGTTTTTAAATAACAATTAAATTATCTGCTCATGTGAAGCATCTGCCATAAAACCTTATATAAATTAGACCTCATTATTATAAACTGTGATTTATGTTGCAGCTGGCACTCCTGGTGGAGCCGGTGTTATAGAGCCTTACTCAACACCAATCAGAATAAAGAACTCAACAGTTCTTTGGTACAAATTGCCATCAACATCTTACATGGTTTAGTCCTAATTGACAAAATAAATTAAGAGCTTTTTGTACAGCTATACTCATAAATATGCTTTTCTTCCCCTTTTTATTCTTTGCTGGTCCTTTGCATTGCCTTCATGAGGAGAAGATGTTGGTGGTGCGCCATATGACTGCAGCAAGTCCAGGTGAAAGCCAGCTGAGCCCAGCCAGGTTGCCGATTTGCCTACTGTTGCTAATGTGGCCCATCTGGGCAGTTCCTATGTAATCTACTCCCTGAGGTAATTTGGATACGGCACTTTTTGCCTCGGCCGCTCTTTGAGGCCACCTGCTCAGACCCAGACACCATTATTGTTTATCTGTTTCTGTTCAGTTATCCCGGTGACAGGAGCGACGTGGGGAGCAGGACTCGCGTGTCACATACGTCATGCGCCCGCTGCGGTGGCTGTGTGAGCAATCACCGCTTCAGCAATCCCACCTGATACTCCTTTCACCTAATCAGAGTGCGTACTGAGTCTCGTGGGTGGAATGAAACGCAATTGAACTCGTTCTCCCTCTGTATCAGTATTTGCTTTAGATACACAGCATGTAAGGAGGAAAAGAGACGCTGAAAGGTGTTTTCAAAAAGCAGCTTTTATTCATCATATACAAAGATATAGCGGAGAAGCTGGTATCAAAGCCTTTCCTTGTCACCAGCTTAGAAACTACCGACAAAGGCTAAATAAGGATAAAGAAAACAGCATACTCATTCACGTCAAATGCAGCAAAAGGGACAAGGCGAGAGTGTAGGATGATGAACACTAAATTAATGCAGCTACCTTCACAGCTCCACAATCAGAGGGAAAATAATGGGCAAGGAAGTGCTGATCATGTCCCTTACAGTGCCAGGTAGTTACACTAGCCACTTCCTGAGGCATTAAGGTAAAATCAAACAATGCAGAGGAGAGCGGAGTGTAAGGGAGAAACCAAATTATGATAGCAGGAGAGGGAGAGAGGAGGTCAAACACGAAGCTGGTACAGTCGAACTGAGATGCTCTGATTAGTTTGCACCTAGCATCTGACCTGCGTGTATGCATACTCTATATACTGTGCCTCACAGTGACTTACGTATGAACCATTCAAGTGTGATTTTTTTTTTTTTTACTTAAGTCATGAACCGGTGAGAAACAGATGATGACAGATGATCAGGCCGGTAATTAGTATACTGGTGAATGCTGAGTGGTTGGATCAGATAAGAGGGGAAATGAGGTTGTTACATGAACAACAGATTTTGAAATTGTATTTTTTTATGCACTTTGCAGCCTGTCGCAGTACAACAGTTCCAGTTTCTTTAATGCAATGTACATCATTTAATTTAATTTAACATGAAGAAATGAGGGGTGGCTTACAATAGTTTATTACTCATGATATCAGCCAAGCGTGGGTTTGTTTTTTCTTGCTGAATGATTTTTGTCATACACATACTATTTTATACTAAACTTTCATTAAATAAGAATTAAGAAGCACCACCTGCACAACAACAATACCAATTCACACAAGGACGAATATGAATCATAAATGGACATCACTTCTGATGAAAGTATGACAAAAAACGAGATGCCTGGCATAGCTAAAAGACTCTCTAATAAGATCAGCTACTAACACATGAGACTTTAATTTTTAGAATTCATTATTTTAAAATGATTTAAATATTGTACATTGTATTTACAAATACTGTATACATATATATTTGTATATTACTGTATATACTATCAAAACAATCAAATGTTATACCACACATAATATTTATTCTCCATACTATTTATTCCGTACAAGGTCTCAGGGGATTCACCCTGGACGCGTCCATCATTGTGCACAAGCGCACACACTCACTCACACACTACGAACGATTTAGAAATGCCAATTAGCCTATTCCACTTGGACTGTGGAAGGAAACCCACTAAGCACAGGGAGAACATGCAAACTCAATGCGTCTGAGGTGGGGATAATGTTCATTTCAATTAAATTGAATTCAATTTGTATTTATTCGTAAAAAGCTTTTAATAATGGGTATTGTCACAAAGCAGAATTACAAAAATAAAAATTCTGGATGTATACATTTGACTTTAACAGTCTGCCCGTAAAGATCAAGACGAGCAGATGGTGGCAAATTAAAACTCCTTGTGAAATGATGAGGAAGAAACCGTAAAAGGAAATTAAGTCAAAATGGAACCCATCATGAGATCCATCATCCCATTCCATCCCTCCTTTTCTTCAATTACAGTATGATTTACTTTCTCACTCACTCATTTTTTACACCGCTTATCCTGTACAAGATTGTGGGGAAGCCTGCAGCCAATTCAAGCGAACTCAAGGCATGAGGCGGGATACACCCTTGATGGAGTGTCCATACATCACAGGGCACACGAGGCAGGAACCAAAGCCCAACTCTGGAAGTGTGAGGCAAGAGTGCTAACCACTAGATCAATGTGCCACACAGGTATGAACTTGTTTGTGGCAATTTCAGTGGCAAATTGCAGCCACAAGCCATCACAGAAAACTGTTTAGAGATATATGATGCTATGCGCGGTATAATAGCAGCCTGTAGGAGGCATGAGTTAGCGAGTGACTCCATTGTGGTAGCAAGTGTGACAATTTAGTCTCTTTTTGTGTATGTATGAAAGCATTAAGGCAACCTGGGGTTTAATTTTGTAAGAAATAAAACTAAATATTCCAATGGTTTTCCAATGGACAATGAACTTTTTGTCCAATTAATTTTGAGGATAGTCATGTTAATCATGTTTATTTATTGAACTGACCATGAGCTCTCTATTTTAAGTTTAGTTGAAAAACAATGCAGCTTTTTTATTATGTTACTGATAAACCACCTAGTACCACTGTACTAAAGACTCCCTCACAACAGGGAACCTTAATTCACCTTAAAGCACTCATTGCATAAAATGTAAATAAATGTGTTTTTCATTGCATCATTGCATCAAGAATATATTTTTTTTTGTTAAACTTGCTTTAATGTAACATATTAGGTCTAAAAAATGTGATACAATGAAGAAAATAAAAAGAAGTATATATATATATATATATATATATATTTGTGCATGTGATATACTAGACATACAGTACCAGCCACAAGTTTGGATTTATTTTTTATATTCTATAATAGAAGGTATAGGTATATTTTTTTATATTCTATAGAAGGTATGTCCAAACTTTTGACCAGTAGTGTAGGACATGCTCATGCAAAACCAAACTAAACTAGGTAACAGTCTTGTGCATAGCCAAAGGACCATGACATACAATGCTGTCTAGCGGCACAAGTTTCCAGTATCTAAATCATTGACATTAATGAAGATTTTCTACAGGCTGATGTGACAAAACAGAGAGAGGTAAATACATTGGAAAAGCTTGTGCATCCCAAGCGAGACAAATCGTAGTGCAAAATGACATTCGGCTTGATCTTGGGGAGAGGATGCTGATGAAATAGACTGTGAAATTGATTCCATGAAGTGAATCAAGATTTAATCTGGCCTGGCATAGACAACGAGGTTGAAATATCTTCCGCTTAGAAATAAATAAACCTTCAGGAGGTGCATGGCTTGAGGCACACGCGTGCACACACACACACACGCACGCACCATGAACTGAACACATCAATTCATTTTGTGCTAAGGTTAAGGTAAATGGAGATGCTGTTACGACCATAAAGTTGCTTATTGTTCAAAAAGCATGAGTACTTTGTACTTTATTTAATTAGCTAATTATTAACTTTTATATTAGAGAATGCCATATCACACTTTTTTATATATCACACTCATTTATATGGACATATAATTCTATGGAACATTCACAAGACAAGTTACTCCTTCTTATCACTTGTAACAGCTTTTAAATCCCCTTCCCTCATATGTCTTTTTTTTTCTTTTCTTTAAAGTTAAAAAGAAAAAAAAAATTCTCATGTTACTGATAAACCACAAAGTGCAAACTCTAAAGAAGGACCAGCTTTACTTCAAGCGGCTGATGTGGAGCCATAAATGTCATATAAAGCTTTTTCACAAAGCTTCATCACATAAATGATTCAGCGTTTGTAAACAGAAAAAAAAGATGCTGGCGCAAAATACGACTCGAGTAGCCTAGCAACCTGTTGCTACGTGTTTATGACTTTATAATCAGACTTAAGAATCTAATAACGTATTAGCTAAAATGCTACCCATGTATTATTATGGATCTCCACGATAGGACAGCATGTACTATTCAGCTGTCCTATAAGTAACTAAATGATGCTAATGGCTTGACATATATACATACTGTATCTCATAGAAATGCAGGGCTTTTACACTAACAAGAAATTTAAACCGTACAAGCCTCTTGACGCTCATAAATTTGTTGGTTGTTGGAGCGTTCAAGATGTCGGGATTTACAATTATAACACTAACAATGTTAGTGCTCGCCATCAAGTTAACAAACTTAGCATGCTTTCAGGCTAGGCAGCAATTGCTCCCCTAGCCACTCCTCCGCTGGCCGGCTTTCACATTAGTAATATTTCTCTGTACCCAAGGACACTTGTGTATCTACAGTACATACTCCGATACAGTAGGTGGCAGTATGCAACCAGTTGGTTTGTAATTGCCAATAAACATAAAAAAGAAGTCAACTTCTTGCCTACCTTCCAACTAATGATGGGAAGTTTGAATCATTTTAGTGACTCGGTTCTTTGAATCTCGTTCATCAAAACGAACGAATCTTTTTTTTAGTCATTTAGTTCATTTCGTTCTTTTGATCAGAAAAAAAATAACATGTTACATTTTCAATAAACAGACCCCCAACACGTCTACATACACACATTTTGGCTATACTTCCAGTAATGAAAATATTACAATGCAGCTAAGGACATATTATGATAAACAATATGAGCAGCTCATCTTTCATATCTTCTGGTTCGAATCATTCGTTCTTTTGTCACGTGTCTCTCATAGACGCTATGCAGGGCATTAAACAGGAAACAGAATTGAGCGGTTCTTCTCATGAGTCTTCTAGTCCGAGTCATTCGTTCTTTTAAATGTATTGCACTGCAAAGTGACTATGGGAGTCACATGACAAAAGAATGAACGACTCGGACTAAAAGACTCATGGGAAGAACCGTTCAAATCTGTTTCCTGTGTACTGCACTGCATAGCGTCTAGGGGAGTCACATGACAAGAGAATGAACGATTCGGACTAGAAGACTCAAAGGTAACTACTCATCTCTGTTACCTGTACATAACCTATGGACGTTTTACGATGCTTTGTGTATACCCGCCCAGTAGAAAATTAACGAATGACTCTTTGAGATACTTCTAGTTCTTCTGAGTCACGTTAAAGAATCGTTCAAAAAGAATGAATCGTTCATGAATTTCCAATTCATGGAAGAACTTCCGATCAGTACTTCCAAATGTTTCAGCTATTGCATTGCAGTTGATACAGTAGGTAGGTGAGGTAGGTACAGTAGGTAGAGTACTTTATTGATCTCAAAATTGTATGGGATGAATTTCATGAGGTGGAGGAGACGAAGAAGAAGTCAGAGAAGCAGGCAATGCCTGTTTGGGGCCCCAGGGCAATAGTACAGCCCCCTACTAACCTTATATAAGATCCTGGAATGGTGTTGAATGCTGGTTGGAGAAGAGCCCCCCCCCCCCCCCCCCCACACACACACACAAACATGCAAATTTTTGCCTATAGCCCGAACAGACTCTAGAACTGCCTCTCAGCTCAGTTGTAAGGTCACACTCAAAACAGGAGTCACATTTTTGATATGGTTAGCTCTCGTAATTGATTCGAACCGTGCCCGAGTATACCATACAGTGCCCAAGACCACTCTATCAATCAGACTTGAACATGGTATGCTAATCCATGCTTTTGCACTTCTCAAATGTGCTGTGTTCACACTTCTCTACTACACACTAGTCAAATGAACAAAGTGTTCACACTAGTCAAACAAAGTGTTCTCATTACTCACTGTGCTAACCACTACGCCACCGTGGCGCCATGTCTCAATCGTAATTTCAGAATTTTTACATCCATAATGCTTTACCAGGTTTATGGCATTTACATCCATAATGCTTTACCAGGTTTATGGCATGTTTTTTTTTTTTTTTTTTATTAAAAATGGTACATTTCTTTAAAAAAATGACCTTATGTGTATTATGTATTGTGATTAAGAATCAAATGTAATCAAATGTAAAAAGTGTGCACACTAATCAAATGTAAACAATGTTCACGCTACTCTACTACACACTACTCAAACATACATAATTACACATACAAAGTCTACTCAAACATGTATAGTGGACTTTGGGGCCAATTGTACTTCACTCTACGCACAAGTCTCTGGTGTGGAAGATCTACAGTAGCTGTAGCTACAAAGTTTCTTGATATGGATTTTAGTCAAGCCATACAGTTTCTTAAATCATTATAAATAGTTATAGTAAACATATAGAGTTATAATGAACAAAGACAACATTAATGATATGATAGTTACCAATGAATAGATAGCACATCATCTAGTTATGGATTTTAAATCATTTAAAATGTGAGATCACTACACTATCACAACTACTACATATGTGGGTGTAAATTGTATACTGTATGTGGCTTTTTTTTATCAATACTGGACAAATGGAGTGACACCAGGATATATATTGATTCTGTAAAGCTGCTTTGAGACCACAACCACTGCTAACAGCTGTATATAAATAAAACTGAATTAAAAACTCAACTGACTTTAATACACTGTCTGTCAATGGTATGTTTTACCAATGTAAATAATACTGCATCTCTGGATGCTAAAAATAAACCTAGTGTGATTGATTTTATCTAGTATTAATGAAGGACTGTTCAGTAATGTTGAAACTGAATACCATGTATAACCACTCAGCATTTTTTAAACATAAACATATTTATTTCCTCTATTTGTGCTTTCTGCTTTACATTGCTGCTTATACTTGCGGTCAAGCATGGTAGTGTGTGTGCACATGGGTATGTGTGTGTGTGCAACCATTCCTGTCCAAGAAAAAAAAAATTGACTCCTGCATCAAATTGTATCTGCATCCTCCTCGGGAAAGTGATTTTGTAAAATTACCCCCAGTCATAACAGAATGACAAAAGAGGCAAAAGCAAATGAGGTTTGAAGAATGAAAAGGACTAAATATGGCCGCAAATGGGATTCTCTTGCTCTTCACATCGGTCCCAGAATAATCCCATGAATGGATTTGCTAAGACAACAGGGACAAGAAAGCAAGCGATTAGTGTGTTGCCCAATTTGCAAGCGCCAAACTGAATGGACCGTAGTATAGTGTTTCAATAATGCTATTCTCCTGCCTTCTCTTCACACATGCATATAAAAAGGAATTTTGTCTGCCCAAGCACACATACACACACACACACACACACACTCAAAGAGAAAAGGACAGAACAAGAAAAATGGTACATGGCCAAATACAGTGCCTTAAGAAAATGTAGTCTTTGACACATGCAGGCCCAGAGAGATATATATTACATGAAAGGAATGTACTGCACACATGTTCGTTTTTTTTTTCTTTTCTTTTTTTCTTTTCTTCTCAGCCCCAAGGCCTAAATGAAAAGGCAGCCAGATCAGAAAACATTCACTAATATCTCAGAACTGTCGTGCTGCACTGTGAGAAAGGAAACTCGGCCTTCATAAAGTTGTACCTAAAACTATCATTTGAAATAAGGATCGTGAACAAAACTTGCCAAAGGAACTTCAGAACGGTCTTCTTGTGCAATGAAAGCACACAGCGATAAATACCGGTCATGTTAAATGCCACATCTCAAATCTAACATCTATCAATAGCTTCCTAATAGAAAAAAAAGCATGTTTGAGCTATGAACTTTATTATTAGGTATCATTAGGCTACCAAGCACGGGGGCATACAAACAGACCCAAAGAGAGAATCGAACCCAAACCCTGAAGGTGCAAGACGACTGTGCTAACCACTACGCCACCGTGCCACCATGCCTCAAATGTCATTTCAAAATTTTGACATCCATAATGCTTTACCAGATTTGTGGCATGTTTTGTTTTATATTAAGCCTGGTACATTACCTTGGAAACATTACCTTATTTATGTCATATTGTGTATTATGTATTATGATTATTAACTCCAAAGGCATCTTGTAAAAGAAAATAAATAAATAAAACACCATGTTTATAATTGCCCTCAGGGTTGCCGAGATGGGGGTCATCTCAGATCAGTTGTCTCAGGCCCTGGGCCAGGGGAGAACTCAAAAGGGCACTCTAACCTTTAAATAGTCTACTGGACTAATATAAAAATACATACTGTATTTATGAAAACTTTAGATATTGTAGTATTTGCCAGTCACATAAACATAGAAGAAGAGAGAAGAGATCTTTTGTGAACTGCAAATAGAACATGTGTTGTGTGTGTGTGTGTGTGTGTGTGTATGTGTGTGTGTCATGGCCAGTCAGCAACTTGTGAGCAGTCCAGGGTGGTGGGGCGTAGAGGGTTTCCTTGGAGATCATCTTGTCCTGGGCATGAGCAAGACACACGGCATGCCTGAATGCCTTCATGACTGTATTTTGTATGACCCTTCTCAACTGTTGTTGCGAATAAAGTGTTATCAGAAAATCACTGAAGGATAGCTGCTAAAACATTTCTTCCAGACTTCCCTGCCATAAAGATTCACCATGTCCAAGCTAACGGTACATACACTGCAATAATAGAGTATGCTTGGAGACAAATGTAGAATCTTTCTACCAGATGTACTGGTTAAACGCTGATTATTCATGGAGAAGCAGAATCAGTTTTAGAAGGATGCATGGAAGAAGGAAGGAAATTGAAACAGTTAGATAGACAAGTGCAATCGATATGAACTGCACTCATGTGGTTCAGGGAAATGCCAGTTGTAGATGGAAAAGTAAATGAATAGGGTTTCCAAGGGTGATTCTATCGTGATACAGAATATGATAGCAAAGTTAGACTGATTAGTGACGTTGGTATAAAATGCACTTAGCTGCCTTAGATTGATAGCTACATCCAGTATAAATTGTGCCGGACCTTGCTGGACATTTTCACAACAAATGTTTGGTATGGGTTTATGAGGTTTAAATGAAAACCAAACAGGTGGATAAGAAAGTAGTGGCTCTCTGGTTCAGGCTTTAAGCTACAAATCAGAGTTCACTGAGCAAGTCTTACTGTAGTAAACATACGAGAACAGATATAAGGTATAGTGAGTGTAGTTTGTAGGATTCAAGGAAGATTGGAAACTGTTCTTGAAAAATGTAAATAATTAAAAATGAGAAATAAATAATGGTTAGAAAAAGAGGCGGCAACGCGTCATAGTGGTTAGCGTTATGGCCTTAGCGAGTTTGCATGTTCTCCCCGTGGAGGTAGGTTTCCTCCAACAGTCCAAAGACATGAAGAGTAAGTTACTGTAATCAGTTTCCAAATTGCCTATAATGTGTGAGTGTGTGTGCTTGTGTCTTCTGATTGGATTGGGACTCCATTCTGGACGTACCCTGCCTCGTACCTCAATTTCCCTGTATAGATTCTAGGCTTGCACAACTCTGTATAGAATAAGTGGTATAAAGAATGAGTGAGATAATGAGTAAAGGAGGGATAGATTGGGGTCTGAGATGTTATGAGCAAGCTAGTTCTGGGAAGCACAATTAACCTGGCTTAACTGTAGAAAGTTTATAGATCGTACCATACAAGATTATTCGAAAACATCCCCACTTTAATAATAAACCCTGTGCCTCAACATCTGTAAGTTAACTTGTATTAGGCAGTAACAAAACCAAGCATTTTACACTCAGTTTGTCTAATTCTGTATTTTCTTCTGTAAAAAAAATATGTATTTTTTTCACATCTTAGGTGACAAAAAGGGAACAAAATGGCTCAGTTGGAGATATAAAAACTTTTTCTGTGCCTACTTGGCTGAGCACTACAAAATTTCGCACATGCAAATGACTCGATTTCAGAACCTGAATAAGAAGCTGCCCGTGAGAGGTTTAGAGTAAATCTAAATTCATTCATGCTGCTTGTCATGCAAAAGCAAAAGGAGGTGATATTTAACCTCCTAAAATCCCAGGACTCATCACTGGGTCAAGACTTACAACATTCTCACTCTGGTAACTTTACATCTATAACCACATATTAGTTTAATAAATGTAGGTACTGAATAATGTATAGCGCTTACTTAATAACACACACACACACACACACACACACACACACACACACACACACACACACACACACACACACACACACACACA
>JAQMYJ010000033.1:29819901-29837828 GCA_030014305.1 Clarias laeviceps
ACACACACACACACACACACACACACACACACACACACACACACACACACACACACAATGAATAATAAGCTGAGATTATAAGGAGTTATTAGCTATCTCTGAATTCATGACCCATTTCATTGTTCATTTGAATCCCATACAAGTCATGAAACCTATGAGCTAAAAACACATTTTCTATGAAAAAAAAAAGAAGTAAAGACGATTGAAGATGCTCTACTGAGTCGGTCATCTTTAAGGAACGCATTATATCTCAAATGGATTGACATAATTGCCACTTAAAAGTCTTTTCATACTGTCATTCTTTAGATGGGAGTTTAATTGTTCAGATTGTGATTCTTAAAGAATTAGAGGTCTGTCATTTATTAAATTAAAAGCTCGGAGAAGGAGTTGAGTACTTAGTCCTTATTAAGGCCTTACGTGTCATGTTAAAGGTAAGCTGTTTATCTCTTTAAATGAAGAGAGACAATTGCCTCATTGAGTGTAAGAGAAGGCAGAGGGCCATGCTTTCATTTAATCCTGCCATAGATTTCTCATAAAAATAGGGCTTATATTAAGTGTAATATCAGCCAATAGGAGTAATTAAGACAAATTGAAAGAATATGAACTTCATAAATCGTGGCGGTATGCATCCCTTGAACATCTTAGGTACTGTAGAGCCTTGACACTTTTCTTACAAGTATGCGGTGCTGGTAAGACACAATGCCTTAGACGACAAAACGTGCCCTTGAGTCAAGACACAACGACATTTCTGCAAATGTAACTTTACTGGAGTTTCAACTTATAATTTTTACTTATAACTTATAAAATATAATCAACTTATTATATTCTCATAAAATTATCTCTTACAAAAAATAACAAAAAATATAATTATTATTAAATCAATTTAATATTAAACCCCTTTTTTCCTCTTATTTCTCAATGTTCTTCCCAAGGGTGACACACATGGAATGGTTTAGCTTGAATAAACACCTACAGTATTTTGGAAGCAAAATCATTCACAAATTGTCTGAGTTTAATTAAAACCAAACAAAAAACGAGTAGGAATATGTTTAGAAAGAAAATATGTTTATGATATATGTCTGAACAGAAGTGAATTATTATTATTATTATTATTATTACTCAATTTATTAAATAAATAAATACTTATAAAATGCTATAAATGAAATAAAAAATTATTAATTAATATAAATAAAGGCTTTTCTCATACAGCTGATTATTATTATTTTTTTATTTTATTTATTTTTTTATTAATAGTAATAACAATACTGGCGGCATGATTTGATTCCCGCCTCTGTGTGCATGAAGTTACAAATATATTCAAAAATATAAATAACCTGGAGAGAGACAGAGAGAACGCTGGCTTGGTGGTTAGCATCTCCAAGGTCTAGGGGTCAAGTCCCCTTACTTTGCATGTTCTCCCTGTGTCTGATGGGTTCCCCCAAAAAAGTTGGTGGGTTTCCTCCGGGTACTCCGGTTTCCTCCCACAGTCCAAAGACATGCAGATTAGGCTAATCGGCAATCCAAAATTACCCGTAGTATGTGAATGAGTGTGTGTACGTGTGTGTGCCCTGTGATGGATTGGCACCCTGTCCAGGGTGTACCCTGCCTTGTACCCTAAGATAGTTCCTCCTGAGAGTTCCTCCCGTCACCCTCTATACAGCATAAAGTGACATAGATGATAAATGAGTGAGTGATTAATAATAATAATTGTCATTAATCAGCTGTATGATAATTGTTTTTATAAAAATGTATTTTTTTGTTTAATTATTTATTTATTTTATTTTATTTTATTTATAGCATCGTCTTTCGATTGCTACTTTGCTCATGTTTACAATTAAAGAAAATACAAATGATTATAAAAGTATGTAAAATAAAATAAGTATCTAAATAAGTATGTTTCCTTACATCAAAAGTAAATTCAAATAAAAAATAAATGATGATGATCCCTGCGTGTGCCATTGCCACGCTTTTGTGTCATTCTGATACGTTATGTGTTGAGAAGCATTTGTTCTGGAGCACATTAAATCATCAAATTAAATTGCACATGATGCATTTTTAATGCAAACAGCATTCAACTTTGTCTTACCGACTTGTAATTGCTTTTCAATTCATAATTACACACTGACTCGCTGGATCTGTGTGCTCGCAGAAGGCTTTCGTTCTTCCAAACACATTAGGCTGTTTATTTTATCTTTGCATATATCCTTTCACACAAAACACACACTCTATTCAAACGGAAACAGATGTCTGGGTGGGAACATGCTTTTACATGGTAAAGATATACTGACACACATGTGCTGTCTAATAACTGTCAAAGTGCTACCTCAGTCATTAAGGTTCTTTGCTGATGGCATTGTGTGTATGTTTGTGTTTGTGCATGGGTTCTTCTTTGTTTTTATATATGGACAGTTAAGGGCTCTGGTCTTTCTAAAGACTTGGAGTACTTTCTGATAGAAAAAACTTAAGACACTACAAAATGTGGTTGGAAAAAACTTTGAATGAGAACGCACAGGACTCGAACTAAACAGCTGGGTGGCCAAATGAAAACCACTTGTTACCAGGACTAATTGGATGAAAGCGATAATTTGCTAGTGGGGTGTAAAGATTAAACTTCGGATGAATGGAAAAAGGTCATGTGGTGTGATGAGTCCAGACTGATACTATTACAGTGTGATGGGCACATCAGGGTAAGAAGGGAAGCGCATGAAGCAATGCATACATCACGAATAGTGTCCACTGTACAAGCCTCTGGAGACAGTGTTATGATCTGGGATTGCTTCAGTTAGGTCAGGTCAATGTCAAGCATGTTATGTGGAAATGAAATAAAGTCAGCTGATGACCTGAATGACCAGGTTATCACACCAATGGGATTTTTCTTTCCTGATGGCACTGATGAACTCCAGGACTCAAACTGTTGGCATGAGGAATCATTTTCACATATGAATAAGACACTACACATTGTGCACTATAATCATGATCGAAGAAAGCATTTGCCAATTTTATTGTGGCTGGGCAGACTAGAACACGTAGGAGCTTCCTGAAGTAGCTCTGTGAAAGAGAAGCCTTCTGATGTAGGATCCTGCTCAGAACATTCCAGTAGAAGAATGTGTACTATTGATCTTAGGGTCTAACTTTGATTATATTAGAATGATCCTTTATTAAATCTTTGTATAGTCTTCCTGAGGTGGTTCTAGTTAATCTGATAGAGCCACCATCAATCCAGGTAGAGTTCTGTATAAAACGTTCTATACTGTAGGTTTCTTCTAGAGAGCAAACCTTGGGAACTTTTTAACATTGTACGGAATTATTTTTTATATATTTATAATGGGATATAAACCTAAGTTTGTGTCAATGACTGGATTATTCCAGCAGGTATGTTTTGACTAGTAGTGTATACGTTTTATCCTATTACTTTAGTTGTAGTTTCTGGATTTTATGGTTTATAATGAATTAATGACTAACGTAGAATAATTTTATAAATTTTTTTTTTTTTTTTAAGATTAAGAATAAGACTTTGGATCCATATTATCAGTTGGACTTTTGTTTTGTAGTGAACATAAAATCTCAGACACAGCGTATCTCAGTATAACTAATCACTTTAGTTAATGACAGCAGTGGTTGTAGCACGGATCAGACCTTGAATACACGTGAATTTAAAAAACGTGCTTAGAAATGACTGCATTAAATACGGCCACAAAGATAATATTAATCTCATAAATGCAACTTTTTCAGCTCATAAATGCAAGATCAACAGAAAAAAAGTCTGCTTTGTAATCTTAAAGAGATCAAGAGATTTCCATAAACAATGTTATTGTGAGTACTGACTAATGATGGGCGGATAAAAAAATTTGCAAATAGATTTCTTTTTCAGCAAGTTTTGCTTTATGGTTAAAACAAAACAAATATGTCATGTTAATATACACGATCAGCCATAACATTATGACTACCTGTCTAATATTGAGTAGGTTTCCCCCTTTGCCACCAAAACAGAAATTACCCGTGTGTTCTGACACAAACCAGCATTAAACTTTTCCTCAATTTGATCTACAGTAGCTCTTCTATTGGATTGTACTACACGGGACAGCCTTCTCTCTCCATGTGCATCAGTGAGCCTTGGCCACCCATGACCATTTAGCCAGTTCACTGGTTTTCCATCCTTGGATCATCTTCGATATGTCCTGACCACTGCAGACCTTGTGGAAACAATCCACAAGAGCTGCAGGTTTAGAGTTGTTCTGACCCACTTGTCTAGCCATCACAATTTGGCCTTTCTCACAGTAGCTACATTTTCGATATCTCGTTACAATAGCTGCTGGAAGTAAATGGGATATTAGGCAGAAAAGTCGATGTGTTGGAAGCAGAAAAAATGGGCTCGGTCAAAGCAACACGAAAACTGCACTGAAAAAAGGAGAACTGGCAACAGGGTCATAGGTGGTCAAGGCTCACTGATGCACAAGGGGAGTGAAAGCTGGCCCGTGTAGTCAGATCAAAATGAAGAGGTACTGTACAGTAGCTCAAATTGCTGAAAAGGTTAATGCTGGTTGTGATAGAAAGGTGTCATAACACACATTGCATTACTGTTACGTTGGCAAAAGGGGGAACTACTCAATATTAGACAGCTGGTCATAATGTTCGGTGAAAGTGCACTAATTCATGTCTCTTTTTTTAATGTACACCTACTAAATACCAAAAACAGAGACTTTACTTGATCTGGAGTAATACTCACACAAATGGAGGCAATTGTTTAACCATTCTGAAAATGGACATTTTGTTAAAAGATAACTTAAAATATATAAAAAATTAAAGGACACTTTTGTGTTCACTTGGGCATACAGTACATGCAATATTCTGACCACATATGGAAATAACGAAATATAGCACTGTAAATCTGTTACTATACCATATCACTCTGTTTGAGATAAAAGTGTTGAAGAAGAAAAGACTGCTGCTCTGCTGTTTGTATAACGTTCATGATGGAAACATGTGGCGGAGCTGCTGATGGAGAATGTTCAAACACCGCATGAGCTGCTACAGTAAGAAGCCCACTGAATATAAATAGGTACAGTAGACACAAATAGGTATAGTCTATCAGAATAGTGAGGCTTATTGGGAGATTGATATGTACGGTATCTACTGCAATATGCATATCATGTGTTTACTAAATGGAGAGAGAAATGAATAATGTAAAAGGTAAATTTGACATGCCATGAAGTGGTGCTATATGAAGTAGAGTTATTGTTATTGCAGAGTTCTAATCTACTCCCCACAGTAGATTGATTTCCAATAACAGTACATCCTAAAATGCTTTATTGCTTTTACACTACAGCAGTCATACTTTATATAAAGTATAATGTCGTACTTTGACAGTTCGGAGTTAAATGTATTATGCAAAATAATTTTTTTTTGTAGTTTTGGACATTTAGATGGGTCTCCAGTGTGTGTGTGTGTGTGTGTGTGTGTGTGTGTAAAGACATGTAAGGAAAAAAAATCCCAAATTCCTTTTGCATTTTTGTATTGGCCAAGGTTTAAACAAACCCAAGGTGACCTCATATGAGGGAAACCCTCACTCGGCATGTTGCTCAGTTATACTGTTTCTCTAGCGGAGGCAGGGCTTAGCAGTACCTTTAAATTATTACACTGAAGCAGTTCCTTCAAGAGCCAATTAAAACAGGGAAAATCTTATGTATATAAAAAATAAATGCATTACCTGAGGGGTATTTGAGCAGGGGCACTGACAGACACACGTTGGGGACCTCTGAGAAAAATGTTAACTTGTTAAAGAAATAACAAAATATGGGACCTTTAAAGCTGTCAATGCTTAATGCTGTGAATTGTTCACAAAACAACATTTCCCTCATCGGCATCTATTTTTATGCCTCTACCACTACATTTTTGGGTTGTCCATCTGTCTGCCCATCTGAGATTTCCGGTAATTCAATATCTCAGGAATAAGTAGTCGAATATTTGTAGGATTTAACTGGAATTATTACACAGCAATGATCTAAACAGGGTCATTTATTCATCTTCTACACTGCTGAATACTGTATGTACAGAGTCATGGGGGTTCCTGGAGCAAATCCCAGGAGACTTAGGGCACAAGGCAGGGCACACCCTCGACAGGGTGCCAGTCTATTACAGGGCACAAACACACACTACAGTCAATTTGGGAACGCCAATTAGCCTAACCTGCATGTTTTTGTACTGTGAGAGAAAACCGGAGTACGCGGAAGAAACCCGTCAAGCACAGGAAGAACATGCACAAGACCCGAGAATTGAAGAGGCTTGAGGCTACAATACTAGCAACTACACCCTCGTGCTGCCTACAACAAGGTCAGTGTTCTGAAATACAATTTTTTTAGCTTGACAGTAAATAATTAATTGCAATTAAAAAAAAAAAAAAATCAACAATTGCATTTTATCACATTATTAACAATCCAGACAACGAGAACCACAAGATGACTTTCCCATGATGGAGAACTTACTGAAAGTGCTAACCCTGAAGACTCCCATGGTGAATTTTAAATAATTATGTCCTCACAGAAAAATTAGCACTCAATCACTTTTACTCAGTTTGTCACTTTAATTACCTTGTCAGTATCTTGTGAAGCACACATCATACCAGCCCCTGTGAATAAATTACTACAGAAACAATAATGTATTAGAACACAAAATAAACTAATATAAACCTGTAATTAGCTTTGCAGCAAATACTATGGCAACGCCATACTGACAAAGAAAACACATTAACGCCTTCCGATCAATCAGAATCAAGAATTCTCTTTCCAGTATTGTGCACCATACCAACCTATTTTCACCCATACCGGCGAGTGAGACAGCTAAATGTGCCAGTGCTGCTATGTTTTACGTCACCAATCATGAGATGCCTTTTATCCAATATCAATATAAATGTGTTAACGCATGTGATTAATTTAGAAATTTTAATGTGTTATTTTTGACCAAGTTAGACCCCAATGGCTTTCCATAATTGCAGCATGGTTACCTGGCTGTGTGTGATAACTGCACATTTACCGCAGATAATGAGATGACTGAGAAAACATCACCAGGTGTGCTGAACAACTAGTTTCATTATAAAAGCTTCTAGGTGGAAGTTTGGATAAAATCAAAGTTGTGTCTTTGAGCTACCGTCAAGTGGAACTACTTTTACGAGAATACATTAAATGTAAGACACTGACAAAGACTGTGAAAGTGATGCAGTTGGAAAAAGCTACTTTTACTGCACTTACTAGAGACCACTTGACATCAATGAGTAACCATAACAACCTCAGTGCAACAACACACCTAATCAATGACAAATGCTAACTGCACTCATTCACTCAGTGGTTAAGGTGTTGGTCTATGGTTCGGAAATCCCCAGGTTCAAACCCCATGACCACCGAGTTGCCACCGTTGGCAACTTAACCCTCAACTGCTCAGATGTATAATGAGATAAAAATGTAAGTCGCTCTGGATAAGGGCATCTGACAGATGCTTAAATGTAAATGTGTCAAAAACAGAAAAAAGACATTTTGCTGAAGCATGCTCTAGCCAGTTGTGTTAGCCAAGTTTAAAAGGAGATAACAGACATGGTCCACACTATAGGAAAAGACAGGGCTCACGATATGATTGCTGCTGCGAGTTTAAATGTGTGGCCCAACAATTATGAATGTGATGAACTATAGTAGATTAAATTTTTAATCAATTGACACACCTAAAAAAAAAATTCAAGTATGGTCTAGATCTTTGGGAAAAAAATATCATTAAAGTTATACTGCAGTGTGTCAATAAATACAAGAAATCTATTTCATATTTCCCAGATGATGAAAACAGTAATGCCAGACAGCTGTCAATTGCACCAAACCACTATATAAAATACACTTCATACACTGACACAAACCAACCTTAGATCACAGCAAATGCTTCTGTGTGCACTTCATATTAATACATGTTTCATTTCTTGATTAGCGGATTACGATTGGGATTAGGTCATTCTCTTATTCCAAAACACACCAGACACTCCTTCTATCTTTTGCAAATAAAGACACGCACTCACACCCTGCCCTACTGGCAAACACATGCCTGGTGTAAACAGGACTTTACATGCCACCAAATGTTTTATGCATGAGAGCAAAGGTATCTTGACACACATGAGCTATCATATCTCTCAGTACTCATTTATAGCTCTCATGCGCGAGCCTTGCTAGGCCCAGATAACGGAGAGAAATTGCCTGGAGGGCAGAGACGACACTGCAGGAACTAACGCTGGATATCATAACGCCCAGCTGGAGAGATGACAGAGAGAGAGAGACATTTATCAGCGCAGCAGAGGCACCATTCAGTGCACGCTGCATACATCTCAATGCCACAATTTGGCTGGCCTCGCTACCTTCTCTAGCCAAGCCTTAACACTCCTCACGTAGTCACAGATATAACGTACAGCATGTTGACGCCTACGTGGAATATTAGGAGCATATATCATGATTCCATTCAAAAGACTAGCTCAGGCTATATTAGAGGTATAAAGGAATGAAAAGCAGAATATATGAGAGTAGGATTGTAACACTGAGAGGACAACCTTTTTATAGGAAGATCATGAGTAAACTCCAAAAGAAAATGCAAAGTGTGATTGCTCAACAGCAGCAAAGGACACTATATAGCTGGCAGCATGAGTTACATCACAGTTGGCAAACATTCGACTTTTTAATTTAATAAAAAAAAGAAGGATGTGAAATGACAATAACAAATGAATGACCAAGGTTTTTCAACCATTTTTACACTACCACTACACAGAATCCGAACCAACATACCAGAGCTGGAGCTGTGTTGATATGTCAAACGTACTATGTGCACAAGCAGTGCCAAAAATGAGAAAAAAGGTAATAAAAATAAAACTGAAAAAAAATAATAACTTTGAGCAATCACACATAGAAAAAAATACAAAATTGCATGCACTCTTACAAAAATTATTTATTGGATTGTTAATTTCTGCTCTTTGTAAAGAGTTTCTACTTCAAACTTTCTCTCATAGTAAAATATCCAGAGAGCCTTTAATAGCTCTGCTAAATAAGTTTTAGATTTAACCACTTCAAGTTCCAGCTAATTATTCTCTGATATTTAACTTTTACGTGCATCGTAAATTCACTCTATGTGCATCTCGACGTGCGGCTCAATTCACAAAAGGCTCCTTTAATGGTTTATGGGTTCTTTACCTTTTAAAAGTGTTCTACATGGAATCCTGTTAGGTAGGAAAACACTTTTGTGGGGTTCTCATAGACCCTTTAAGGATTTCATTTAAAATCACCAGATAAAAGACGTAAAAAAATCTAGATTTAGTCACCTTAGTTAAAGCTTAAAGAAGTTAAAAAAAATATTCAATAATTACAGTGGAAGAGTCGTCAATTACAGTGTTCGTCCTTAACAAAAGAAAACGATAATTTAAAGGCTCCTTATAAATAATTCTGTTATTTGCCTCCTAAAATAATCTACACTGACCTGTATGAAATCTGACATAAAATTCCCTCTGTGGTAAGGTCCCGTGTAGAACTTTAGTATGACCCTTGTAAGGTTCGATATAAGGATTCCTATAGCAATAACCCCCAAACTAACTGCCATGTGTCTTAGTTCATTACAATGAAGTATCATGGGCATTCCTTAGAAAAAAAATATATAAAAAAGAGGTTCCTGGATAATATAGTCTAGCATCAGTCCAACATTCTAAAATGTTGGGGATCTGAATCCTTTCCTGTAGAAAAACACTTAGAAAATGATTTTTCACTGTATGCCCAAGAAATAAAAAACAAGAAAAACCCTAACAAGTTCTTGATTTAAACTTAAAAATGTCCAGCATATTATTATCATTTAACTTTATCTCATTTGTATGTCAAATATGTCAACAAAGGTACAGTTATAAAAAAAAGAAAAAATAATTGCTCAATATTTCACTGAATAGTTAAAGTTTATTTACATCCATATAAGGATTCTACATCCTATGGAAATACTGCTGTTGTAGGGTTGTACATAAAACCTTAAAGTATTCCCTAGAAATAAAGCAAAGCAATCCCTACGAGGTGAAGCGTTAACTCCTTAAATACTGAGCTTATACTTATCTCAATTCACTACTTTAAAATAATTAGCAACTGCAGTGAAAAGTAAGGGAACTATTAGAAAGTAATAGTAAGTTCTTCAAGGATTCCTGGATACTTAAGTATTTTCTGCTTCCCATTTGAAGAGGACAATAATTTGTTGTAGGATTCTGCAAAGAAACCTCTATGGGTTTCAGAATTTTCCTGGCAGATAAATTGTAAGGAATTCTAAGAGTTCAGCCTAGGTACTCTCATACTTTAACATTAAGGTGAGAGGATGTGTACCTTGTATACCCTTTAGTACTTTATTTACATGAACACCGAAAGAATTCCAACCATATCATTTTAACAAGTTTGAATTTATGACTAGGTTTCAAAATGAGTTTACAAAAGCATGGCATGACATGACGTGATGTGATATGATTATAAACAAATTATGTATCTATGCATTTCTACCACTGAACATGGTCTAAAATGTCCAGTGCTTTATTAAACTGTAGCCATGCTTGGGCTCGTCATGTAGTCCATTACTTTTGCGTTTGCTGCTGTCCATGGTGCTGAAACTGCTAAGACTACAAACAGCTTGCTCATGGTCTAAATGTATCAAACTTGGGCATGTTATCACACTATAGTAAAGTATATTTTTGTCAGTGTCATGTTAGTACACATTTGGTAATGATGAGACTTTTTGTTACAAAAAGTATGGGTACTATGTAGCATAGTGTTTATTTTGAACAACTAAGACCGTAGAACATCTTTGGGACCATATGGCCTAGAGAACTACTGGGGACATCTTCAGAATCAATTAAATCTTCCAAAAATGTTAACACCCCAGATGTATTTAGGACTAATTTTAAACCTCATACTAAAGTTGCCTTTAGGGCATCTTCACAGAGCACTTAGTAATATCTTATTTTCTTGAAGATGACCTTAAAACCTCTTAAGATGTCTTGAGATATAATGATTCTTCTACATATGACCTCAAGGTGAGTCTGCATGCCCACTGGGAGGATAAGTCCATGCAAGTACAGTACATATCTGGGACATACAATACTCAGATGAAGAAAAAGATAAATAAAAATAAATCATAAAAGATGACTAACATTTTTCAAGCTCCTGAACAACATGGTATGCAGGGTCAGCACCATCTACATTTGCTTACTCACATGATGTCCAATCTTCGGTTTATTCACATCTATTGTACCTGAAGTGCTGATCATGGTGAAATCTGTTTGCATGACAGAATAAACTTTCTGTAGGTACACTCAACCCAGATATTGTTCTTTGTACACCAAAGTGCTAACTGTTTAAAATAAATCAAACTTAAAGCCAAAGAACACATTAGCCATTTAGGGACATTTTAACCTCCTTTGCTTTTTATTGCAAACACAAAGGTGCTGCAGTGATGCGATGGAGTTCTCGTCCATATGTACCTGCGAAAGGAGAATTGTCTGTTCGTCATCGTGGGCACAGAAACAAAAAACAAAAAGGAAAAAAAAAGGAAAAAACTGCACAGATCCTCCCCAAAAGACGCACTTCACTGCCCATGCACTTCATGTGCATAAACCATATCATAAAAAGACAACATCCAGGAAAAAATCTGTATATATCTGACACTGAAATTTACAGGAAAGTAAACAGAATAAAAAAATAAAGATCAGGAGTAAAAACCAAAACAAAGCACGTAAATCTGCAGAAATCTGTAAGAAAAGTTTCCCATGAAAACATCACCAGGTTTAAAAAGGACTTCTGTAAAGATCAGAGAGATGAAATAAGATCAGATGTTTTGGGTCGGCGACCATGAAAATCCCAAAACTCTCACACCGCCAAATACACAGCAAAGCGCAAATACAGCAAAAGTCTAGGATAGAAAACAAAAAGAAAAAACAAAAACAAAAAGAAAAAAGATGTTTCAAAACCTCAACGTGCAAAAATGCGAAACTGCCCGATTGATGTAAAAACCTCTTTCATCCTTGACATATTGAGCATCTGAGTATGAGAATAAACCCCATGCAGAATGACTGCACACTAAAAAAAAAACAAAAAAAAAAAAAACTTGAATCCCGAACAGGAAAAAAAAACAAAAAACCAAACCAGCACTTCAAATTCTCACTGATCACCAGCACCGAGAGGAGGGAAAAATAAAAAAAAGACAGAGAGAGTGATTGAAAAGACAAAAAATATATATAGAAAAACGCTTACCAAAAAAGGGGGGGTCAGTGGAAAATAATACTCACCGAGCGGGAGTAAAATGTCGCAATAAAAATCGCGTTAGGGCGCAGAGCGCGGAATGGCGGCGGCGCGAGGCGGAACGAAGCAGCGCTCTGCTCGCGCACTCGGTCTCGGGCTCGGGCTCGCGCTCTCGGACTCCGCTGCCGTCATGTGACTCCTCCTGCTTGAGTGTGAACCGGCTCGCGCGCGCTCAAAGTGAAAGTGCTCTTGCTCCGCGCTCCTCCGGTTAACAGGGAACTGCGAGCCTATAGTGCTTTTCCTCTAGTTTTTAACCGCATCCTCCTCCTCCTGCAGCTGCTCCTGGTGCTGATGCTGCTGATGCTGTTTAAAGATGCAGAACTCGCCTGATGTCAGAATCAATCAGTGTCTAATTCAAAACATATATGTTATGTTCATATGAAAGGTGACAGGGGGTAAAAATAACCCAAGCTTTGTTCTTCAAAACGCAACTCCATGCGTTTAAAAAAACAAAAAACAAAGCAAAAAACTTTACAGACAACAGAATAAACTTGTTGAAACTCTGAATCAACACTAAACATTTAAATTATTACTTTTGGTCAGCTTATTATATCCAGTTCAAGCGGCACAGCTGCATAGTGGTTAGACATCTCCATGGATTCCCGCCTCTGGGTCTGAGTGCATGGTTTGCATGTGCTTGGTGGGTTTCCTCTGGGTACTCTGGTGTCCTTCTGCAGTCCCAAGACATGCAGATTAGCATTAAATGCTGTTCCCAAATTGCTCGTAGTGTAGTAGAGTGAATGCACGTGTGAATGTTGGTCAGTGGTCCTAACACAGTCATGTGGGAATGGGAATAAATACAATGGTAATCACCATTAACCTCCATGGTCCTTAGTTGGACTACAGAGGTTCCTAGACAGATGGATGGATAGATAACCAGGGCAACTTTAAATACTGTACGTTCTCTAACACCAACAGTCCAAAGACATGATGATTGGGCTAATTGTTGTTTCCCAAATTAGCCATAGTATAGTAGGGTGAATGCATGTGTGAATGTTGGCCGGAGATCCTACCACGGTCGTAAAAATGGGACTAAATAAAATAGTAATTGCCATTGGCCTCCCAATGTGGTCCCTAGTTGGACTACAGAGATGGATTCCTAGATGGATGGCTGGATGGATGGATATCCTGTGCAGCTTCAGATACCAGTCTTTCCCTGACAACACTGGAACCTGATCTGATCCATCCTCCTTAAGGTTCTAAGGCTTCTCAGTAGCTTAGCTGCAAGCACTGTCGCTTTGCACCTCCAGGGTTGAGGGTTTGATTCCTTCCTCTGAGTCTGTGTCCATTTAGTTTGCATGTTCTCTCAAGCAGGTGGGTCTCCTCTGGGTACTCCAGTCTCCTCCCACAGTCCCCATAGTGTAGTAGCATGAATGCATGTGTGAATGTTGTCCGGAGGTCCTACCACGGTCGTAAAAATGGGAATAAATACAATTGCAATCACCATTGGCCTCCCAATGTGGTCCCTAGTTGGACTTCAGAAGTTCCTAAATGGATGGACGGATATCCAGTGTAGCTTCAGATACCAGTCTTCCACTGACAACACTGGAACCTGATGTGATCCAATGTTCTAAGACTCTTCAGTAGGTTAGCTGCTAGCACTGTCATCTCAGAGCCCCTTAAGGGCTACAGGTTCAAGGCATAACTGTGGTCTGTTTGTGGTGTTTGGTTGGTGCTTTGTGGGATTCCTCCAGGTACAGTACTTCAGTTCCCAATGTGTTGTAGGCTGATTGGTGTTTTTCCAATGTTGGTGTTTTTGTAATCCCCCATAGAATGTAAATGCATGTATGCCTGTAATGGATTGGCACCTCATCTAGGGTGTCCTCTGGCTGGTGGCCTCAAAATCCTGAAAGAGGCTCCCAGTACCCAGTGACCCTACACAGGATAAACAGCATGTAAAATAAATTAAGGTTGTCTTTGATTTTCACATGCATACGTTTCTTCTAGAAAACATATATAGGGTAATCATTGGACCAATGCCCAAATGAGGACACAAGGTTCCTAAGACTTGGCCTCAGAAAGGTCTTGATGGTTTTGATGGTTTTTGTTCTCAATCTTAACTCACTTGAACACGTGGTTGTAATGAGTGATCAATTGGCTTCACCATAACATTACCATAGCCTACCTGTTAGCTTAATACAGGATGACCAGTCTCCCCTGACCTAATTTTGGCATTTTCACCTTTCATACACTGCATTTATTTTTCGGCCATATGAATGGCTGATTGGATAAGTGCAAAAATTAGCAGGCAATTACATTAGTTTTGCCTAAAGTTTTATAGCCTTTCATAAAGCAGCGCAGATTTAACAAAAATGGATTCGGTTGTAAATTATTTCTCTGTGTAGCTGGTAAATTTTTTTTTATTCATCGATGGTGTTCCGGCTCACTTTTGAACCATATATAGCCTATTTAAAATCATTTTATACTGACCTGAAGGTGGTGTTGGTGGGGAATCTTGAGTAAAAGTGCAAACTGACTTGTTTGTGTGTTTCTGTGATGGGGACAGCAGAGACAGCATTTAACGAGGACCTCACCATGGTTGGTACTGTACTGTGAGAAAGAACAAGCTGAACTTTTCTGTACACCAGCCACAGCAAAACGTTTAGTACAGTAAAAAGGTCTAAATATAGCCAACAATCTTCACTTAAAGCACAACTTAAAACTTAAATGCTAATCATCCATTTATTAAAGACTGATTAAGTGTACACTCACTCACTCACTCACTCATTCTCTATACTGCTTTTCATGTACAGGGTCATATGGGACCGGAAACCAAGGACATAAGGCAGGGTACACCCTGGATAGGGTGCCAGTTTATTACAAAGCACACACACATTCTCTCACACACTATAGGCAAATGGGAAACACCAATTAGGCTACTCTGCGTGCCTTTGAACTGTGTTGGAGAACTTGGAGGAAACTGGAGAACATGCAAACTCCACGTACACAGACAGGAGGTACATGGCCACAGTGCTAACCACTATGCCACCATGCCAACCTGATAAGGTATACATGAATGCAAAACAAATTTGTAGTTTGGAGACTACTGTAATTATACAGGAACACTTCAGATCACGTCAAAAATTACCAGTCTGGGTGGTAAGGGGTCAGAAAATGAATAGTATATAAGGGTTAATTACGTACAAATTTCAATTTACTGTACGTGAAAAATAAAAGAGATGAAACCAAATGTATGCTAGAATGACAGAGTACAGAGTTCTGAGTGCATTTTACATAACACATAAAGGTAAAAGGAAAAAAAAAACGTGTTGTGAAAAATCGCACAAACCTTAGATAATTAGAAACAAAATGACCATGTTTCCTATGATGTCTAGCCACAAAATAGTCATTTGTCACCATCTGGCATAAATATAGGAAAAACTCTAACAGACGCTTTTAATCTGTCGGTCTTAAATCAGTGAATTCTTATAATGTGGATTTAACAGTTACGCCATATGTACACATTAAGAGACAGCACAGCAATTGGAGAGTTGGTTGTGTGGGAAGAGAAATTCATCAGAAACTTTTCCTCAGTCATTTTTCAGTACATCTCTTCTGTGACTTCTCCCCAGTTGGACTTCTGTCTCTGATCTAATCTTGAATCATTTATCACGGCTATTCTCTTTGTGAACATACAGTTCTTAGAATAGAGACAAACATAATCACAGAGTGAGGAAAACTAATGAGATGTCAACACACGTAGTCCATGTTTCTCTGCAGTTTATCAGTTCATGTGTGGTACCTGAGCGTTTCACTCACACAATTTGGTTACTGCAGTCATCATATTTGGGGCTTTATTACTGGCGTTCCTTCAAAATGCAAGTATAAATTATGGAGAAATGTGGTTATTAAAATGTCTTAAATGGGTAGACAATACATGGCACTTACATAATTGATAAAACACGCTGTAATCCTTATGCACTGCCGATTTTCCCCAATTTGGCAGAAAACTATTTAAAGATACAAAACGACCACTCACTGGATGATTTTTGTTTTAGGTGTTACTCTGTGTACTCTCTCTCTCTCTCTCTCTCTCTCTCTCTGTGTATGTGTTGTGTGTGTGTGTGTAAATCCCTGGAGATCATCAGATTTTGAAAAAATCGAACCAGCCTGTTCAGCACCACTACAAGCTACCTAATTAACCTTTGCTAATGTTAGCAATACTTGCTGCCAAGATGATATTCCCAGTTGTCCCATTAAGTAGCTAGCTTAACATAGCTACCAAGCTGCATGATAGGGAGGAGCCGCTGCACTAGTGAATGTCGAAGAAGTAGAAAAAAAAAAAGTCAATATGTTGCCTATCAGTTGTTTAATACCATAACATTTTAAAAGATGAATCTTTTTAATTAAGCACAGCCTCAGTGAGATTGATGCAGTCAGTCCCCAATTCAGTCCTCAAAGCGGTGCAGTTATACCGTTACATGAAATGCTAGAATATGTAATATGAGATAAGATGGAAATCTTGTACCGTGTCGAGGCACATGCAACATGCATCCAGTGAATGATAAGATACAGAAAGATAGGAACATGAAACTGAAGGATAAAGTAGGAAATGGTTTGTGTCATGAAATGGAAGGATAAACTTTGGAAGGATGATGTTACATGAAATAGAGGGATTAAAAAGCATGACATTACATGAAATGGAAGGGGAGGATGGATTACCTGAAACAGAAGGATTACACAGTGTGATGTTACAGGAAGCAGAAGGAGACAAGGATACAGGGTGGTTCGGGTCTGTGGTGTGTGAGTTTGCATGATCTTCCCATCCTCCAGGTGCGCTGATTTCCTTCAACAGTCCAAAGACTAGGCCAATTGTGAGTGTGTCTATACTGTATGTCCCAAGCCCAGAGGATTGAATGTAGGGGTACAGATACCTTTATTTATTTAAAAAAAAAAAAAAGCCGATTGAAAATCCATGGAAGATGAAGAGCCATCAACACCAACAGGAATAGTGCCCATGGACAAGCAATAATAATAATACTACAGCATATCTTAAGCTTGGGGATCACGCAAAGTCCCAATTATGATTCAATTCAATCAATTTCGTCTGGGTCGCGGTAAGCAAGAGATTCCAAGGTCCCTGAGTAAATAATGAGCCACAAACCGATCATGCTGATATTTTATTCTGGATGATCAGGTTACGCAGATTTGTGACCAGGTGTGAGACTCAGGAATGTTCCCTGCTTCATTAATACCAGATGTGAAACACCAGTTTTCTAATAATACCAGTAATCTTTTTCACAAAGTGGCTTAAATGTCTTGTAATTTCTGTCATTTGCCATTGCAAGTGCTAGATTAGAGCTCTTCTACAGAGGAATATAGCTAGACCCCAAGCATATATGGAAACACGGAATTAACTACTTACTGTAGCGTTTAACAGGAAGGTATTTCAACAAAGTAACTCATTGTAGTAAATACAAATTATAATCAATATCTGTCTGGCTATAGTACTGTTTCCATATCCTATACTGTAATCACATTAATAACCTTTTTATCCTGGTCAGAGTTATAGGTCTCTAACCCAGTGCAAGGCATTACACACACACACACACACACACACACACACACACACACACACACACACACACACACACACAC
>JAQMYJ010000033.1:29837928-29852052 GCA_030014305.1 Clarias laeviceps
ACACACACACACACACACACACACACACACACACACACACACCCACACACACACACACACACACACACACACACACATGAAGCAAATTAGAGTAATTTAGAGTAGCCAATCCATTTACTGGTATGCTTTTATGAGATGCCTGGAGAAAAAAAACCTACACAAATTCAGGAAGAACATAAGATACTCAGTACAGCCATTAACCTGGGACCAGTATCAACCACAGGACTTGAATACTGTGAGAGACCAACCCTGATATACAACTTTCTCATAGTGAGAATGAAGCTAGACAATCACATCTTATGAGAAAGCTGTGCAGGTAACAGGATAGGGCAATGTTTGGTGTCTGAGAGAGGAAGGACCACATGGATGGTGCTGACCCTCGCAAACTACAGGTTTCAAGATACCAACAAACCTCGACCAGGTGTAAAAATTAATGGATAGTGGCGCCCTCTCTTATGCATAAGTTTGGCTCGAAACCAGAAAGAAGTCTCTACTGGCCACTAGTGTTGAAACTGAGGCTAGATAGGACAAAGCATTGCAAAGGCCAATCAACACACTGTATTGGAGCCACAGATTTCACCAATGTGAAAAAAAAATGCACTGTTGGCAATATTGGGGATTCCCTATGACAGAGTGTTAAATGTTATAATAACTGGTGGGAATATACAGGACTTCCAAACATAGAAAAAAATATATATCTCCTTACCTAACCCAAAATCAAGAGAAATTGAATATAAAACATGGCATTTACGTACCATACTCTGATAGTGGTGACATCAGGTAAACAGATAATATACAAACATAAGGCATTTATATAACCAACCATCATTCAATAACTAAACATTCTTACTAAACTTTCTTTAATACACACAAATGTTGCTTAGACACAAGTTCATAAAAGAGTTAAAACCGTTTTGAGTCCACCATTTTGTTTTTCAAGAATGTGTCATGCCTGTAGCTCTCAGCAATGCAGCATGGTGATGGCACCTCTAGTGAGAGGGAGGACAGAGAGAGAGACGCAAAAATACTCATCAGTCATGGAGAACCTTTTTTACATTAAACTTTATACTTCTCAGTGAAATTTAGCAAGGCCATGGTACATGTTATTGACATTTGTCTTGATAGTACTCTTGATATTGATCGCTGTTTTAGTAATGTTAGAAATGTATTTATTTATTTTCAAATTAACTATTAATTGTCGACTTGAAAACTAACAATCATTCATTTAAAACAGAAAGAAATACCAGGTTGCAGAATAATCTGCTGCCAATAGCCCAATCTGCCCTATGGATAATTTCTCATTGGTAACAGTAGAAAACTATCCAACTAGGAACAAATGAGAATAAATGATCCAATTACCCTTGACTGAACCACGTTGATCCAGAAACTGTATAACCATAATTATAGTTAAATCAGACAGGCTAGGGTCAAATCCACAAGCAAGAAAATAAAGAACACAGTATAAGCTAGAACAACTAGGTGCAAGGCAAGGCAAGGCATTATTGGTACCAATATTAGAATAACTAGATGTTATCAGAAAACATTGCAATTGTTACACTGTACATTGTTACTAGTGATATCTTAATAAGTGAAAATATCTTAAATCATGTTTTTTTCAGGAAGAAAAAATAGCTTTGAATAGAACAAGAAATTTACACTTAAAATGAATAAAATTTGTCTCAGAATATGGTAAGTAATCTTATATTTGATTTGTTGTAATCTAAATTAAGAACATTTATATAATTTAACTAGATTCAAGATATATTTACTTGTAAGATTTTCACAGTGTGAGATTAATCAGGGCTGCAATGGAAAGGTCAAATTAAAATTTTACATTAAAATGGGACAATAGTTTTACCTTATGAGAATCACCAAAATAGCTCTTTTAAGAAGGCAAAGAAAATTAGAAAGATTACAAATACATGATTTCACAGTTTAGTTGATTTTGTTGTTGTTGATGTTTACATTAAATTTTTATTTGTCACATACACAGCCATACACAAAATTATATGCAGTGAAATGCTTATATGACCAACTGTGACCGAAAATTAAAAAAAGAAAATAGAGTATTTAAATAAAGCAATAAAATATAAAAGAGAAAAGAGAAAATTATACAAATATAGAAAACAAAGATTTTAAATAGAAGTGTGTCAGATGTTTAGTTTATATGTTATGCAGGATAAGTTACAGCTGAGGGCAGTTAGTTCGTTTCATTTGTGTGAAAGATTAGCAGCGTCCGATTAACGAGCAGATGTCATTTGGTTGAAATTTTCACTAAAATGGACTACTGTAACATTCATTAACTATTATGCACTTTATTCTGATTGGGGTTATGATGTATTAAGAGCTTATTCCTAGATATAATTAAGGATAAGTAATGCTAACCACTCATTACATATGCTTATATACAGTAATCCAAATAGCTTTATTTTATAAAGCTGCAGTTTAAAATTAAGTTAAATCAAAGAAAATTTAATTAAAAACACACACTCCTAAACATATACAAATATACAGAGTTGGGGGACGTTACTTTATAAAGTAACTAATTACATTACAAAATCACTGTCATTAAAAAGTAATCAGTTACATTACAGCGTTACTTTCTGATAAAAGTAACTATTCCTATTGCAGAAAATTAAAACTCCTTTGTGATTCCTCATACATGTTGTTTTAGTCAAGACCTTTATAATTATTCTACCATCATCACTCAGCGAAGTTTGGCCCATAATCGCGGTTTCACGCGGTGGCCGTAAGTACGGTTCATCATGATTCACCGCGTGTTTTGGCGCTGTGATTAAGTTTCCATCTTTTCCGTGCGTTGGTCCTCGCATAGTCAAACCGCCTAGGTGAGATACGGGTATAACAGCAGGAATAACAGAGGGGGCGGATTATTGGGGGCGGGGCTTGTAGGACGACTTTCACACACACACACACACACACACGCACACACAATAAAGGATTGGGAATAACTGCTGTCTGGCTCACAGATTGCATAAATTGTCTGAATAACGGATTACATTTTTGAAAAAGTAACTAAATAACTGAGTACCTAAATGGTGGATCTAACGCGTTAGATTACAATTAGATCAAAAAAGTAATCCAAGTACTCTAACGCGTTACACCCAACACTGCAAATATATATTAATATTTAAATATATTTAAGGATCAGTATTTTTAAAACTTTGTTATTTCAACCACATCACCTAATGTAACCTTCAGTCATACTTACTTGCATGCTTTTTACCCATAATCCTTGATTCTCTTTTAAAAGTGTACCTTAGAAATCACTTCAATCGTAGTCTGGTGCACCATGCTGCACTTGACACCACATGCTGAATACTATGATCGATTCAGCCTGCTACATTGCTTCCTCTTTTTATATTTTTGTGATTCTGAGGAATGAGTTATTAATACAGTATATGAAACCAGACTTCGAAAAGCGTGAAGGAATGTAATCAGTTTACCTTCGTATAAAATAACAAAAATAACAAAAACATATTTTATGATGACTTTATTTACAGTAAGACAGTAAGTCCTCATTTGCACATATTTTTGCATGATAAAATGCCATAGATTTATAAAGTTTTTATTGCTTTCTTTACTGCTTTACTGTAAAAAATTAAATAAAAAAATACATATATATATATATATATATATATATATATATATAGTGCTTCGTGTTATTTTTTTTAACAATCATGCAAAAAAAAAAAAAAAAAAAAGGTGACCAGGAGGTTAAGGGAGACATGCTTATTTATGTTGCAGTTTCCCTAGATAGGTCATAACAGAGGTAAATCTTTATTCAATCACCTGATTCAGTCATTTTTAGTGACTGTGATTCAGTTTTTTTCCTATTTTTTATGACATGTTAGTTTTATATGTATTTTCACTTGGATGTTTATAGTTGCACTGTTTAAATACAGCTGGATATAACAAAAACTGTATTCGTCTTGATTTTAAGCTGCAAGGCAACAAATGTGATTATTTTAAAGGGGTGGTTCTAAATGTATTAATCTGCATATTCACATTATTATTTACCTTCTGCACTATTTTACCTCTCACCAGATGTTGGTGTGTACTGCTAGATGCTTCTCTGGATATCACAAATAAAGTTAGTAATTCCTGCAGCTGGCTAGTTTTCTTCTTTTCCCCTCCAATTCAATAGCATGGTATTTTATATAGAAAGAGATAAAACCCAAAATCATAAAGCAGAAACAATGCTGCAGGACTGAAATCCTGCAGGATGGAGCCTTCTCTATAAGATTAATCCTAAAGATTTACTGTCCTGCATTTTGGTTTGCCAGGCTATACATTAATCTCTGCAGTGGCATTTTAGTTATGAGAAATAAGATGATTAGTGCAATGTAATGATAAAATGTAAGATAAAATGTAACGATCTGTGTTTAAACTGAAGTAAGATTTACTGCAATTACATAATATTACTGTACTATAACATTAAATATAATATTTATACCACGGTGATAAAAAAAAAAAATTGCATGATATTAAATTCTCAATTCTGATCAGAGTCAGCCAGTTAGTATTCTTCTTCTTATCATTTTTTTCAAAATAAGATCAGGTCTGTGAACAGTGTAGCCTCATATTAATGCACTTTTTATTATGTGCTATTGTTTATTTAGAAACAATTTAAAATGGGGCTTGTACAGCAGATGATCAAAATAAGAAGATTAAAAAGTGTCTCATGAAAGATATGGATTTGGATTATTAACCTTAACAAAAAATAAATAGAGGCTGGCGAGGGAATGATATCTGAAAACTGATAACATGCCATGGTTTAATGAATCATAAAATAAAAAACAAACAGTATCTGTAAAAAAAAAACCTCCATATTAAATTAAATTAAATTAAATTAAATTAAATTAAATTATTTAGAACAAATGAAGGAAATGGGAACAGATGTTTTACTGTAAAAGGTTGCAGAGTACCTAACAATACAATTTAAAAATAAGTTGTTTATGAAACAACCTCATCAGCAACCTCATTTTCCCTCTCGTCTGTTCCAACCACTCAGCTCTCAGCATCACCAGAATCTGTTTCTCACTGGTTTATGCCTTAAGTTAGTAGATGTTTATTATATGCTTGAATGATTCATAGGTCACTGTGTGGCTTAACAAACAAAAAGCATTCCTCTGAAACTGCTCAGGTATAGGGACGGGACTAAAAAAATTCTTTCATTCTCTCAAAACTACATAAAAAATACAAGAAAGTCTGTTTTTTGAAAGCAAAAAATGGAGAAATAAAATGTGACTCAAGTCTTTTGCACAGTATTGTATTTTTTGACAAAATGCTTAGATGTAAGAGGAATAAAACATGTCACAGATAGACTATTAACACACAAAAAAAACTGAATTAGTGTATTAGCAGTAACTTAACTTTATATTGCATGTCAATATACAGCCATGTCATCGATTTCCTATAACAGCAGGCTTTAATGTGTTTTATTCCCAATATACTATGCACCAAAAGGCGGCACCAAGTGGCGTACTCGTTAGCCCTGTGTTAGGCCTGCATCGCAGCTCCAGTGTTGAGGGTTTGAATCTGTCCTTCAAGTCCATGTGTGTTTGGTTTGCATGTTCTCCCAGTGCTTGGTGGGTTTCCTCCAGGTGCTCCGCTTTCCTCAAACAGTCCAAAGACATGCAGATTAGGATAACTGGCATTTTAGAATTGCCCGAGTATGGGAGTGCGTGTTTGCTTGTGCACTATGATGGATTGACACCCCATCCAGAGTGTACCCAACTAAGATATGCAGTATAGGGAATAAATGAGTGCGTATTATGCACCATATTATTTCTTTAATAATTAGCTGTAGAGAAAGTAATAATTTATTCTTTCTTCATTCAATATATAATTTATTTCTTTATTTCTTTATTTGTTTTGACTTGTGAGGTTGCACACATTCATTCATCCATCCATTCACTCATTCATCTTCTGTAAATTCTTTATCTTGGCCAGGGTTGTGGCATGTCCTGAATCTGAAGCCCAGCATCAGTGGCCATGAAAAAGGAACTCACCCTGGAGGAAACACAAGTCTATCACAGAACATATTCATTCCATTTCGTTTTCATTTACATTTGTTACAGTCAGAGGCAAGCATGTTATGTCCCACAGACACATGTTTTCAAAAGTAAAGGACAGAAAAGAACAGCAGAGGGTAACTAGCACCGAATTGACTACTGTTTTTTTTTTGCCTTAAACATTCTCCACCAGCTTTCTCCTTGTGAAATATTAATCAATAAAACTATGTGAATTATTTATCAGTTGATTCAGAGCATTCAAAATAAATATTCCCACTAGATTTCTGACAGGCAAAACCATCATTTTCAGTTCTCTAGCATATTTTACTGAGATTCCTTGTCCTGTTTTTTTTTTTGTTTTTGTTTTGTTTTTTGGCTGGGGTGGAGATTTCACTCTTTTGTTCCTGAGAAATAGTGCATCTGACCGTTTCAGGTGGGGTTTATGGACAACAAAATAAAATTGTGCAAAGGACAAGTAGAAGACAAACTGAAATGCAAGGTCATAGAGGATACTACATGTTTTCAAAATATGTATACAGGCAGTGAATATGTATATAAAGAATAAAAAAGGAAGACAGGTCTAATTTAAGGCATGCTGAATTATAAGAATGTATTTTTTTCCCCTAATAGTAAGTCATTAATGTTATAGCAACTTAAAAAAAAAGAACACTTTAACTCACTTACCTCTATACCTTTTATATGATTATAGGGTCACGGGGGGCCTGGAACTCATATCAGGGGACTCGGAGCACGAGGCAGGGCACAACTGTACCTGCACCATCACAGAGCACAATCACAGATACTCATACATTCACTCACACACTAAAGGCAATTTGTAAACACTAATTAGCTACCTTGAACGGTGGGAGGAAACTGGAGTACCCAGAGGAAGAAGAGAGAATGGTAAACTCACACGTACACAGACCAGTGACAGAAATTAAACCCTAGACCCTTGAGGTGCAAGGCTAAAGTGTTAATTATTATGCCACCCAAAATGAGACATTAAAATGTAATTAAAGAATCGCACATACTATTATTGTTACCCTAACTAACAACAATTACAACTAACAATTACAAGTACAAACAAGTATAAACAGATGTTCCTTTAATAGACTCTTTTTTATTGCTCTTTTACTGCTTCTGATTTGTGTGCATGGAGTTTGCACCTTCTCCCCTTCTCCTCTGGACACCACAGTTCCCCCCACGGGCCAAAGACAAATGTTGTTGAAGGATGATTGGTTTTTCCAAATGGTCTGTAGTGTATGATTGTGTGTGTGTGTGTGTGTGTGTGTGTCTGTGATGGATTTGTCACCCCATTCAGGGTATACTGTACGCAAAACATACAGGCGGTATGGAAAATTAATGAATTAATACTACCACTACTACTACTACTTATAATAATAATAATAATAATAATAATAATAATAATATATGCTAGATATGGTGGGCATAGGAAAAGCTCACTTATTTTTCATATTTTTCTATTTTTTCTTTTTTCATGGAAAAGTATCAGGACAATAAAGAAGCACTTGTCAGGGCATCTTATATCAAATCGAACAAACAAAAACAAGATAAGGCACAGGAAAAAGACCACAAACTTGCTTTAGCGTTAGCACCGTTGTTAGTATCGGCACACACATAACAGGAAACAACATCCTTAGCAGAGCACCAAGCAAACATAACATGTGCAAATAAATGGTAACTACAAAAACATGTAGTTAACTACATTAACTACTATTTTCCATCTATGACAACTGTATGCGTGTGAATTTAAATAAAATGAGAAACAAAAAGCTGTCTGCTCTGATTCACTGTAGCTGCTTGGAATCAGTGGTACTTTACGTACTTTTCAGCTGTTTAGACCTTGCAAAGCATTCTTTTTCACAGGGAAACTTGTAGAGTATGGATGCGAAGTTCAATCAAATGCAAAGTAATGTTAGCATATAAATTACTGTTACTCACCTTAGCATTTTAGATAAGACAAAAAGCTCTAAAATCTCCAAAGCTGAGATGTCAACATCCAGAGCTCCCACAGTTTGAAACTGAGCTTTGAAACTGCTCTTCAGAAAATCTCTGGGTGACATCATGGAAAGTTCTTCTCAGTTCTTTTTATACAGTCTATGATTCAGAACATGGAAGAGGCACAGATTCAGGTGGAGGTGTGAGTTTATTAAATGTCTTACAGCAAACTGGATAAAATCTGTTTGAGACATACGAACAAGATCATGATCTTAGCTTTAGCGTTAGAACAAACCCAACAACAAACTACAATATCATCAACTTGTGAAGCAAACAACGCATTCAAGGCAAGCATAACTGAAAACACAACCACCTATAACAAATGAAGTTATAGCTCAAAACACGTGATGATGATGATGATGATGATGATGATGATGAACATGACCCTGAGAACTGTCACCTATAACCTGCAGTGCATGCTGGGAGCTGTGTTCAAGTGCCTCCGTGGCACTTCTTTGACAGAAACAAGCTATCAGTGGTATGAATTATTCATTAAATTCATTAACATGACACTAATCATAGATGACATTATTTTTCTTTATTTATTGCTAATGTTTGCATCACTGCACTGTGCACAAAATAACTGAATTAAGTAAATATTTTTTTTGGTCTTCGTTTTTATTCAAAGAAAATTTTCTTCATGCAATACATTTACTGGGCATTTTTTTTCTAGTACTGGCTTGGAGCCACTTTTGCCTTCAGAACTGCCTTAATTCTTTGTAGCATAGATTCAACAAGGTGCAGGAAAAATTCCTTAGCGATTTTGGTCTATATTGACATGAGAGCATCACGCATTCACTGCAGATTTGTCAGCAGAACATCCATGATGCAAATCTCCTGTTCTACCACGTCCCAAAGGTGCTCTATTGCGTTGGGATCTGTAGACTGTGGAGGCTATTTGAGTGAAATGAACTGTAAATTGTCACATTCAAGAAACCATTTTGAGTTAATTTTAGCTTTGTGACATGGCACATGAAAGGGGCCTAAAGTGTGGCAAGAAAATATCCTTTACACCTTTGCTCTACCATCACCACCACCACCAAACTGAAATCATTAATACAAGGCAGGATAAACTGATGCTTTCATGTTATTTCTGCCCAATTCTGAACCTACCATCAAAATGTCGCTGCAGGAATTGAGACTCATTAGTCCAGGCAGCATTTTTTGTGTCATATATTGTCCAATTGTGGTGAGCCCATGTGAACTGTAGCCCCAGTTTTCTGTTTCTAACTGATAGGAGTGGCACCCGATGTGGTCTTTTGCTGCTGTAGCACATGTGCTTCAGGGCTCAATGTGTTGTACGTTCAGAGATGCTCTTTAGCATATCTCATTTGTAATGAATTACTGATGCCTTTCTATCAGTTAGGCCATTCTCCTCTGGCCTCTGGCATCAACAAGGAATTGTTCCCCAGAGAACTCCTTCTCTTTTTCAGACCATCCTCTGTAAACCTTAGAGATGGTTGTGTGTGAAAATCTCAGGTCAACCTAATCATGCATACAGTATATGCCCAAATGCATTGAATTGCTGCCATGTGATTGGATGATTAGATATTTGCGTTAACAAGCAATTGAACAAGTGTGTCTGATGAAGTGTCCATTGTAAGCCTGATAATGAGAACACATTATGAGTGCAGATGTGGTGTGAGAGGGTTGATTTGATGGAGGAGATGAGCAATGTGATGGGGCAACGGTCAGGAACTTGTAGTTCAACAGGTTCTGTTTCAGAGTAACAAGGTAAAAGTCCATGGCTGGGTGCTGATAATGTGCTGAGGAGACACAACCCATTGTATGGCCTGCAGTTCTTGTCTTTATTGAAGTTGGCTTTATTCCAGTTGATTGGGAAACATGGTTTTATGGAAGTGGCTGAAATTGTTTTATATGTTTTATATGTTTTATATGAGGTAATTTGCAAGCTTGTAATTTCAGCTTCAATTAGATTTTTTTTTATAATGAAATAAACATTTTTGCATTCTTTAAAACCATCATGACCAAAAGATGCAAAAACAGAAAAGGCATTGTGTGTATTTTAAGTAAGTCACATTTGCTTTAATTGTTGTTCTGCCCAACCTGCTCCCATGTGACCATTGAGTATGTGGATGGATGTGGTTTGAATTGTTACTTTCATATGATGTCAGAAGAAAAGGGACAAATGCTCCTAAAAAAAAAGTCACCCAGTACCTTAAACTTCACAACTTTTCATATGACTTTTTTTTCTTCACTGCTTTGTTATAAATTTGCACTCATGTTGATCCGTCATTAATTAATCTAAAGCCAGACACTAAGCCCGTTGTGGCATCCTTTCATTTTGCATTTCCATGCTGTGTTTTGTATTTGTTCTTTGGCTTTTAACCTTCAATGCTTTTTAGAACAACCCACGATTGCACTGATTTACTTACACCACACTAGATCTCTGCATGGCCAAAGCCCAGTGAGTGGCCTGCCAAGAGAAGCCAGGCTCTCTCTTTGCCATTATTCATTCTCTCACCAGTGATTAATACACAATATGGACTGAATTTATTTCTTTCAAAGGCACATAGTGTGAGTTTCATTTTCTAAATTGTTATTTTTCATGAGACTGTTGGAGATGTGTAATTGCAGCCGGTGGATATTTCGCCCCATTTAAAAACAAATGGACTGAAGGAAAATAAAAAAATGTCATAAAATTGATGACTCGGTTTAGAAACTAACCTTTTGATTTTTTTTTTCTTTTAATATTATGTCCAAGTTAAACAAATAAAGGCATTCAAGCCAATCTTTCTCTTTCTGACCAAATGTCCTCATGGACTATAAGTAATGTACAATATTTACCGGATGGGGTTCTTACTACCTATTCCCTCTATACACCTCCTTCACACTGAGCCACATTCCCACTACGTCTGAAACAAATCGGTTGATTGCAGTAATAATTTTTGAAACTTGACAGGAACATAGTAGAAACCATAAGGATCTAGTGTTGACGTGGAGCTGTCGTGCTATTTTTGGAGATGTTCAAAAAATTCAGGTGAGTACATGGAATACGGAGTAAGACACAGGAAGAACTTAATAAGGACATATTAACTATTGCATTGACCACTTAATTAACACCTCTTAGGGACTTCACTGACATACGACAAGCATGGTGCAGACAGGAAAGATTCCATGGCATCTGAAAGAGATGTTGCTATGTCAACCTCTGCAGGCTAGTGCTCTGATCATGTTAGGCACAGGCCGTGTTGTAGAAGATAGCATTAAGTTCATCTTGCATTCTTCTGGTGCGTACCTCATTTATGGCATGTTTAAGCACCAGTTAAGAGTGTGGTGTATTCTGATTTGAAATAGTAATAACTCGGTTCAATGTTACTGGACGTGGTGAGCATGTGATCATGAAAGGAAATTAGTGACATGATGGACACATTGAGATTCTGACAGGGACGAAGCTAGAATTTCTGCTTTTAAATACAATGTATGCAACACATAACCATTCTATAAGCCTGCTTTTCAAGTGGTGGTAGGGGCTCAGTACTGTTTATTATTATTATTATTATTATTATTATTTTCGAAATACCTATTGGTAAATATTGCCTACTAAACTAATAAAATATCTTCATGCATAGACCCCATTAATTTTATTCAATCAAACCACTTAACTGACTGTTAAGTAAATATTACTGTACATGACAGCTCTGTTGAACATGATTCTGCTTGCAGATTGCTTAGTGTCTGAGTAACAATTTTAGCACTTTATTAAAATATAAAAAATATTTTTTATATTCTAGTTCAAATAAAAATAATTCATGTGTGTGACTTGTGTGATATGAGCTATACAGTACATACATATGTATGTACTAACCTTTCTTATCAGAACTAAAAATGCCACTCACCAACAAAATGCTACGATCACCTTACAAGGTACAATGTTCGTTCCGATTGTTTGGTCAGATTGGATGTGCATGGCATGACAGTTCACATTCATTATTACAATGTATGTATTGTCCTCTGAATTGGCACATATGCAAGCATCAATGCATCTTTGCACACAATGTCTGGGTTAAAACATGTCATATTTGTGCAACCATTCAAGCAATGGATGCTATTGTATGAAATAACTATGCTTGAGATTTTGCTCTAGGGGACAGCAAGCAGTTAGTTGACTGTAGTTGATGAGGTCCAGAAGAAGGATAAAAGACAGACGCCTTTTAGCTGTTTTAGCAGCTGTTGCTAGCATTGTTAAGACTCTGAGTTAAAAGTCCTAATTGATGTTAACAACTTGCACAGAGGCAAAAGTCACATGAATTCTGATCTGACATTTTTTTATTCAAGTCACATGACCACGTATCCAGTATATATCTGATTTATTTCTGAATTTTTTTTTTTTATCTGTGTCAAATTAGCGTGAACAATCAGATGTGAGTCACTTCAGGCTGGTAATGTGAATGTACCCAAAGAGACAGACTACAATGCAATGTATTACATTAGTGTAAAAGCAGAGTAACCTGCACTAGCTGAGAGTAATGGACTATCTAACAGGAGGACACGAGTGGGGTTATAAAATGCAAACTCATGTATCTTCATAAATCCAGGCATTGTAATGCCGAAAAAGTTCTGGAGATGTTTATACTGTAGGTAATGAACATTTCCAATATTAGCTCCTTGTTATACTTTTTTGGAAAGTGAATCTTCTTCTTGTTGTGATACTGTTAACAACAATGTACATACAGTATGTGTGCTGTGAATTACATGTAGAAGTATGTTCTCTGCATGAAATATTTCTAATGATGTAATTTGCTTTAGGGTCGTGGTGGCTCAGGGTGTTAAGGCTTTGAGTTAGTGATCGGAAGGTTGGCAGTTCGAGCCCCAGCTCTGCCAGATTGCTGTTGATGGGTCCTTGAGCATGGCCCTTAACCCTGTCTGCTCCAGGGGGGCTGTATCATGACTGACCCTGCGATCTGACCCCAAGGTACTAACAAGAACCTGGGAATGGGGAAAACAAAGAATTTCACTGTGCAGTAATGTACCGTATATGTGATGAATAAAGGCTTTTTTTCTCATATGGATCTTGCAGAACTTTGCTTAATATTCACAATGATGTTAAAATTAGTGTTAAAAACAGGGATGTAATCCTGCTCAAGGGCAATATTTGTTTAAGTCAGTATACCCAGGTTGCTCACAAATATGATTGCTTATGTGTAAATACAGCCTTCATTTCACTTCCATTAGCCTACTTTAACTTGACTCAAACTATGTGCGGAATAAACAGTAAAGGCTGATCATGATATCGTTTGAGAGGTCTAAAAAAACCTAATATCTATCAGTAACTTATTTCTCTATATAATCCCCTGCTACACTAGTCACGATCGGACTGCCTACTTCACGTCTGAAATGCTGGCCTCCCATGAACTCCTTTAATCACCCGAACATGTGGAAACGGTTTGGAACAAGATCAGGACCGTACAGGGGATGTTTCCCAGCCGAGTTTCTGTAATTTGCAAGTGGTGTTGGTGAATGATTGTGTGTACAGTTCCCACAGACAGATACGTCTCTTCCGCAATTTGGCATCAAGTTATCCATCAATTTTTCAGGGGAATTTTGTAAGCATCTGCTGCCTTCACATACTTCACAAGTATGAGGAGGGTCTACCTTTTAGAAAGACCCTCCTCATACTTCCCACACAAGCTGGTCCCTAGTTCCCTTTCAAAAGCTACACTCGATGCTGCATGAAAATGCTATGGGAACGCTCTTTGCGCGACCGGTTGTTGAAGCATAATGTGTCAAACACGCCAAAAATGTTGGCATATATAACCTCGGTCAGGTGACGTCATTTGATTAGGTGCACCTAATCAAATGAGGTTATAAATAGGCATGAACCGGAAACATCCTCAGGTTTTTTTTTGTCTTCAACGACCGCATTGTGTGTGTGCGTGTGTGCAAGCATTTTTTCAAAGCAAAAAGAAAGCGAAAATAGAAAGTGTCTTATTACTCAAAAGAAAGATGGCAGAGTTATCTGGCCTAGGGTTCTTCTGGCCTTTTTGGCGACGCCATAAACACCGCTGCCACTAGGTTTTGAGAGGCGAAGCTCTACGAGCTGGCCTTT
>JAQMYJ010000033.1:29887751-29904686 GCA_030014305.1 Clarias laeviceps
AGCAAAGGGTGGCTATTTTGAAGAAACTAGAATATAAAACATGTTTTCAGTTATTTCACCTTTTTTTGTTTAGTACAAAACTCCACATGTGTTCATTTATAGTTTTGATGCCTTCAGTGAGAATCTACCAATGTAAATGGTCATGAAAATAAAGAAATCACATTGAATGAGTGAAGGTTTGTCCAAACTTTTGGCCTGTACTGTATATTTGTGTTTTATATATATTTGTGTTTTATTTCTAAAGTTAATTTCACATGAAGAGTAAATTTAAGCTAACCATGTGTAGACTAAATTGAACATCATGCATCATAAATTCATACTACTGTTGCAGATTTGTAGTTTTGAAAAATATTGTTTCCTTTTTTTTTTGGTTGGAAATCAGTTTATGTTACCATTATGTATATTGCAGGGTTTTTATGGTAAAACCTTTTTTTTGGCTGCTGACCATTTGATCTGCACACAACTTGGGACAGGTTTTACACCCTTCAGGAAACAACCCTCTCATTTTATACGGGCTTGGGACTGGCACTAAATCTAGTGCCTGGGTAATATGGGTGTGGCAATGAACCCAGATCCTCAGATCCTCAATTCAACAACTTAGAGGTTTAGTCGCCTGAGCCACCACTCCCCAGTAAAAACAGTATTTTGTGCAGATTAATTTGATTGTGTTATACTCACAGTGTGCTTCATGTATGACCTACATGCAGATCTGATATATGGCTTAGTGCACAACACAAACTTGTATGCCAAAAACAACAACAAAACGACCATGACATCAGAAGAAATTAAATTCTTCCTATGAATAAATATGCTCATATCATTTCTCACATAATCCCTGCAAAATCAGGAATTAGTCTAATTTGAATCATTTGAAGGTGCATGCCTTAAGAAGAATAGGAAACATTGGGGGAAAAAACCTGAGTCAGGATGTTGTAATTTATGTATGAAAGGGTTAAATTTATTGCAATGTAAAGAACACGTATAAGGTATAATAAACAAAAACTGTTAGCTAATGCCTCATTTTGCTCTAATTTTCACATTGTGGTTATCTCAGTACCCACCACCTGATAGGATTGCAAACTGTTTGAATGTCAGAATTCATTAGTGGTGTCTCGTATGTTCCTCACAGAAAGCCAACCCATGCTAATGACTGACAGAAGCAGTTGAAACAATTATACCCTTTTCATTAGTGGACAAAATTTTCTAACTGTCCTACTGTGTATTTATTTTTGGAAGAAAGCAGATGAAGGTTGGTAGTTAATTGGCAGCACATACTGGAGTCGCTAACAGATAAATCTCATAAGGAGGATGTGTCTGGGGCCACGCTGTCCTCTCCGCTCCCTAACTCTATCTGTCCTTGCGTCCTGGCTTTATTCTTGGCTCAATTATCTCCAGGACCATATGGTGCGTGCTGGAATTCAAAGACAAGAGTGTGAGCCGACCCGAGCAAACGCGGCACCGGTGACGGATTCCTGGTCACGGGTTTTCAGCAGATGCTAAAGCTCACTGACTCTCACGAGTTTTAAGTGTTTTGTCAGATCAGAGGAGCATGAAATTGGTTCAACTGGGACAAAGTGGGAGTTAATTGGATGTGGCTAAAACAATATCGGTCTTCTAGATTTTAATGCCTTTTACTAACAGGCGTTTTAGCCTTTTGTTGGATCTAATGGCCTGGAAATCTGATTTAATGTGTAAAGTATGGAGGATTATTGTTCAGTTATATGATCCATGGTATGCACTGCAAGTTGTCTCTAGTGTGATTTCTTTTACTTTGCACTCACAAAGCTTTCCTCAGTTTTCTGCAGCATCCTCTTTTTACTTCCCTGTGACATCAGAAGTGTCCTTCGTTCTGATTTTGAGTGCTCATCTCTTTCTCTCTCTCTCTCTCTCTTTCACATACACACACACACACACACTTTCCCTGTTTCTCTGCTCTTCTCTTATAAAAGAGGCATACCATCACCATGGCAACAGACCAAAGAAGCAGGTGAGGAAATTTTATTGTTTTATTTTCAAGAGATTGGTCCCCAATGCAATCAGGAAATAAAAAGAATTTTTAAAAAGTCTCTCACACCCATCTGACACTGGTCACACATTTCATCTATTTTGACCCTTAAACACACACACACACGCACACACAATATTCAAATAGCAAATCTAATTATTGATTATTTTTATATATTTTCAGCACATCTAACACTATTTATACTCTATGTTACTCTTTTCAGTCAGAGTGTTACTGTAACTGTTTCATGGACACTTTACATACTGTAGCTACAAGACTAGTAATACAGTACAATGTTTTTACGGAGGGTTTGTCCAGTTCTTTTCCAACAGTCCATGGCTACAACCCTGACATAAAACCACCTCTGCTTATTTCCATCACTTTGTTATTTACAGTTGCGTTCTCACAGAGGAACCCCAGGTGAGATGCAGTGTTTGCACTGTACAGAACATACCATCGTGGTCAATGATACTTCAGTGAGTAGTGTCACAATGTGTGTCCAGGAGACGACATGGGGAAGTCAGCAGCCTTTATTGACCTCCTGATGTTAATCAGCTTCAATTATTCAGTGATGATAATTCCCACCGGAATAGCAGCTAATAAAAGTCAAGCATGGGGAACACTACATGCTGTAATATTTGAACAGAAACACTGTGTGTGTGTGTGTGTGTGTGTGTGTGTTTTGGCAGTAAGACACTACTGTAAATTGAATAAGTGGATCAAATCCAACGACTGCCCAGGTCAGTGGTTAACATAATATTTCATATGTTATAAAATATTATGATCATTTGTAATAGAAGTGTGGATCAAAACAGCTGGACAAACAGCATCTTTTTTTGTCATGTCTGTGCTGTAGCATTAGATGTATGTGGCACTGATACTAAAAGCCCTAGGCATGAGGTGGGTATACACCTAAGATGGGACACCAAGTCACAAGGCACAGTGTACACACACACACACACACATTCACATATTAACACTACAGAAAAAATAAAATAGAATAGCCTAACTAGCATAACCAAAGAACCTTGAGGAAACCCAGACTGGCATGAGTATAAAATACTACATGGGACAAACCACGAACTCTGGAGCTGTGAGACGCTTCCCATTACATTACTTACCATAAAAAACTTAATAGATCATCCTGGGTCATATTCATTTGTCTATACATTCTCTGTTCATGAGTTGGACTTTCGGCAGCTCCTGCCAAGGGGTCGCCAATGCCTGCCACCTATTCTGCATGCAACTTAGCACAGGTTTTACAGATGCACATGTTGTCCGAGTTTCTGAATGGCACTGTATCTAAGTCTCCAGTTAATAAAATTAGTAGTTGTCTATGTAGGCTTACCTTGAAATATTTGTTTTTGACGTTTTTGACCAGGTTTTCATTTTGTATTCCTAAAAAACCTGTCATAATTCTTTCATTTTAAAATGATCCTCCAAACACATCACATTCTCTGGAAGAGGTTTGGCCTTGTCACTGTCCATGAATGTAAATTTCAATTTCAGTTTTCTTGTTTCTTGTCTTGTTTGCTTCTGTTGGGTATGTAAAGTCTTACATACTAAACAAGAATGATTTGCAATTCTGCATTTTGGTAAAAGAAAAAAATGTAATACAGTAAATGTTTTTTGTTACTGTATGACATTTGTGTTTATTTTTATGTCTGAGTAGATATAGTACAGTATACATCACTGGAACACTTTTACAACCAGCTACAGTTCTTGTGTTTGCTTTTGTTAGAGAATTTTTTACAGTTTACTGTATGTTTAGAGTTTCAAAAATGTACAGAAGTGTAATCAATGGTGGTAAACCTGTAATATTATATTAAGATTTGCATTAAAGTCTCACAAATGCCCTGCAATGTCAACATGAGTCTGTAGAAGTTAATGAAACTCTAGCTGCAAAATCCATTATCTATTAATTCATTCATTCATTTACCTCCGAATATTTATATACAGTATAAACCAACTCAACCAACACCAGTCAACAGTAACACCTTATAGGCACTATACACACTGCCTGGACCTAAAAAAAAAAAAAACGGGTCTCACACAGTGATAATTTTTTAAAATCTCTTCTGGATTTTATTACAGGCTGTGTTCACTATGGCATTGTTTCAACATACTTATGAAATATTACAACAATTTTCCTTCCAAAATTGCATGGATTTTTGGCCAAGATCTTGTACTGATGACAGGCTCATTCAACCACTCTCACAGAAAGAATCTGGCATCCCAACGGACTTTAAACATACTTTAAACAGGGGTAAGGTCAGGACTCAGGGTGGCTGAGTCATGTGTAAAAATGTGTCAATTTGAGCCTGATTGAATAAGTTGGTGTCCTCAGGGAAGAAAAAAAAAACATTGATGTTATATCCTGGTCATTCAGTACATTCAGGTATTCAGCTGACTTCATTACATTGCCACATAAGTTTACGATCGTTTGTAATAGAGGTGTGTCCTAGACTGGACGAACAGCATCTTGCTGTTGCATATCTGTGATGTAGCATTAGATGCTTGTGGCACTGATACTGGGAGCACTAGGCGTTAAGTCACTACTGTAAGTCACAAGGCGCAGTGTACAAACACACACACTCACATATTAACACCATTAAGCAAATTAGCATAGCCAAACTAGCACAACCAAAAAACCTTGAGGAAACTCAGACAGGCATGAGTATAAAATACTACTTGAGACGGACCATAAACTCTGCAGCTGTGAGACTGCAATACTTACTATACAAAACTTAATAGATCACCCTGGGTCATATTCATTTGTCTATACATTATCTGTTCATGAGTTGGACTTTTGGCAGCTCCCGCCAAGGGGTCGCCAATGCCTACCACCTATTCTGCATGAACAGGTTTTTACGCCGGATGCACTTTCTGACGCAACCTCCCATGTTATCCAAGTTTATGACCAGCACTGTATCCAGTTCTCCAGTTAATAAAATTATTTTCTCTTCTTATTGCACATTCATTACATGCAAGCAAATAATGCAAACTATTTTGTTAATATGAAACACATAATACTCCGTAGACCTTGTTAAGGATCATGCTTTACCAGGTCTGAATGCCCTTAAGCCTCATTTATTTGCCTCAAGTACCCCCTGAGATTTAAAACACACTACTAATAAGAGGCACTTTGCTTGTCAAAGAATTTTGCTTTACTCATTTACAACTTAGTCGTCTATGCAGGCTTACCTTGAAATATAAAACTTGTTTTATGGGCAGGTTTTCATTATGCGTTTCTAAATGTAATTCTAAATTGTAATTCCCATATTTAAAAAATATCCTCCAAACACATCACATACTCGGGAAGAGGTTTGGCCTTCTCACTGTCCATGAATGTAAATTTCACAAGAGTGCTTTGCAATGCTGCATTAAAGAACAAATATAAAATAAATAAATAAATAAATAAATAATAATAAATGTGTTTTGTTACTGTATGACATTTGTGTTTGTTTTTATGTTTGAGTAGATACAGTATACTGTACATCACTGGAACACTCTTTTACAACCAGCTACAGTTTAACACAGAAAATATTCATAGTAGCATTTTGTCATTTTTATAGCATTTTGATGCAAATAAAATTTTTTTTACAGTTTATGTTTAGAGTTTCAGAAATGTACGGAAGTGTAAGCAATTGTGGTAAAACTGTAATATTATATTGATATTTGCATTAAAGTCTCACAAATGTCCTGCAATGTCAACATGAGCCCATATGAGTCCATGAAACTCTAGTTGCAAAATCCATTTCTGGATTTTGTGGACTGGGAGATCTAGCCTAAGGCTAGTCTGCTATTTATACGCATCATGTGTTACACATATAACTCTCTCAACTGTTAGATTCAGGGTCTGCTCAGTTAATCTAACTATTGCAGATTTTGCCATTACAAACAGACTTAATTCCAGTGTCACTTTCATGCTGCTCTTTGCACAATTACTGTACTTATATATTTGCACAATTAATCCTATTTGCACTGTTGTCATTTTGTCACATATATGATTGCACATCATGGCTGCATTGCAATTTAACCTCATTTCTCTCTCTCTCTCAATATATATATTGTAGTTTTTGTTCTTAATATTGCGCTAGTAACTATCTATCTATCTCTTACACTTCAAACATGTTAATAGTCATCATCTAGCTTCATCATGTTAGCCTGTTTTCCCATTTTTACGTACATTGTTGCATGATTTGATAAAGAAGATGATATATGAAACCATATTTTTGTTATGTTTGTTTTATATACATTTTTGAAAATGTGTACTATTGCTAGTGTCATGTCTTCTACCACTTTCATATTCATATTAAAATGATGTTTAATCTGTAGATCAAGTTCTTTTCCTGAGGTCATTGTACAGTAGGATGTTAACCTTTTAAGGCTCCCTGAATCTCTTATCAAAAAGTGCAGATATAAAATGTAAAGTTCAGAATCCTTCTTCTAGGGCTTCCCCACTGCTTCTCAAACAAAGGATTATTACATTGCAAATAATCAGAAATTTATTCAATAATTCAATTTGTTTAAGTGCATTTGGTGAAATGTTCTGGGTCCCACCATACCCTGAAGATCTCCATCCATCCATCCATCCATCCATCTGTCATGCGCACAAGGAGACAAGATGGCACTTTACATCGCTCAGTCATTGAGTCTGCTCATGCCGTTTCCAATGCTTCGGCGGATCTTATGTGAGTACTCACCATTTTGGGTCAAATTCCTGATCGAGTGTGTGTTCCTAGAACGTGGGTTTAATTGTGTAAACTCTTGCTCTCTGTGTGAGAGAGTTCTTACAATAACTCGCAAGGTTATCCTGCCTGTTCTCGCTACTTCCGCGTTTGGGTTTACTGTACATGCTACAAGGGCTAACTGCTAGTCTTCTGGTCTGCCTCCGGTTGCCCGTGACAGAATGACTGAGCCTACAGCAGTAAACCCAGCGGATTACGCTCACCACTGCGATGTGGTAAACAGACATGCCGAGTTGATTGAGCAGCTAAACGGTGAAGTCGTGGCTCTCCGCAGTAGCGTCCGAGACGTTGCAGCCCTGTGTCGCGAGGCGGTGCTCCGCATAGCTGCCTCTCTTCCAGCTAGTCTACCGCCCGTCGCAGCAGCTGCTGCACCGCAACCCTCCCCCCCTTCTGATGTTTTCCTGGCAGTACCAGATAAATGGGACGGCACGGATGGGAAGTGTAGTGTTTTTTTAACCGCACTGGATCTTGTGCTTGAGTTTAATTCCACCAAATACTCCACAGATCGGTTGCGCATTGCCCCTCTTGTCTCGTTGTTGTCCGGGCAGGCAGCAGAGTGGGCCACGGCGGTTCTCCGTTCAGACTCAGATACAGCTCACTCCTATAATGAATTCACCCGCCAGCTAAAGCTCACCTTTGAACATCCTGCTGGTGAGGTGGAGACCGACACCAAGCTGTATCATCTACGGCAGGGAGGGTCGTCCGTGAGCCGCTACACGGCGACTTCCGAACTCTCGCCATCCAGACCACCTGGGGAGACTCTGCCCTCCGGACGACCTACTACGAGGGACTGGCCTCTCGCATCAAAGACGAACTCGCCGAACGAGAGCTCCCTGCTACACTGGAGGGTTTGATCCAGCTCGCCCTCCGGATAGATCAACGCCTGCTCTCTCGTCCGAGGCCAGCTACCCGGTCCCTGCTGACAGCCACGCCATCACTGTCCCACGCCCCGTTCCTCAACTTCCTACTCCCACACCCTGGTTCATGAAGCTCGACCCTTTTTCACCACCACAACCACCGGACCTGTCGGATCTCCACCTCCCGCCGTGGCGCACCACAGAGCCATTTGCCCTCTTCACCCGGGAAACACTCAGGAGAGATGAGAGCAACTCACCGGGACCCCTCCACCTCTCCACCACCACGAACAACGTCTCCCGTCTCATGGTTCAAGTACACCTCCAGTTTGGCCACAAACGGGTCAGAAGTACTACGTTCATCGATTCTGGTGCCGCAGGCAACTTCATTGACTCTTCTTATGCCAAAAAACTGGGAGTGAAAGCCCCTTTCCTCCAGTCCCATCACCACCCAAACCCAACTCGTCACCCTCTTCATCGACCAGCACCAAGAACAGATCCAGTTTCACCTCACCTCCATCTCATCTCCTCCCATCATCCTCGGACACCCTTGGCTACTCCAACACGATCCCCTCATCTCCTGGACACAGAACTGGATTCTACAGTGGGGCCCGACCTGCACCGAACTCTGCCTACAGGCTCCGGCTGGGACGTGTTTTAGGGAGTCCGAGGCCCCCGACGTCGACATCAGCACCATCCCCGCCGCTTATCGAGAAGTGTTCTGTAAGAAGCGCACCACACACCTTCCTCCTCATCGCCCCTACGACCTAGCTATAGACCTTCAGCCGGGTACTGTCCCTCCCTGCAGCAACCTCTATTTATTATCCACCACTGAGACGCAGGCGATGGAGGAGTATGTATCCAACTCTCCGCCAAAGCACCATCCGGCCCTCCTCCTCACTTGCCGCTGCGGGGTTCTTCTTCGTGAAGAAAAAAGGCGGCAAACTTCGCCTGTGTGTCGACTATCCGGGGGTTCAACATCATCACCATCAAGAACCGGCACCCACTGCCTCTTACCAACTCAGCCCTGGACCTGTCGGATCTCCACCTCCCGCCGTGGTTGACACAGGGGTCAGGGAACCCATGCAATTAGGACGCGCCTCCTGAACCTCTGCAGAATAGGAACGTCACATCAGAGAGGGGCTCTGCGCATATTGTGGATCAGCGGCGCACCACAGAGCCATTTGCCCTCTCCGCCCGGGAAACGCTCAGGCCTGGTGAGAGATGAGAGCAACTCACTGAGACCCCTCGACCTCTCCGCCACCACGACCAATGTCTCCCATCTGACGGTTCGAGTACACCACCAGTTTGGCCATAAACGGGTCATAAGTACTGCGTTCATCGATTCCGGAAAACAAGGGTTCGCCAAGCGCAGGCCGTGGAGATAGAACCGGCAGGTGTGCTGCCTGGGCGACTCTACGTACCCAACACCATGAGGTCATTCAGTGGGGCCATTCCTCCTCCCTCTCTGGACACCCCGGCACTCGTCGCACCCTCCAGTTTGTCCAGGCGTGCCCAGTGTGCGCCAGGGCTAAGGACACCAACCAGCTGAAGCTGGGGGAACTTCAACCACTTCCTGTCCCCTGCTGGCCCTGGATACACATTGCCATCGACCTTATCACGGGCCTGCCGGTCTCCGAGGGAAAGAACACCATCCTGACCATCGTTGATCGGTTCTCCAAGGCCGTGCACCCTCGTCGGACACCCGTCAGCTAAGGAGACAGCCGAGCTGGTACTAGAACACGTAGTCCATCTGCATGGGTTCCCAAAAGACATCGTCTCGGATAGTGAGGTGCCAGGCCGCAGTTCACCGCCCGGTTCTGGAAGGCCTTCTGCTGTCTGAACAATTCCACCTGTAGTCTGTCATCCGGATACCACCCCCAGACTAACGATCAGACGGAACGGACCAACCAACAACTGGAGCGCTACCTGAGATGCTTCATTGACGATCGCCAGCGCTCCTGGACCCGCTACCTCATCTGGGCTGAACTGTTCCACAACCTCCATGTCTCCTCCGCCACCAACTTAAGCCCATTTGATGTATGCCACAGTTTCCAGCCTTCAATGTTCGACCACCAAGAACCGGAGGTTGATGTACCGTCGGCCCAACAGTTGGTCTGCAGGTGTCGACAGCTGTGGGACCAAGCAAACACAGCCATCCAGCACGCCAACACCCGCTACGTCACTCAACATCGCCGTCGATACCCTCCAGGACGATTGTCCAATGTAGGTGACAAAGTATGGCTGTCAACAAAAAATCAACATCTCCACACAGAATCACGAAAGTGGTTATCCTGCCTGTTCGCTCTACTTCCGCATTTGGGTTTACCGTCCACGCTACAAAGGCTAACTGCTAGTCTTCTGGTCCGCCGCCTCCGGTTGCCCGTGACACCATCCATCCATTGAGTGTAATCATCGACCCAGCAAACAAAATGTCTTAATTGAGCTGTCTTATAATATTCCTCCAAATAATGGGTAGCTTCTAGCACCTTGCACCTAGATCTTTAGGGACTTGTAGGGTGTTGAGCCGTACTGGTAAAGCTTGAAAGAACAGGATTAAGGAACAGGATAAATTTATTAGCATTAAATGTTTATCATTGTACAAACTGTATGTATTTAGATCTTCTTTTATGATTTCAGTGATAGGGCTATACAGTAGTACATTTTAAGTCAGTTGTGATTTAGCATTTGAAGGAAGATATATCTCATGAAAAATAGGTTTATTTTAAATATTCTAGCTTGGTGCATAATCAGACAGAAGCACTTGGGTTTTATGAACATTCAGTTTACACAGTGAGCCATAATTTAAAAATTATCCATCACTTTTAGGAGGCTAAAATGTGGATTTATGGGGAATAGCAGAACATTGTCTGCATTTAGACATATTTTGTGCTTAAATCCTTTGGTCAGTAAATTTATTCCTTATTCCTTAGTATATCATCATCAACTATTTGTGCCTGCTCAGTAAACAAGGCAAAAAGTGGGACACTTCAAGGGCAGCCTTGTCAGTGGCCCTTTTCCATTAGGTCTGGGAAAATACAGTACGTTGTAGACGATGTATTTTGCCAGTATAGATGCAGACAGTCTGTAAATTATGTCTGGGAAATTCAGTTTGAAATGAATTATCCCAGTTCACTGCCAACATTTTAATCCAAATAGGCTTTATATAATATGTGGGAGGAAACCCACAGAGCATTGGGAGAACATGCAAACTCCACGCACACAGACCTGTGGCAGGACTTGAACCCTTGACCCTGGAGGTGCTGTTATACGTTATTTTATGTTAAAGAATATTATATGGAAATAAGGTATTTGTGATATTGGTTGTTATTTCTGTTATTTTTTGGATTTGTAATATTATGTAATGTTATCCTTAATGGTCATTTTGCTTTTCAAAAGTATGTATTTTTTTTCTTTTTTTCTCTGCAATTTTCCACTTTTTAATAAAAGTCTTTACCTTGACCCATATAGAACCACTACAATGACAGTAGACGAAGGTTTCATAGGTATGACCCCATTAGTGGTGGTTGCTCCTTTCCATCACTCAAATTAATGCACCAAATGACATTACGTTCTCTTGACTTATAATGTGCTAATTAAGATTGATAATGACAAGTATTTTGTTAGAGAAACAGGACAATGCTGCTTGTCTCTTCTAACCTGGCCATATGGATCTTTTAAACACTCTGCCATGCCAATAGATACCCGATAGATCCGCTTGCAATCCAGCTGTTCTGTTTAGTCATTAAGATGCAGTTCGGCTTTAGGCTATATGGGGATATTTTTAAGGATGCTATAGTAGGTAAGATGATCAGGGCTGGGGAAGAAGAAAAGCCACTTTTTGAACTGTGGCACAAATTATTTTACCATACTGCAGCATAAGTGGGCTATTCTAATTAACCTACATTGGGAAATTAGCCCAGAGTCCCCTGGGATAACTCTCGTTGACACAAATATTAGGAAAAAGATGACATTCCAGAACTCTGTCTCTCTCTCTCTCTTTCTGTCTCTCTCTCTCTTTCTATTTCTTTCTCTTTATTTCTTTCTTTCTCTCAGCATTTATCACATTGTCTCAAAAACTCTTTAGAACTCAACAGGGATTGGAGCTTATTAAATGCACTCTTGTTAATTTTCCACAATACGCCTTGTACACATACAGTACACCATGGGCCACTAGTGATTTCAGCAGGATTGTCAAGCACATTCATTTAAAAACTCATAGAAAATTCAGAAAGAACACATTAGTGTTCATTATTCAAAGTGATGAATTCTATATCATGGTATCGCTTTCTTTATGTTTTCCATATATGCAATGTTTCTGTATATTATGAGGGAAAGTAAGAAGTAAAATGAGTAATACAAAGTAAAGATCTTCTAAAAAAAAGGTTTAAGAGATATATTGCAATGACCATATCTGTATCTATTTAGTGCTCTAAATGTTTGTATTTCCATCTGTATTCATATGTGAACTGAAAGTCTGCATAGCCTTATCCAGAAGGTTTTTTTTCTTTCTGTTTTTGCATTAAGTATGAAGCCTCGCAGTGTGTACCTGGAAACCCTGGGAAGAAAACACCTCAGTAGTGGAAATGGCAAAACTGTCAGAATGGTGAGACTCTGACACTTTGTCAACTTTTCTCCAGTTCATTATTGGTCTCAACTAGAAAAGCACACTAATGATGCTGCAAATACACTGCATATTGCTGCAGATTTGTATTAATCTTCATTAGTCAGCTTTCTTCTGCTTTGCGGCTGCTTGCTGATGCTCCATAACATATGAATCTCCAGCTTGTGCAACCTTTATGCGGTGACCCAGTTCTGATGCATACCTCTAGTTTCAACCAGATGCATTATGAACTAATTTATTTTCATTCAGGTACATGACTAATAGGTTATTGTTCACTACTCAGATGGAGGGATTCCAGCTTTCATTTAGTGAAGAATGTATAGTGTAAAATGCTCTTAAGTATGCTTATATATATAAGCTTTCTCAGCATTTTTTTATTATATTGTACAGACCTGGCATTTTTTTTATTTCACTACAATTGTATGTTCTGTACTTCAACTGCCTACACTGATTCACAGAGTAGTGGGCATCCAGAGTACAGTGAATCCCAGAAACCTACAAGAGACCATCAATCTAAAGCCCTTGGCCTTTCCAGCATGCCAGCATGTCCTTCCCCTGTCCTAGTTTCTCAAAAATAAGAGATGAAAGATAAACATAGAAATTGTCTGCTGTGTGAAATAGCATGTCGATGACTACAGGACTGAATAAATACACAGTCAAATAAATATCAAAGTTAATTGGGTTTGTTTTCTCCTTCAGTGGCTCAGTTCCCCCTACTGCATTCATGCGATTTAATTAAGGCAAAGAGATTAACCACTCGTATTAAATCACACAAGCACACAATGGAAGTGGCACTCATGTGATCTGTTTCATATGTGCAATATTTGTGTAAAGTTTGGACACACCTTCTAACTCTTGGTCTTTTCTGATTTTTATTTCTTTCTACATTGTAAAGCAATGATGAAGGTGTCCAAAAATATGCAATAATTTCCTTTGAACAGTTGATATTATGTTGATCGGCTACTTATGCTCTGTAAATCCTTCATAGCGGCTCTAATCTGAGGTGCGGTTTGTTAATTTGTGATTTCTGAGGCTGTAACTCTAAATTACCTTTCCCCTGCAGCAGTGATAAGTTTTGGTCTTGCTTTCCTTGGAAGTTCTTGTGAGAGCCAGTTTCCTCATGGAGCTTGATTGGTTTTGTAAACGCACTTGACAATACTGTTCTTGCAAGACTATTCCAGATCAGATGACCTGTGTCTTAAATTAACAACTGGCGGTTGTTGTTGTTACTTAATTACCTAATGCCATATGTGTTATTTCATAGTTTGGAAAAAAAATCCAGTCTTGTTCTAGAATGTGGAAAAAAATCCAAACTTAGAAAGATCATATGGTGTGATGAGAGTGATGAGCACATCAGGGTAAGAAATGTGCCTACTGTACAAGCCTGTGAGTGCAGTCTTGTAATCTGGCGTTGCTTCTGTTGGTCAGGTCTACTGTAGGTCCAGCAACATTATAGTATCTGCCCAAAAAAATAAGGAAAGCTGATGTCTTGAATATACTGAATGACCAGGTTTTTCCATTAATGGATTTTATTCTTACCTGATGGCATGGGCATATTAAAGGATGACGATGCCAGGATTCATCAGGCTCAAATTGTGAAAGAGTCGTTCAGGGAGCATGAGACATCATTTTCACATGTGGATCGGCCATCACAGATTCCAGGACTTAACCTCAATGAGAATTTTTTGCTGCTGGAGAAGACTTTATACAGCGGTCCGACTCTCTCAACATCAATACAAGATCTTCGAAAGAAATTAATGTGACTCTGGGCTGAATTAAATGTTGCATAAGCTTATTAAAATAATGGCATGGCTGTAATGAAAGCAGAAGCTCCAATGAAATACGGTATGCACCAGAATATACAGTATTGAAACTCGGGCATCTCGAATGCGCATGTGTGTTTATTGACAGGGCATTCAGTAGCTCCAGCGCATGTGTTCCCAATACTGAAAAGGAAATTGTGTTGTCCAGTTGTTGTTAGACATTAGTCTCTCAATGAAGGAAAAAAAATTCATAGTTGAGTACCACTGAAGTGGTCGTGAACGGGGACCGGGTTTGAAAAAGGTAACAGAACAATAGAGATTTAATCAGATGGCACCAAATAATACAGTTATGCTGTCTATTGTTATGAAATTTCACCATTTTGGTAGTGTACTATGTCAACATTATGTGACATATTATATTGTATATACAGTATATATATTATAAAAAATTCTAATTTAATACTGTAACCAATGTGACGCCCATACACACTAATGGAAATAAAAGTTTGTTTGCTTGATCCTGAAGGAAACATAACATTAAAACATAATGCAGTAACCACTGTCCCCTTTATTATTCTAAATATGTGACATTTCACACTGCCATCCTAATTGCTTTGAAATCACTTTTATGCATCACCCATTGCTCAGACGTTTTACTGCCAAATACATTAAGAAAACTGTTCTAATAAATCAGCCATGAGTTTCCTTAAAGCATTGTAAAACTAGATAGAATGTTAACTAACAGTGTTCAAAGTAGTGCTTACTCAACCAATTTATGGAGTTTTATGGTATCATGTTTAAGGCGAACAAAAAACCAAAAAGCTGAATTCTTCATTTATTACTTATTCCAGATATATAAGGGGTGTGCATTACTTTATTCTCCATTTCATTGCATATTAAATATAGTTCAGTGCTTGGGGTCTCTGGTGCTTGTGGGTTTATTCTGGGTCCTCCAATAACCATTCTGGAGAACTGTGCCTAGATGTGGATGTGCGTGTGTGTGCCTAGATGTAGATGCACACACGTGTATGATGCCCTGTAATGGACTCGCATCTCACCCATGGTGTATTCTCACCTCATGCCCAGTATTCCTAAGATGATCTCTGAACTAACCTTCACCCTGCTTGGAAGATGAATAAATGAAAACTATTTCTTGGAGAAAATTACTGTAATTTTCACCTGGTAAAAATTTCTAGGTCCAGACTAAGCTGTAATTTGTCTAATTGCTGATCCATGTACGAAGTTTAGAGAAAAATGAGGAAATGATCAGAAATGCACTTCAAAGCAATTCCAAGTGTCTGAGCTCAATAGATTTCTTTTTGTGAAAAGTGGTGTATGTGTGTGTGTGTGTGTGTGTGTGTGTGTGTATAGAAAAAGGTGCAGTAGGACACATGCATTCCGACATTTCCCCTGTGGTTTCTGAGACACGTGTAGCGTGGTTAAGTGTGTGCTATTGGTGGACACACTCTCTTTCAGCCTGCGCAGTGCTCACTTACAAAGCTGTCGTAGGTGAAGCCTGTGTAATTAGCTCAATATGAGCAGATAGGACTAACCCACGTTTCCTCCTACTTTCTATTCATATTAATTGATACAGTGGGGAATAGAAACATGATTAAGATGTAGAAATAATCAGCCAACTGCATATTCTTCTTCAGTAACACTTTAAAATGGTAGATAATTTTAAATCAACCGTTTTTTTAAGATTATCATAAGGTATAAGTAAACAATACTGTAAGGAATTACACATTATTACAAATACAGATATTAAGAGGTTTAGCAATAATTGATAATACTTAACACTTGACTGATAGCTGCTTGTCTGTGGATGATGAGATTAAACATGGCAAAATAATAATAATAATAATAATACAAGGGATATCCAAGTTAAATTGCAAATATTTGTAAATTGATTGACATTTACAGAAGACTTCAAGCACAGTACAGTACTCTTACTCTCCACAGTAAAACATTTCATGCAAATGTTTTAAAGAAGGTCGTATGCCCATGAATGACAATACACTCAGAGTGCACCACAGTCTTTCCTAAACATTCAGTGATTAGAGCGCCTAATCCATGAAAATCAACCAATAACTTGTCGTCAAACTTTCAGAAGAGACACATCTGTCTGTGTGAACTATACACAAAATCATTCACCAACACCACTTGCACATTACAGGAACTCTGCTGGGAGTTATTGTAACATCCCCTGTACTGTATAGTCCTGATCCAGCTCCAAGTCATTTGCCCATGTTTGGGCTGTTAAAGAAGTTCCTGGAAGGCCAGCGTTTTAGACTTGAAGCAAACTTTCTACCATGTCCAAGCACTAGTGAAACACTGGGATAAGGGCATTGGTGTAGCAGGGGATTATGTAGAGAAATAAGGGTGTTTTTTACTTTCATACATGTAACTGTGTTCTGTTATGCTACACAAGTCTGTTATTCTGTTATTTTACTGAACACCATTAGTACATTTCTGCATTTGTGTACATCATGATGCATTAAAAAACATTTTAGACAAAACAAGAGTTGTAGAGATGGGAAAAAATAATTGAACTCTAATAGAAGTTTTGTGGGGACACATCTAACAGATGTGATGAAAAAAAAAAAAAAAGGCTTATCACTGTCACTTCGATTCCAAAAGGTTTCAGTCCAAAGACATGCAGATTAGGCTAATTACTTAATTACTTATATTAACCCAGTGTAAGTATCTAGTAAATGATGGAAACTTAAGGACTTTTGTCACACTGGATAAGAGCATCTGCCAAATGCCCAAAAGTAAGTGTAAAAAAAGCACTGTATACCATGAGCAACACATTCACAGAAACACCTACATCCAATTTAGCCTTAGCATAAAGCCTTAGCTTATGCTAAGGCTAAATTGGATGTAGGTGTTTCTGTGAATGTGTTGCTCATGGTATACAGTGCTGTGTGTAAATAAA
>JAQMYJ010000033.1:29904786-29914967 GCA_030014305.1 Clarias laeviceps
TGATCTTTGGGTTCTTCTTTACCTCTCTCACCAAGGCTCTTCTCCCCCGATAGCTCAGTTTGGCCAGACGGCCAGCTCCAGGGTTCTGGTCATCCCAAACGTTTTCCACTTAAGAATTAAGGAGGCCACTGTGCTCTTAGGAACCTTAAGTGCAGCAGAAATTTTTTTGTAAACATAGCCAGGTCTGTGCCTTGCCACAACTCTGTCCCTGAGCTCTTCAGGGAGTTCCTTTGACCTCATGATTCTTACTTGCTCTGACATGCTTTGTGAGCTGTAAGGTTTTATATAGACAGGTGTGTGGCTTCCTAATCAAGTCCAATCAGTATAGTCAAACACAGCTGGACTCAAATAAAGGCGTAGGATCATCTAAAGGATGATCAGAAGAAATGGACAGCATCTGAGTTAAATATATGAGTGTCACAGCAAAGGGTCTGAATACTTAGGCCCATGTGATATTTCAGTTTTTCTTTATATTTTTTTCTGCAATATAACAGAAAACAGATTGAAAAATGTAAGGGGGTCTGAATACTTTCCGTACCCACTGTAAAATCTAATAATAAACATTGTAATGCTTATTGTAAGCTGATTAAACACATCTCTTAAGGACTATTTTATTAGTTGAGATTGTCCATTAAATCCCACTCTTCTTTACCCTTAAAAAAAAAGAAATCTGGTATAAAACAAGAAAAATGTTGGTGTATACTGTATTATTAGAAATCAAAACTCCCTATAATTGCACATATTTAGAAATATTTATGTAGTCTTTAATTTTGTCCCCTAATAAATTTAATTGTTTAAAACACATCCATTAATGAAATTTTTTTAATAAATCACCTTCATTAAATAATAATAATAATAATAATAATAATAATAATAATAATAGAGATAAAATAGAGATTGAAAAATTCTACAGCAAAAGCATTGAATCACAACCATTTGTTATCTTTATGATTTCCTGATTAGTGTTTTATAAAGGACATTTTAGCACATGGCTGTTAAGTTACTTGTTAATTTATTTTAACTTATTAATTGTTTTATTTTTTTACAAAATTTTAGCATTTAAAAATGTTAATGGTTTTGCAGAATAATGGACAGGAGACCATTTATATTTGGATACGTCATGCTGCTGAATTTAATCAAAGTGGAACATAATTGCAGAGAAATTAGTCAGGACTTTTGATGCATCTTGATTTGCATCACAATAAAGCTGAAAGAGACGATCTTTTAGTGGGGCTTCTGTCTGCCTTAGATGGCCCATGATCTCTCCTGGTGTTGTGTTTTTTTTTTTTTGTTTTTTTTTTTCCAAATAAATAAATACAGCCACATACTGTGGTTAGTAAGTCCATGATTAATAAATATATCTGAAAGCCAGGTCATTCATCACTGATTATAATGGTTTCAGAATGCATATGCTAAAAGACCACAGTTTCTTTGATGCTTCCTTATTTTTTTTTCTACTAGCTATTTTTAAGCTAACCACAATCAACTTAAGAAAAGTTATGATTGGGGGAAATCTGGAGCATTTTTTTTATATCACATTAGTGTTAAAAATCACCTTATTTATTATGCTTTCTGGTGTTTTCCATTTGCCATGCCTATTGCATACCAGCAGGAATGCTTGGTTGTCAAAACATTGTGATGTTAGTTTGGCAATGTTATACAGTAGATGTTGAGATAATGATAGTCACACATAAGGAGTCACACAAACACCATGGCCGATCCTGAAATTATAATTAGGAACAAATACAGTACAGTACCTGGACACAGCTCTCACAGTGCTGTGAGTGAAAACTGTGTTTTAAGAATAGACTAGAAATGCTAACACAATTGGTATGATAGTCAACTAAGTATGTTTAGTATACATGTCTAAATATAGCTAACACCCATGCTCATGGGGACCAAAGGCCAGCCCATCTGTCCGATCCTACAGAAAAACCAATGCAACATAAATTACCCAAAACCTCAATGCTGGCAATAATAGAAAGGGCCCAGCAGGCAATGCACCCAAGACCATTGACTTGTCCTACAAACTCCCTACATCTCAATGTAGTCAAGAAACCGTGAGATGCACTGGACAAACAAGTTTGATCTATGAAGTCCATACCCCACATTCAAAGGATCCACAACCAACGTCCCTGCTGAGCCACGCCCCAAGGGTCCAGAGCTGCCTCAATGGCACAAGGGGAACCCAAAACCAAGCCGGGTTTAATGTTTATGGTTTAATTTTATGGCTGATTGCTGTAAATGTATGAATTAATTAAGTTAACGGTCAAGGTAAATCAGTTATTAAGACGTTGGACTGCTGATCAGAGGGTTGCAGGTTCAAACCCCAGCACTACCAAGCTGCCACTGTTGGGCCCTTAATAATATAGTATTTGTTTAAATTTGGACTAAATCTATTTGCACTATTATTATTATTATTTTATCCCTGACTAAACATTCCACAAAACTCCACATATTCAATTAAATTAGGGGAGCTTCAATTAAAGAAGTAGTTGATATTTTACTGAACTTTGGACCTTAACAAGAATTAAGGAAGAGTCAGTTAAAGCATGTGTTAATTGTTGATACTTTTGTGAACTCTGGAACGTTTCAAGTTTAGTTTTAAATGTTGTATTAACACCAAGGAAAAATAATCCTGTCAAGCAGAAACCAAACATTCAAATTTCACCCTTTATCCCTGCCCTCCAGGGAGGTCCACTTTCTTTCCTGCTACACTCTTATTTATGGTACTGTAAGCTTTCTTGGTTTTGTTTTGTGGAATAAATTGTTATGGGTGACAGTGGAACCATTTCTTTGTCATTTGAATTTTATTTGTATTGTGCTTTTAAAAACAGATATTGTTACAGTGCAGCAATACAGAAACCTGGATGTAGATTAGGGTCCCTAATGACCAGGCCAAATGCATCATGGACAAGAAGAAACAAAAGACAACCAGACCCAAAAGGAAACAGTATAAAGCCATATTTTCAACCTTTGCCATCTTTATCATTTTTTCTTTTTCTTTTATATTGTTGTTGTTCATCTTTAAGTTAACAGAGTGTTGTGTCATTGGGAAGTAATTGTTATAATAATATAAATCAAAGACAGCAAACAACAGAGTCGTTGTTTTAATGAATATTTATTGTAAAGTATAGAAAATGAAACTTGTTCCTAACGAATGATCATTAGAGCAAGTAATGCCAAAACAATGAACGAAAAGACTGTACATTGGCTGTTCCAAAACGAAACTATATAAAAACACAATATCTCCCCTTTCTATATGAAGCAAAACCAGAAGAAATGGTACAATTTCTAAAAGAAATGAAATCCCCCCCAGGAAACTATAAAAACAGTTTCCAGGCAACTATAAAAGACACAATTATTGTTTACTGAAAAAAAAAAAGCATTCACAGTGGGCAGCTATGATGTATGATATGCGTGTTATCTTTGACTATAAACTAACCAGCCACTTTATTAGCTGCTCGAAACTACCGCCTCACTTTATCATAACATACATTCCACAAGGTGTTGGAAATATTCCTTTGATATTCTGGTCCACGTTGACATGAGTGCATCATGAAATTGCTGCAGATTTGTCAGCTGCACATTCAGGCTTCAAATCCCCAACAGTACAACATTCCATGCAAGTGGTATTGACTTCAGATCTGAAATACCCTCAGTTTACAGAACGTAATTTTTATTGACGTGGTGCATTTTTATGCTTGTAGTCATAAATCTTATGGTCATGAGGATGGGCTCCATTTTGAGTTTTGTTCCTCTGAAGGTTTCTTCTTCATGTGTTATTAGACGTTTTTCCTTGCTACTGTCAACCCTGACTTGCTCATAGGGGAAAAACTTCTAAGTGAAAATATAGATTTTTACCGGAATTTGCATTATATACACATTTTAAAAAGAAAAAGTAATTTTTAAAATATGTCTTTAAAAAAATATTTTTTAAGAAATCTTTATTTCTGTTTGATTTTGTCATTTTAAATGTGGGATAAAGGACAAAAAAATTTAATGCAAAAGAAAGTTTATGTTTATTTGGTGAAATATGCAAATAATTGATCAATGGCTTTATTCTTGCTAAGCAGGCATCTCTATAAGTGTGTGGCACTTTGATTTATTGTGCTTCATTAAGTTGTCCCGCTTGAAATAGATGTACCATTCACATACGGATTCTTCCTAGATAATATCTCGCCTGCTGCCTGACACCACGAGCAAAAACATCAACTTCAGGCCATGGTCATAAATTAGCCAGGGGAACTCCCTTAGCCTCCACTCATGGTTATATCTGCACGACATGATGCTAACATGTGTGCTAACCTTCTGTGATTCATGAGGCTTGTTTTTTTTTTTTTTTGTTTTTTGTCTTCTGTGATTGTCAGTGTGCTGAAGTGTAGTGAAAGCATGTTATTAAAAGAGGTGCAAACTGAACACCTTCGGGTGAACTGGAACACAAATTGCACCACAGGCCTTCTTGTGGCCACAGATCTTACTAATGCTCTTGCGGCAGAATTAACACAAATCCTTTAAAAATACCAATAAAATCTGTCAACTTCTGAGGTTTGATTTGCATAATCTAAATATGACACACAAAAAATAGACTTAGGGTTTTTTTATACTAATCACAATTGTGTTGTACTGTGCCTGGGAACGATTGCTCTGCCCTCTGTTCTCCCCTGCTAGCCAGCTTTCATTAGAAATACAGTTCTGTACCCAAGTAAACTTGCACATCCACATTCCGTAGTACAAAAGTATGTTTTTTTTTTTTTCCCAGGGAAAATATCAAGCAAAACTCTTTCATCTGTTTTCATAAATTATTAGGATGTGTGGTTTATAGGGGAGATGTGGCATGGATTACGTCACTTGCAGTCTATGTCCGTGTTTAGTTAAGTTTGGATGTCTGATTTGAATCCATCCAAGGATGGGTTGTTGAACTTGGTTCCTCTCAAGCTTTGTCACCCTCAGTTGCCCTTGGCTTGCTAATCAGGGACAAACTGATAATTATAATTAATACATATTTTTGACACACTTTTGATCTCATTTCCATAATGTTTTGATCCTGTAAAGCTTTTTGGCAACAATGGCAATTGTTAAAAGCACTATCTAAAAAAAAGAAAATTGAATTGCAATTCAATTATTATTTTTGTAAATTTCATTCCATTTAGTGTTTGAAACATTTTAAAATGCCAAAATCGGTACAGAGTGTGTCAGTCTGTTTCTCTTTTAATGAGGTTTTTTGATTGCAAGATAAAAGTATGTGGCACAAAATTATTCAATTCACTTGATAAAAACATCACATTTATTTACTGCATGTGTAGCTAGCAAGGTTTTAAATGTTTTTATGCTGTCTGATAATGCTATGTTTGTTAAATTGTCTTTTTACAAAAATATAAGGAGCGTCAGGAAGGATGAAGAAGTCAGAAAATAACCTAAATAACTACAGTATATTACTGGCAGAAAAGCCCAGGTCAAATCTCAAAACATCAAGAGGTTTTCTCAAACTGACTTACAAACAAGACTCTGAGACAAAAGTATTCTTAGAATCTGACAGCTCCAATCCATCGATAGAGAGAAAAATCTAAAGAAAAATATCAAGTTAAAGAAATAGAATTAAAAAATCTGAAAAACATACATTAATTTTGCTAGTTACGATGGTTTTAAACCCTAGTGGCTACATTTCATGGTAGATCTTTAAAGTCCAGACTTGGCTTCTATTGGTACTTACAGATGCCTCAGAAACTGGGATCTGAGCCGTCCTCTCCCAGGACTTTGACGGCAAAGAACATCCAGTCCTGTACATGATTAGAAAACTCACTCCAGCAGAACAAAAATGCAGTCATCAAGCAAAAGGGCCTTGCCATTAAATTGGCAGTAGAGTAGTTAAAATACTACCCTGTGGGTTGACACTTCACATTAGTCACCGACCATGCTCTCCTACAGTGGATGGCAAGCACTAAAGACACTAACCCTCACATCATCCACTGGTTCCTTTCCCTGCAGGACTACTCATTCTCAAAGCTGCACAGAGCCGAAGCACAGCATGGAAATGCCTTGAGATTTCCAGGTGCCATACTCGCTTCTCGTTGTCCGGTACTAGCTTAAAGCTATTGTGGCAGGCTTATAGCCAGTGTCTCTTCTCATCTGTCAACTCCTTGGTTGACAAGAAAAAAGAAAGCACAGCGGGGATAGAGTACCATGACCAGCTCTCACTGTGGCTGGCAGCAAATTATCAACAACCATCCTGCTGTGATCAACTCCATATAAAAAAACCACTAAATGTCAGTCTAGTGAATAGTATGACCTATGTGTCTGTCTTACTGTCATCCCTCTTTCATTTTTTAGATTCTATATGCTTCTGAGATGAGACATCCCCGGCATGTGGTAAACCACTGAGAAGAGGCCCCTGCCATAGCTTGACCACCTCCTAGGCCCACTCGACTTCCACCTTGTCCGGCCCGGCTCACCGAGGTGCTTCACCTGACTGTGCCTATCATCGACAATCCAGAAACTGCACCCTCTGCACCTGATGTTTCCGCCCTAACCTCCCAATGCTCTCCCCTTAGTAAATACTATTTTTTTTAACTCTTTTTTTGTTCATTAAAAAAAAGAAAAAAAAAATATCCTTATCTCCTGTCTCCCAGTGTCTGTGTTCTGGCCTGCCCCGTTAAAAGCTTTACAGCAGAATGTTTTTAGGATAACAAGGCATGGAGCAGGGCATGACAGAGACATAGCATGGCATAGCATTATACAGGCATAGCATGGCATCACTCGGGTACAGAGTAGAATTGTTTGGGCATGGAATAGCATGGAGCAGGGCATGATTTAAAGATAAAATGACGTGATTTATACATCGTGTTTCACAGAATTGGGCATGATTTTGACTTTATAGGGGATAACCTACAGTAGTTTAATAGGACACGGTTTAAAATAGGACTTAACTGAGAAGGGCCTCAGCATCTTTTTGTCTACTGTATCTTTAAGTCTTTAAGTCTATCTGAAGTAGGATGGCAAGCTGCACCACTTTTCACCATAGGTTCTGCAACCACTTGACCATATGCTGTGCCAGGAGTCAAGTGAGGTTAAGTAGTTTTTATTGTAATTTCAACCAGATACAGCTGGTACAGTAAATAATAGTGCATGTATGCAAAGAACTTTAAACTGTTACACGGTCTGGTTGTGTGGCTGAATGCTTTGGCAGCTTTTTCCAGAAGAGTGAGGAGTGTATGGGATCATTCATATTGCTGGTGGCTTTGCCAATGTATTGTGCGGTGCAAATGCCTGTACTGGAGAGAGAGAGTGAGACCCTGATGATCTTTTCATCTGTCACCACAATGAGCTGCAGGTATGATCCTTAAAAATTTACACATGCACTTAGCACTGGTTGTTGAGTCCAGCAGCATTTTGTGGCCTGATTCTGTGATTTCCTCACATCAGATATGATGAGACATAGTACCTGGTTGTTGGTAGGAGAGGTACAGTAGTCTCGCCACTACTGTCCACAGTTGGTGATGGCCTGGATGGCACATCAGCTTTGTGTTGTCACTGTCCTGGAAGTGGCTATGAATTCTCTAGGCATGTGATGTGTGCGCTCTGCCTCTCAGATGGCCTCAGTTCTCAAAACTGTGTTCAAGGCTGCCTTGTTAAACCATGGTTCTCTTTGAAGGTCTTTTAAAATGTACAGTAGTGTAGAAGACTTTCCTCTAGAACAACATGAGATCTTCTGCACATACAGTAGTCTTTTATAGAAAAAAATGAACCCATGTTGAAAGATGGCCAAGAGTTTAGAGTTGACAGAAATGCAATTGTCCAGACTGTAGCAACTGCAGAGTTGGCAATTGCTGCTACAGAAAAGTACACAGCACTTCCTTAGCAGCAGAAGGAGGACAAAGCTAGCAAACATAGCAAAGAGATGCCAGGAAGCTGCTGAGCAGACAAAGTGAAGTCAAACAGTCTACGGCAGATGAAACAGAAAGCTAAACTCCTTCCTGTGAAGAAGGATTAGCAATGAACTTCACCACATCAAATCCATCATGTGCTATTTATGAGAATAAAAGCTTTTGATTCATTTGATTTTCTGACAATATGGTAAAGTGTTTTTTGAGGAATTAAAAAACATATAGAGTATATTGTAAGGAGCTGCATTTCTCATTAAGTTGCAATTATAGCATATGCATAAGGTCATACGGTTTTTGACACAAAATGTACACTTTAAAAAAAATAAAATTATTAAAGGGCACTAAAATTAGACTCAAAATATAGCCATGTACAAACTTTAAAAAATATATATTTTCAGCTGAAATGGATGATTTTATGTCCAGTAAAAAAGCAAGAAATCTTACACATTGTAAAGACAAATGTAGTTATATTTATTAACATATTATGTTAACATACATAGTAGTAACAAAAACAGATAAGACTTTATATCACAACCATGTTGAATTCCTGAATCCGATTAGTTGGTGACAAGGGGTTGAAACATTTTATATTATATTTTATATTATATATTATATCATATATCTCTGACTTCACTCACAGGTTTATATTAATACACTTATTCTAATATCACATTTGTTATAATATTGAACTGAAAATTAAAGCCATTAACATGTTATAGATAGCATGTGCTTATGGGCATTCCACACCATCAAGTCCAGATGAGTCAAGTGGGGTTTTATAGTCATTCCCTTCCCTAGCTGTTATACACCAGAATAAAAACTCTTTGAAAGACCATGGTCCACTACATGCATAATGTACTACAGGAAATAAGACTAGACGATTTGCAATTATACAATAGTGTGAGATGAGTGCACGGTGATAAATACACTGAAAAAAAATAAATACACAGTGCAATAAATACACAGAGGACAGTATATGATCAATAACAGCAAAACAATGTTCAAAAGTATATTGCAACAGTAAACTGTATATTATTGTGCAATGAAAGAAGCAGCAATGTTTTTTATACATAAAAACAAACATGACTACAGAATAAATTGATGCAAACATGTTAAAGTAAACAAATTGCTGTTATATAACAAGAATCAAACACTTCATCATGCAGTGTTACAGTATATATCAAAATAATCGACTATGGTGTGGTACCAGTGACTCTGTTTCATCACACCACCCCGTTGTTATTTATTTCCCTACACCAGCATTCTCCCCAGTGTTTCATTACTTTCCTTTAATGTATCTAATACGTTTTCAGCAGTAATGCCTTTGTAGAATGTTATTTAATGTCTAAAAATGTCAAAATAATGTAGATCGTAGTGTTTTTAAATTGCAAAATTAAGAAATTAAGTAACGCTAAATTAGCACAAAAAAATGTACTGTATAATGTAAGTGTTACTTTAATTTCCCAGAAGTAATGCTTAATTAAACTGAACGAACACTATCCCATTTGTGAAGTGTTAATTAAGAGAACACTTTGTGAGTTTCACAAATAGCATTCCTGATTGTATAGTAGTGATCACACAGTGTTAATTAAACACACTTCACACAGATGCTATCTGCAGTGCTTAGTATTTTCCCGAGTCCTGTTCCATTGAGCCATATCCATGGATATCACTGCAATACCATCATGACATTTATTTTAGAATCCCCAATCTGTGTAATATAAATAATATTTGATGAAAATAGAGCTGCAAAAGCTCTTCCAAGCCTGGGAATCCTGCTGGTGTGTACACAGGTTTAGTTTAAATAAGACGGAGGAAGAAGATAGGTGACAGAGGCTAAAATTAATTTCATTTCATCAGCCTAAAATGACCATGAACCTTGGACCTAATATATATAATTGTTCATACTCATTTTAAAATTTTTATTTTGACTTTAATAATGGGAAAAAAAAATTATACAGTTTAAGATTAAGAATGAGTGAACAAACACTCATTTCATTTCAAAATTTGTGTAAAACCTAATTTCTTTTCTTTCAAACACACAGAATAAATGCATTTGAAATAAATTTTCATTGTCTATAGTGTCTATAGTGTTAATATTGCCACTATGTAAAACCATTTACTTAATTCTGCAGATTAATGCATATTATTAACGAGCAGTTACTGCTACTGTCTGTTTTTTCTTATTTTTTCCTAACTCTTACATTGCCTTTTTATTCTATGCATGTACAGGGTGGGCCATTTATATGGATACACCTTAATAAAATGGGAATGGTTGGTGATATTAACTTCCTGTTT
>JAQMYJ010000033.1:29943858-29960114 GCA_030014305.1 Clarias laeviceps
TAAGAGCCTTCCATTGGATAATTACTGCAGTGATTAATATGGTTCAGCTGGCAACAAGTTATTTAACCCTAACTGATAAAGTGAGTATCTTCTGATTTCTTAAACAACCATGTCACTGGTCATGGCAAAGATGTCACTGAGTTTCAAAAAGGTCAAAATGTGTAGCCTTAGGAAAATCACTTATCACTGAGGCTAATCAGGAAAGAAAATCAATTTGCTAGGAAGCATACAGTAATGAATGGACTGTGGAGCAATGGAAAAAGGTCATGTGGTGTGACAAGTCCAGATTTACCCTGTTCAGAGTGATGGGTGCAAAAGAGAGGTGGATAAAGTTATGCATCCATCATGCCTAGTGCCTATTGTACAGCACATGCCTGTGAGGGCAGTGATATGATTTAGGGTTGCATTTGTTGGTCAGGTCTAGGTTCAGCAACATTATGTGCCCAAAAAATTAGGTAAGCTGATGACCTGAAACTACTGAATGACCAGGATTTTTTCCCCCCTGATGGAATATTCCAAGATGATGGTGCCAGGATACATTGAGATAGAATTGTGAAGGAGTAGTTCAGGAATCATAAGGCATTGTTTTTAGACATGGCCACCACAGGGTCCAGACTTTAACCCCATTGAGGATGTTTGGGATGTGCTGGAGAAAGCTTTAGGCACTGGTCTGACTCTCCCATCATTAATACAAGATCTTGGAGATATATCAATGCGTCCCTGGACTGAAATAAATGTTGTGGCATTGCATAAGCTTACTGAAATGATGCCATGACTGTAATGAAAGCAAAACATTGTCCAATAAAACATTAGACCATGTGATTGTTTTTTTGTGCTGGGCCCATTTTGTGTATTTTTCCCCCACTTTTGAGGAAGGAAACACATCAGGGTTAGATTGAAAGTGATTCAAAGCTGAATTTGTATATGCATTCTTAAAACAGAGACAGAAGTAGTGTATCAAACAGTGTAATGCAGTCAGTCTGCACTACCAATGTTATACCATTTGCACATTTTCTCATGAATCCAACAGCAAGAAATGAAACACTTTTTTTTAGAAATATTTTTTTCATAAAAAATAAATGTTTGTCTAAAATCATTACATATAATAATAATAACAATAATAATAATAACAATAATAATAATAATAAGAATATTAATAATAATTATAATAAGATAAGATGAACGATTATGCTACCACACACAACCACAAGAGACATGAGACATGAGACACTGTGTGTACAAACTGGTAGAGCAAATAAGCTGATAACCAACTTTTTTGGTCATGTAAACCAACTTTTTTTCTCATGATCTTTGACAAAATTTGTAATTAAAAAGATAAAAAAAGAATAAAGTTAAACCAGCAAAAGTGCACATTAATATTTCACCTGAACTCATTGTGAAACGATTTGTCTTCTAAAACATTTACTCCAGATGTTATTACACAATAAGTTTTATAGCACTTAATATTTAATCTATTATATACTCTGAAATGAGCCTCATACGCTGTATCCTGCAGTGTGCTGAATAATTAAAGATCTATTCGAATGGTGGATGGCTTCGAGGAGCATGATTTACTGTCTCATGTAGGTTTGTAGTGGTACTTTGGCTTGAAAAAGCTGCTAAGTAGAAGAGTTTGCTCGAATTAGCCTGAAGGGGAGCCCACTGCCTTCAGCACTTCGTTGGTCCAGCGTAATTACTCACAGTGCACGCGCAATTAAAACCAAAAGAAAGCTAAATGCCTGGAAACACACACACACACACAGACACACACACACACACACACATGCTGTGTGTCAGATCAGTAGCGTGACACCTCAATGAGGGCTGGTGACACCCAGACCCGAGTCAGCGCAGGCCTGCGGGTCTCGTTTTAATTAGAGTGTAATTAATGATGAAACCTTTGAGGCTAAATCTTTATTATTGGAGAATACATTTATCTTGCTTTTGTCTAATCATATCACTGCTGATTTTAATATAGATGTCTCTAATCACTACTTTTATCTTAATTTATAGCAACAAAGAACTGATGCCTTTGATTAACTTATGACTGCCTTGTTTTGCAAACAATGCACAAAATAGTAGAAATTGCATGACATGTCATGATATATTCATTTTGGTGTTCCTGAGTGCATTCATGCATCCATTTTATTCTGGTCAGGGTCACAATTCATTCACCATGGATGGAAGGCCAGTCCATTACAGGACATCAAACACACACACGCACACACAGTGCCACTGGAGAAAATCCAGAGGAAACATATGCAACATTGAAGGGAAAATATGAAAACACAGAGAATACTTGAAACAGACGTTTATGGAAAACTCATCACATACAGTAAATCCCCAACATACGAATGAGTTCCATTTTGAGAGCTCGTTCGTAAGTTCATTTTGTTTGTAAGTCCAACAAACATTGTCTAAGTACTAGGATACTAACAACATTGGCTATACAGTACACAGTATGAAACTAAATACTTTACTAAACTTCTAAATACTAAACTTCTTAGTAGTACCAGCTTCATCGCTGTTGCTTTCTAACTTGCTTCCGGACATCCTGGGATGCACGGTGCATGCACAGGACAATGTACACCGGACATGTGATTGCACATGCACAAACAAATGATCGTATCTTTGAAAGTTCATCACTCAGATTTTTCATATGTTGGGGACTTACTGCACTTGTTTAAACCAAATGAAGAAAGCCAAGGTAAAGACTTTGTTAAGTCGTTGTCATTTTTCACAGTTCACTTTTATTGGTGACCTCTTGAACTATGCTTTATGCTAATGCCATCTTTTGGCAGCTTCTGCCTCCTGTAGGCCTATTTACTTCAGTATCAGAGTGGCAATCTGAAGGAGAGCACAAATTACAGGTTGGCAATGGTACAGAGAGTAGGAGGGAGAATGCACTTAGACTGATATGTCTCTGTGCACTGAGGAAATTGAAAATTCCTCCCCATAGCTATTGGTAACAGCGCTGAGCAATCTCCTCTCAGCAAAACTGCCATGCTAAACTTAGTCGCAACGGTGGTAAAACATATGCTTTTTTTTTCAAGCTTGGTCCTGGCTACAGAAGAACATTGAAAATACCTTTCCAAATGGGAATCGGAGGAGTGGAGTCAGTACAGCTCACATTTTAAAAAGTCTGCTTTCAGTTACAACGACTCATTGCTACTGCTGTTCTGACAGCAGCATTATGCCGTATATTCTGAGGGTGCTTAAATAATGTCAGCTTTTAGGAGCCTAGTATGGGCCAGAAAATGTACTAGGTGTAGCTATGTGTTGTTTTTGGTGACTTAAGTGCTATGAGTTGCAGTATTCATCAGATTCCTAAAATTGGAAATTTTCATTTTTTTATATTCAAGTTTATATAAACTTATTGGCCAATTTAAAAGCAACATTGCTACAGTATCTCATCGTCTTATTCGTCCTGTACATGTTAAGAGCTTCAGCTCATGTCAAACATCATCAAACATCAGATTTGCGGGTGGGGTGGTGAGTGGTGGCTTGGGTGGATTTGATCTTATTGACCAACGCATAGTTGTTGGTGGTCAATAGACTAATTTGATTATTTCAGAAATTGCTAATCTTCTGGGACTTTCCTATACAGTGGTCTAGATGGTTATATAGAAGCATGTTCTGAGGGCAGAAAGAATTTTCTGATGAGATAGGTCAATGGCCAGACTCATTTGGCCTGACTACAGTACTGTACAAAACAAGTGTGGTGAGTAGAAAAGCATCTTAGAGCACACGACATGTTGAACCCTGGGGAGGATGAGCTATAACAAAAGAAGACAAGTTTCAAGTTTCATTTCTCTTAGTCATGAACAGGAATCTGAGGATCCACTGTGCACCAATACTGCCCAGTATGTATGGAGTGTTTACGAAAGGGCAGGTGGTTAGGTGCCTAGTGAAAAGATGGGTAATTCCATAAATCTTTTTTTTCTAAATGGTAAAAGAATTAAAGTAGAGGAGAGTTTGGACATCATGCTCCGAGCTCCAAATGAAGGCATAAAGAACTAGGTTTCATAAGTACCTTTGGGAGGTGTGGACTGCTCTATTTTTGACTGTGTATGCAAGAATCTGTGTTTTATCCGAAGCAGGCAGTGACAGGAAACCAATAGAGAGTACACTGCAGTGGGGTGATATGAGAAAACATGAGACTGCATTGTGACTACATCTGAATCAGTTTCAGCGGTCTGTTGCCATATAGGGAAAGACTTTCCAGGAGTGAGTTGAGGTAGTCCAATCTCAAAATGACAAGGAACTCAACAAGCACCTCAATGGTGTCTATGCAGTGAAATAGTCACACCCTGCTGATGTTAACATTTTGAATTAAATGTAGGACACAAGTTGGTTTAAAGCATAGGCTGGCATCATGACATGATGTAGTGGTTGGTAACAGAGGTTTTGCAGGAGACCAGAATCAATTATTGGGAGGATGTCATTTTAGGATTAGTACTGAGTAACAGCTGACACTCTAAGCTCTGATATTAGTACCATATAAATAAATAAATAAATAAACGGAGATAATCTGGTTTTGAGCCCTACAGCATTTGTGCCACATTTTACACAGCTGCGGATACCTATCCTACTAAAACATCTCTGAAAGCCTTAGTCTAAGTATATTTTCTATCATTCACATTCTGTACATCATACAGTCGGTGCAAATTCAATACACATGCATGATCCTGCCGATTATGCCGAATTAAGGCAATGTGACAACGGGGCAGTGGGTTAAATGAAAATTATTTGGTTTAAGTATATAAAATGTAGTATGCTGATTACGCGAGTCGACAAACCACAATTTAAAAAAAAACAAAAAAAAAAGAACTCCTTACAGGAATTACAGGAAAAATCAATAAAAATCTAAAATTAAAAGAAATCTCAAGTTAATATTAAGATAAATGTCTGGACATAAGCAACCTCTGAATCATAAAAATTCATTAACTGTTAAGAGTTTAACCAAAAGATGTTACAATAGGAAAAATGGTGAATGAAGTTCACTGTTCCAGCAGTCCATCTCATGGCAAATGCCATGGCACCACAGTAACACATTTATGGGCAGAGAACCTTCCTTCTGCCCTGTCTTGTGCTCTATACAGGTGGATTCCATCCCTGCGTTTCCTTCTAGGTCACTACAGCCGAGTCTTCACTTCACTAATGCTGAGTGGTAAGCTTCTACAATCCACAGCACTCGGTCCCTCATCGCGAGACGTCTTTAATGTCGAAACTCATTGAATCACAGTTGCCTTAGTTCTCCACCTCTCACAGCCAAGCTTCTACTCTTATTCCACTTTCTACCCCTTTCGTGTGTCCCGCAGTATATTCCTGATGCTTACTGTACAGCAGAAACATCAAGTCAAGTTCAAAATCAGTATGTGATTACCCAGTCACAATAAAAGCCTTAAAACGTTCAATAACAGAATTGCAATAAAAACATACAGCAAGCAATAAAGATGCACATCACACTCAAACAATAAAATACACACAGACATTCCCTTCACAAAAATAAATAACAACCCAGTAAGACATGTTTTAAATGCTATTTCATGCACATCATATCTTGAAAAATATTTGCCTCATACTATAGGAGAAAATTGACGATTGCTGAATTTATTCACAAGAAACTTCCGCTGAAATCCAAAAATGCTTTATCTTAAATGAGATCACACTGGTGGGAACCTATTTATGGTAATCATTTTTCTACCCATTTTGGCACACGGTCAAACAGATCAGACGATTTTCAAATCTTTCAAACCGTCATCATTCTGTGTCAGATCATACCCGTCTGACCATGCCTTTAATCTCTCTAAGCGGTTAACGTCATCTGCTCTATGTACCCTAAAGCTCCGGTGATAAAACAGGATAGTGCAGGGAATTTTCTTTCTCGCTGAATATTCAGTGAGTGAGCCTTAACTCCTGAAACCAGTGCTTGTGCTTTCACAATCTATAACAGGTACAGTGTCACAGTGAAAATCATCCAGTCCTTGACTTAGTGTAATCCTTCAGTGAACTGAAATGTTTCTTTTTTTTTAAAGCTTAGCACACTGTTGGTTGCAGTGTCAAGCACATCAATTACTCTCTTGCTCTCTCTCCCGCTCTCTCGGTCAGATTTACATAGAACATTTTGCAAAAAAAAAAAAAAGCTTCACTTAGATGATTTTATAAACTTATTTCATAACGCACATACGTTTTATTGTCCACCGAGCCATCAGAGTGCAGCTTATTAGAACAAACTTGGTCTCCATGATTACATTCTTTGATTGTAAAATGCTGCATCGGCCATGTGCATTACCATCTGGAATCTCATCAACCAGTACTTCCTTATGGCTTGTTTCCATTATGTATTTGCTTAAAATATACTTTCATTATTTTTATTACAAGAGAACCAGAAGCCTCTGAATTACTTGTAATGCAATTGTACCATTGCCAGTTCCAATGCATAACAGGTCTCTCCCCTGTGGCACAACACTGCAGTTAATTCGGGAGAGAAGAGAGCCAACACACACTTACTCCAAAGCGCATGAAGTCTGCCATGTTTTCCGTGCCATGTAGCAAAACAGAGTGGCTGACAGTTCAATTGGCTGGCATGTTGTAAAGCAATGGTGGTTCGTTTAGAATCATAAGCTGTCCTGTATTTAACACAGATTGATTCATATTTTTATTATTAACAAGAAAATGTTGTGTTATTTGAGTAGTTGAGTTGGCACACATTTCTAAAATCTTCACACAAAATTTATACACATCTGTTTTTTATTGTGATGTTTATTACAAAATGAATATCTCGAACTATGTAAAATAAAACTAAATACAATTTACTACTTAATTATATATCACTCAATTACTCATCGTCTATGCCACTTTAACCTGTATATGGGGTCGCGAAGAGCCTGGAGCTTATCCCAGGAGACTTAGGGCATGAGTCGGGACAGGTTGCCAGTTCATCGGAGGGCACATACTCATACTGCACACACACTAACACACTCATTCACACACAACGAGCAATTTGGGAATTTAACCTTATCTTCATGTCTTTGGACTGTGGGAGGAAACTTGGAGCTCTTGGAGCTCACCTTCACCTTTTCCTCATTACAGGTTTGGTTCCAGACACAATTTCGTGCAGGCATGTTGAAATAATACAGTAATCTTCATCCATGTCTAATTTAGCTTTTATTCAGAGTTCCTCCACTGGATAACAGAGATAAGCAAAGATAAACTCCTTTCTTAGTGTCAAACTTGCAACAATCTTTTGCTAGCTGTAATCTGAGAATTCATACCACGTTTCCAGGTAGTTGAAGTGTAACTGCGAAACAATCATGTTTAACTGCTGTTACATTGTCATCTGTGAATTAAAAACAGCACTTATCTACAGCCAAGAAAAGAAATCCATCTGTTGTTGCTGGAGCTTTGTCCTGAGAGTGGAGATGATCTCTTTTATAACAGTCCTGTCCTCTACTTACAACAGCAGTACAAGATCATGGAGGATCTTCAGTGCATTAAGGAAGAAAAGGCAAACACATCTGCAGCACAAGAGTTTGCCCCTCACTGTGCTGATTATTTTTAAATAGCTGCCACAGTAACTCTGGGCAGTGATCTTCTCCCCATGATAAGCAATTGTTCTTGATTGCAGCCAAGCTATCATGTAGTCTCCCGACAGCAGGTCATATACTGAGCCATCCTATGGGTACATGTCCCAAGAGTGCCTGAAAACTTCTTACATTTATGGCATTTGGCAGACGCTCTTATCCAGAGGGACTTACATTTATCTTCATTATACATCCGAGCAGTTGAGGAACGAGGACTTTGCTCCAGGGCCCAGCAGTGGCAGCTCAGTGATGCTGGGGTTTGAACCTATGACTCTCTGATCAGCAGTCCAATTAAAACTACATTTTCATTCCTTCACGTTTATATTTTTCTCCAAAATCTGATTAGATTAATGTAACTATGTGGTTAGCAAAGGATTTCTTTGGAATAACCTCACACGTGCCCAGTTTGGGTGAAAGCTGACCCAGCACTTTAACACAGAATTCAATACTTTCTTTGCAGCCATTGGATAGAAATCAGATTTGGCCACAATGGCAGTGGCTCCTCTGGAGACAACTGCTTCGACGGTGGTGCAGCTGACATTTTTCATCTATTTCAGTTTATAACTCACTAATGCACTATCACTGACACATGAAAAAAAATAGTCCGTTCAAACTTTTTATTTCCAATCAAAACGAGGACATCATCTCATCTCAAGTTGTGGCATTCAAGACAAAGGGTTAAAATACTGTCCATTACAACAGAGAGAGTGAGGCATCTTGTCACCCTAATGCTCTGGAACTGAGTGATAAAAGCAAACAGATTCGCTTTTGATCTAATCTATTGCTAATGATAAAAAAGATATTTTATTTTGGCTAATAGTTTTGACGTTTAAAAAGGTCAAGGGATTTTTATTCTTTTGCTTTTTGCAAAAAGATTTTAATCATTTAATAATTGTAAGGATAAAAGATATAGGTTAACATTCACATTTTCAATTCTTAGGGGACTTTTTTTTTAAACAGTTGGTTATGGTAATTATTAAAATTAATAAAATAAAATGCTCACCAGTTGATGATTTTGAGAAGCAAATGATACTTTTTTTTTCTTTTTGTAGATAATCATTCATTTTACTTTCCCAGCTATAGTTTTAGCTATGCATCGGTGACACAGTCTCAGTATTATTCAGATCAAATCTCACAGACAGAGATAATTTCATTTCCATTAGTAAATTTAAATCCCACACTTCACTAGTTCCTTAATGTATTAGTTTTGGGTCTCCTATAAGCTTCTCCTTATCCCTGTTATTCACAAACTCTCCAAATTCATCTTTGCCTTGATGAATTACAATTTTATTTCAACACTCAACCTGCTTCTCCTCTACATCCTTCTACTTTAATAAAGTTCCAACAGGAAATTAAATGCTGAATGACATTAAACTTTCCTAAATTAAAGTATGACAAGACAGGAATGATGGGTGTAGGCCCCTGTCTCCAAGGATAGAGATCTCTGTCTTTAGATAGATGGCATTGCAGCACCTCTCTCTACTTCCACTGAATACATTACGATCATCTTTCAACTTGACATCGCTGCCCAATAACTTGCACATAATCAAAAAGTTCTTGCATCTGCACTGTCCTTTAAGAAGTTCACCAATGTACAACCCTTGCCAATCAAAAGCTTCACCATTACACTTTCAAATTCAAAGCACTTCATCTACTTTCATGAATTCATACTTACCTTAAATACTTCTCTATATTTATCTAAAAACTGACACGAAACAACTTCATTCATCCACATTGGGTAAATTACCTGATGAGTGGATGTTTGATTTTTAGTAGTAAAAATATCAGAAACTGTGTTTTGAATAGCATATATGAGGGTGTTTGTCTTGAATGAAGGCATAAAACTGATTGACATTTACACAAGACTTCAAACACAATACAGAGATGAGACTCTTAGCCACACTAAACATTTTAAAGGTGCGAGCATTTAAAAAAAAAAAATACACACACACATCCATGAATAACGATCCCGCCCAAGGTGGCTCTAAGCTCACTGCAGTTGTTTCCATGATCTTTCAGCTAGTGCAACACTTGATCCTTGAAAACTTATGGATAACTTGTCGCCAGCTTATAAAAGGGACACATCTGTCCGTGGGAAATGTAGACACAACTATTTACCAGCAACACTTGCACATTACAGGAAGTTATTGCCACATCCCCTGTACAGTCCTGACCTCACTCCATGTCATTTTCTTCAAGTTTGGGCCAATAAAAGAGTTCCTGGGAGGCCAGGATTTCAAACATGAAGCAGGCAGTTTAATCACAGCTCCGGTGTACTTAGAGAAACTTCTACCTTGATGGTATTCACTAGAGTGCATTAGTGTAACAGGGGATTATATTACGAAATAAAGGGAGTTTTTACTCTCATAACTGTGTTCACTTATTCTGCACAATCAGAAGTACCAAACTCGAATGCCCTAGTATACTGTATACACACAAACAAATATACACTCACACACAGAGAGTCTGATTTCTACACTTTTCTTACATATAGTTGCAGTTTAGTATGGTGACAATATATTTCAGCATTAATACTGTATCCTAATGATTAATTACCTGGAAATAAAAACATGTCCTGTTTTACCTTAAATAAAAATAAACACATGATATCATGGAAAATAAAGTCACATGAAAAATGAATACTGCAAATATACTGTATGAATTGTTGAAAAATATGAAAGTGTGCACTGTAGTTAAAGGGTGTGCATGTGAAAAGATGGGGAACACGTGTGAAACATGTAATAACTGTGTGACCTTTTAATAATAGGTGCTATAATTGAAATTCCCTGTATGCCTAATTTCAAGTCTGCTTTGTTGGGGCACCAAGGTGAGTCAAAGTTACGTGAAAGACCATGCAATTATTTACCTTCTGCCTGCTATATGTTCAGAATGGCCTTTAATGAGCTCATAAAATCCAGCAACAGCACTCCAATAGCTTCATCATATGTCGAACCCTCGGGCCAGCAAATCACACACATACACACACACGCACACACACACACACACACACACACACACACACACACCACACAACACAGCTCCCAGCTTGGCTTGCTTATCCACTGGCAGTCATTTGATCCATTTTCTCCACTTCGCTTGCCTGCATTCAGAACCAAGCAAAGGCCAGCACCCTCGAACTGGGCTCCATATGCGGGGACAGGTGACCTCAGTGTAATGTAGAATTACACCACAAACAACTCTATCCCGCAGGCAGAACAGTGTAAAGTGGAAATCACTCAGGTGTATGATGCTGTATGCTCCAGCAGCAGAAAAAAAAAAAAAAAAAAACTTATAAAGAGCTATAAAGCTTTAAGAAATTTGAGATGAATAGAGGTAAATCTTGAACTGTGTGTCCCACAACACATTATCTTGCCTGACTCTTTCACGTTGTAGCAATTTATTTGATGCTGTAGAAGACCCCAGATAGAGAAGTCTGATGAAATATTTGATGACTGATCCTTCTTTTTTTTTTTTTTTTTTTTTTTGCATCTATGGGCTAGGTGCACGTGAGAGGGGCCAGACGGTGCAGGACCAAGCAGGGATATTGCCTCCACCATGCAACAGGACAGCAAATGCCAAGTTCATTATTATCAAATGGCAGGAGCAAGTGGAGAGATTAAATTTGATTTCCGAATCAGCAGAAGACGCAAGAATCTGGGAATTAATTGGATGCTCTCTGAAAATAACTCCTACTGCATCTGTGACATCAAAGCTCAGTAATATCACAGGGCATCAGGAAATAGCTTAAGGAAAATCACATAGATCATAGATTAATCAATTGCTCTAGCTTTGGTAGAAACTTCAGCACCAATAGGAGAAAACATGAACTGTATGCCTTTTTTTTTTTTTTTGAGCTTTGAACATATCAGCCAGAGCAGCAAGTAAATGAACAGTAGATTGAATTCCTCCTTAATCTTGATCAAATCTATTTTATGTCCAATATCTAAAATAGATTGGATATGATTCAAAAGTGCACAAATTGAGTTGATAATAATATCTTTTTACTTCTGAGGCCACAAGAAAATCATTCTCATATCTTCATTCTATGTAGCAGGTGCATTTGAGCACTTGTAGTGTATGGCACAGATAGTTCTGGCTTGTAGGCTATACACCCTGATAATATGAAATTAACTTATGTGTACAGTACTAACTCAAGGGCCTCTTGTTTCTCCAGGCTTTTTAATTTTTGTTCCTCTATGCACCAGGTGTCAGAAAGAGACACAATGAGAAATTGTTTCAAAAGACAATAAGACAACAAGACCAAATATTGTTTATAACAGGATTGCACAACAAACAATGCAAACCAAATTGTATTTTTTTTTTTCAGCCTCCCAAGCAATATTGTTCAGAAAGCAACAAATGTGAAATTAGTTTTTGAGGTAATTAAACCGAGAAATTAAGTGGTTTATATTTAAATGTCATGCATAATAATTAAGCACCTGAAACTTCATTTCTAAATGATGATTGTAAATTAAGCAGCCGACTGGTGCAGAATGATTACCTGCGGGAGTCTAAGGGCTCTACATAAGCGCCGACCTCTGCTGGCAGCCCCCCTCCCTGGGGGAGGTAGTTCTTTCACTGTGTTTTCAGCACCATGTCTATGTGATAAATTTGGCAATTGCATCTATGTCTGTAGTTGTAGTCTGCCTCATCAAGAGACTGTGATGCAGAAAGTTTTAATTATTGTTTGATCCCAGGCTTGGCCTCATGTTCTGCTTTGCTTAATGACTTATTCTATTAAAAAATTTGAAATTGCAGCATCACAAATAATTGTTGTAGATAAAGAAGAAAAACAAACAAACATATATTTCTTATAATAATAATAATAATAATAATAATAATAATAATAATAACAACAACAACAACAATAATAATAATAATAATAATTATTATTATTATTATTATTATTATTAATAATAATAAATAGGAATATATTATAAATAAATTGTAATACTATATAATACTAGTACTGCCACTACTACTAATAATAATAATGATGATTATTATTATTATTATTATTATTATTATTATTATTGTTGTTGTTGTTGTTGTGATTATTATTATTGTGATGATGATGATGATGATGATGATGATGATGATGATGATTTAAAAAAAATTATTATTATTATCACTCACTCACTCATCAACTATACTGCTTAATCCTGTGCAGAATTGTTTGTGATTTTGCAGAATAACAGAATTTAGGTTTGAAATAATTTCATTCTACAGATAAATGTTTGACATTAATTGTTAGAAAGAAGCATGATATTCCAATAGAATTAGCTTTAAAACTAATAATGCAATTGATCATTTAAGATTTGTTTCATGTTATATTTGGTAATCTTATATATGAAGGGTGTTCAAGTGAAACACCCTTTCAAGAGAATAACAGAACACAGTTATGAGAACAAAAACTTTTATGTTTTTATATAATACCCTGCTACACTAATGCACTTATCCCAGTGTTTCACTAGTGCTAGGACACCATCAAGGTAGAACGTTACTCAATACACTGGAGCCATGATCTGACTTCTTGCTTCATGTCTGAAACACTGGCCTCCCAGGAACTCCTTTAATGGCTTGTGGTGAGGTTAGGATGGAGGATATGACAATAACTCCCAGTTGAGTTCCTGTAATGTGCAAGTGGTGTTGGTGAATGATTGTGTACAGTTCCTTTCCTCCAAACTCCAGTAATATAAATCTTTATGCTCCTTAGCAAACTGAATGCATATTAATTACTGCAATAATTATCCAATGAATGGCTCTTGGGAATTTGCTTATTTAAAACAAATCCAATTGGTGTTTTTTTTTTCATTAAGAAAAGACATGCCAGAGGTTTTGTGTTAACATTTTATTTATTTATTTATTTATTTATTAACTTATGACAGAAGATTACTTCTACAATTGATCACTTATACAGGAATTTCTAACTGTCATTTAGTAGACTAAATCATACCAAAAGCAGTAGCTATTATGAAGAAACAAAGCTCAATCCTGGGCTTGGGTTACCCTCTGGGGGTTAAATGTTCTTGTTGTGTTCATGTGGGTTTCCTCCATGCTCCTTGATTTTCTCACACCTCCTAAAATCATGTCTGTAGGTGATAAATTGAATGAAGGTCTGGGTTCATGGTGTCCTGTAATGGACTCACATCCAGTATTCCCAGGATAGACTCTGGTGCCACATAAACTGAAGATGAATGAATAAAGGGAAACACACATAAACTCTCCTTTCATTTTTAAGGAACATAAACAGTAAATAAATAAATAAAGCTGAGCTTACCATGATATGCACCATATAACTAGAGTTCACATGTTCTATAATCAATGCAAATTGAAGAGATGGTGATCTGAATCTTTAAGCATGCATAAGTTTTCTAAAATAGAAATAGATGTTTTCACTCATGCTGTATAATTATTGGTATAAATAACTCATTATCTACAGATATTATACTAATATAAATTATTAAACAGTATAATGAAATAATATATTACACATACTGTACAGCACTGTGAAAAAGTCTTGAACCACTGTTTATGTCTTAAAATATTAATTTCAATTAATTATGTAGATTAAATGAAAGAAATGAGAACAAATGTTTTACAGGCTGCAAAGTCCATAAGGATACAGTTTATTATTTTTTTTATTATTATTATTTTTTTTTTATGTAACATCCTCAGCAGCAACCTCATTTCCCCTCTCACTCAGCTTTCAGCATCGCCAGTATTCTAATCACCGGCTTGATCATCTGTCATCATCTGCACCTGTTTCTTACTGGTTCATGTCTTAAGATAGATGTTGTTGTTTTTTTACATGTTTATGGTCACTGTGTGGCTTAGCACACAAAAACCTTCCTCTGAAACTGATTATTCTTATAAGTCATTCAGGAAGCCAGGAGACCTGTTCCTCAAAACTACATTTAAAATTTTAGCAGAGTCTGGGTCTTTGAAAGCAAAGTATAACTTGCAAAGTACTGTATAGGGTTCATTTTTAACACTTTGCAAATCATTAGTGTAATACTGTATATACTGTATATTTATTAAATATTAGTTTCTAATTCTCATTGAGGAATGAGGATGAGGAATTGTTTTCACACATGAACTGGCCACCACATTGTGTAATCAAAGTTAAAGATGACTAAATTAAATCTTACATTGAGTGACTTTTTCTTTTTTGGCCAGGCAGTGTACATTATGTTTAATGATTGGTAATTCATTTAAATACTTACAAACACACACATACAATGGCGGACACAAGGAACAAGAATTTGTCTGTCTTACAGAGTAAACACTGGACAATACTTCCCTTTGTGTAAGTGAGGGCTTTATTGAGGATGAGTGTGCTGTGATATTGAGTCGAGGTGCAGTGTGACACTGAACACATGGCTTTGGGAAATGGAGTCCAGCACCAATTCTTTCATTGTCACAGCATCAGCATTGCAAAATTATTAAGAAATAAAAATGTAAATGTAAACTTTGATTGAATAAAGTATGCACCACTGTTGCTGTAAAAGTTCCAAATTAGTTTTTTTGTTTAATGACCTCTTATCAGGGGTCAAAATAACAATTACATACAATCAGTTGAGTGGACTCCAGATTTTAACACTACAGCATGTGGGAAAGCTCAAGGGAGTGTGTATGCAAAATGATGTATATCATCATATACGTAGCGTTAAATATTTATTTATTAAATATTTAACCTACAATTGAAGAGCCAAGCTATGATTTAAAGTACGAAATGACTACACTTTATACCATGATGGATATGGTTAAAGTTAACAGAAAGCAAGAAAAAAGTGAGAAGCCAAATTGAATTAGGAACTGTACAGAGAACGTCTCGGGTTACTTTGCTGTAACCCTGTTCCCTGAAAAAGCAAGAACGAGATGCTGCGTGAAAACGCTATGGGAACGCTCTTTGCGCGGCCGGAATTTTTTCTTGGGAACCAAGAAATACCGGCGGTAGTAGTCTGACTGTCTGTCTGGCAGTGGAACATTTTCTATGGCCCCTATTTCCAGCAAAGTCTGCAATTCTTGTGTCAACAAATGCGCTCGTTCCGGTTTCACAGCAGTGGAGGCCATGCCGTTGAAAAAGCGGAGAACAATGTGCAAACTGAATACTGTAGCCTCTCTCTACGGTCCTTTGAACCCTAGGAGATATACTTGGCAGTAGCTTCCACGTTGCCAATTTCTCTGAAAGGGGCACAAGTTTTGATACTTTGGCTAGATGTAGGGGGGGACGGGGGGTTGGGGGGTGGTGTTAGATGTTCAGCGTCCTGAAACATGGAAGGAGGCAACCGAACACCTAAGATTTCGCTGGAGACCACTGTTCCCTGAATCACCAGTGATGGCGAAGATTGGGCAATGGCCTCCTGAAGGTGCCAGGAAAGAGTTGTTAATCTCTGTTGGAATACTACCTCTTTTTGTGCTTCACGCCTCAAAGCACCCGGACGTCGTCAGGAGCGGGTGGCCGACGGCCTCGACTCTTGAGCATGGCAGGGAAGAAACCTCACAAAGGCTTCCTTGTAGCGTTTTACCTCCCGAAATCTAGTGGCGACGGTGACGACGCCGTCGCCAAATAGTCCGGAAGGCGAGATAAGGGCATCAAGGAGGAAAGTATTATCCTTATCCTTGTTGCCTGTGAGGTTGAGTCACAACCTCCGCGGCAACCATGGC
>JAQMYJ010000033.1:29966552-29976979 GCA_030014305.1 Clarias laeviceps
AAAGCATGAACTAGTTTTTCTGCATCGTTTAGTGACAATATATTTCTTATCTTGGCAATATTTCTGAGGTGAAAGAAAGCTATCCTGGTAATATTGTCTACATGTGCTTCAAATGAAAGGCTGGGATCTATAATCACACCGAGGTTTTTTACTGTTTTACTTGATGGAACAGAAAGGCCATTTAAAGTTACAGTGTGATCAGAAAGCTTCCTTCTAGCTGCTTGTGGTTCTATGACTAGAACTTCTGTCTTATCAGGATTAAGCAGGAGGAAGTTAATTAACATCCAATCTCTTATGTCCTGCACACATTGCTCAACTTTAGTAAGCTGGTTTTGCTGAGACGTATAACTGTGTGTCATCAGCATAACAATGAAAACTAATACCATGCTTACGAATTATGTTGCCTAGAGGAAGCATGTAAAGAGTAAAAAGCAGTGGGCCTAAGATTGAACCCTGTGGAACACCAAACTCCACTTTAGAACATGCAGAATGGTCACCATTTAAATCTACAAACTGATAATGGCCAGTCAAATAGGATCTGAGCCACGAGAGGGTTTTTCCTTTAATTCCTACTACATTTTCTAATCTGTAGAGAAGAATACTATGATCAATAGTGTCAAAAGCTGCACTAAGGTTGAGTAACACAAGTATCGTGACGCAACCCTGATCAGAGACCAGTAGGAGGTCATTTACTACATTAACAAGTGCTGTCTCTGTGCTGTGATGAGGCCTAAATCCTGACTGATACAGTTTGTTTATACCATTCCTATGTAGATATGAACATAGTTGCTAGACATAAAGGGGAGGTTTGATATCAGCCTGTAATTAGACAGCTGACAAGGGTCAAGGTCAGGTTTTTTATATAGCGGTTTAATAACTGCTAATTTAAAGGATTTGGTAACATACCCACTGCTGAGTGAAAAGTTAATTATTTTCAACAGGGGTTCTGTTATTGCTGGAACTATCTGCGGGGAGTAAAGTATTCTAGTTTCTGATGTGGTGTGGCTAGTTTATCATCTGTATAACTTTTAAGTAATACTTTCTCAAGTAAAATTATTTACGCAGAAGTATGTCCATTGAATAAAGACAATAAATACAAGCATTTCTCAAATTACTTTTTATTAATTACCTTATTACTTTTGCATGTGACAACTTGTTGATCCGAACAATAGAATACACAACCAAGTAAAATCCAAATCTAAACAGATCATATAATCACTTTTTATATACAAAAAAATGCTGTGATGTCATGAATATTTAAATACTCACTTATTTCTTTATTTCTCAGTGATGGACACCCTGCCATTTGAGAGCTAAAACGTGCAGGCGGTATAAGTGATGCTAAATAACAGGCTTCTGGTGTGTCTGAACAAAGGATGGTAATTACAGATTGACTAGATCACTCTCAATGATGTTCTTTCCTGAACAAAAGGCAAAATCATTCACCAAGAAGGAAACAAAGGATCCACACAGGATGAGAGTGACGTGCTCCGAACTGCAAATTAAATATGACACGTTCTCTGGTGTCGGAAATAAAACGTACCAAAGATCTGATTGTCGAGATATTTCGATGGGCTCAAGCCTGACGAGAATACCTGATCACTCATCAGCGAGCAAACAGAAGATTTTATTCTCCGTTTCCCATTGTGCGAGCAGCTAAATACTAAACAATATCCAGCATCCGGCGAGTGAGCTAATGAAGACGGCTTTATCACATGCGAGGAAAAAAACCAGAGGCAGTGTTGAAGCATAAAACATACTGTGCGTGCCATCTGTGTATGCCATCTCAGAATAATGGGGACACACACTTTTATGTTGTCCTGATTCTTTACTTGTTCTGTTTTTGTTTTAACTGGCCATCTGTAAACCTTGTTAGAGCTTACATTGTAATAAATGAGCACCAATCATATTCCACAGGAGAATGGTTATGCTCATGTTTTGGGGATACGGCAGCATTGGGCAGACGGTGCACTTATCATTTGTGGTGATGAGGTGGAGGCATGGTGCTTCCTTATCTCCACCACACACACACACATATATATGTTGCACCAACACAAAATGTGCTATAGTTATTGAAATAGTTTGAAAAAGTTTTCTGTTTCTTTCATTTATGCCAGGAGTCTCCAGTGTCGAGACATTATAAAGGTCAGATGTAAAGCTGTAATTTTGTTTTCTACCAATCTTCAGATAGCAGACATGATATTTTGCAGTTTCTCAGGAACAGTGAGGCAGTTTATATACTGTACAGTATATACTGTCTTTGTCAAAAGTTAGTTAGCTCTTATGTCATGTGTTTTTGTGTAATAACATAATAAAAATCATCTGGTCTGGTTGTAGACGGTCTTAGAATTAGGCAAATACAACCTCAGACAAACAACAACTTAAAACTGTTTTTCATTTTTTTTATACCAAGAGGAAAAGACATAAGCAATGGTCTTAGAGAAGCAATTGTTTGGAAAAGGGTTTTAAACTATTTGCAAAATATTTGGACTTGTTGCTTTCCAAACAACTGGAAAGCATTCAAGACAGTTACAGTACCTGTCTTTCCTGGGCATTCCAGCATGATCAGATGTGCATTGCTCAGGGAAAAACAAAAAAACAAAAGCTATATCTCAGAGCCTACAGGCCTAACATAAATGTTAAATGCTAAAATCCATGACAACACAATTAGAAGAAGACCAAACAAGTACAGTTTATTTTAAATGGTAGCTACTGTTGGAGAAAGCCTCTTCTGTCTAAAAAGACCATGGAAGCACATTTGAGGTTTGCAAAACTGCATTTTAACAAACTTAAAGATTTCTGCAACTTCTTCTTCTATGGACAAATGAGACCGAAGTGAAGTTGTTTGGCCTTAATGCCCAGTGCCATGTTTGACAAAAAACAAACAGCATTTCAGCAGAAACACCTCATACCCAATGTCATAGAGGAGATGAGTATTTCAAGGTGTTGCTGCTACAGGTAAATCTACAAACGTTTGAATAATAGGGACTTAGTATTACCCACATGTTTTTTTTTTTGTTCCCTGTGCCCTGAGTTTCCTGTGACACATTGCATACTGACGCAATGATGCAACTTCAGGAATAATAATTGATGACAATTTCTTGTGGGGTAAGAGGAAAAAAAACTCAGTTTTGTGTTGGGCCATATCACATTACGGCATTGTTGATTATTTTATTAAGTGTTGTATTCATCTTACTGTACATCTTGCCATTGCAATTTTCAGTTACAGAATTTCTCTTTGGCAAATGGTACATTTCATTAAGGCAAATGGTATCCTCAGTGTTCAAGGTTGAATTTTTGCCCTCATGAAATATAGTCAACAACAAAATATAAAATGTCAGCAGACTATTAAGAGATTTATCTGATATTTAGCTAGATCTGCACTTTAAATGTTGTCTGTGTGTCGTATATTTATACATATAAAAAAATGTTAATGTAAATGTCCCAAGGTAAATATTCCATTCAGTGTGAACTTTTAATAACAGACATTGTCACAAAGCAGCTTTACAGATATGAATGTCATTTCAATTTAATCGAGTTCATGTATGTATGTTCTATGTGTTTTTTTATTATTATTACATATTAATAATAATAATAATAATTAAAAAACAGTGTTATCAGGTAAGCCATGATAGGAGTCACTTCTACTATACAGTATGACATGCAGAATTTTTGCTAATCCATGCAAGGAGTCTAGGATTAGCACATTTCAAAAAGTTCAAAGTAACTGAAACCATATCATTTTAAAACTTTTGCCTCTTACATCACTTACATAATCACTAGCAGACTGACTAATACAATGAAAGTACAGACTTTTTACTCATTAATTTGCACTTACCCAACTCATAGGATTTGAATGTACCTTTGTCAAGCAGAATGAAATGTAAAACTTCCCCCATTCACGAAGACCCTCACCAACCTCCAGGCACCCACGCAGAAACCAAGTAGTCAGAAGAAAGTGAGCCCTGATAAGCCTTTAGAGTACTGTTAGTCAAATGTGTGGCTTTTTTCTCTGTCAGAATAGTCTATTTAAAAGACTGAACTGCCTATGTGACTCACTCTAAGTGAACCCTAATGAGGAAAGGGTGATGAGTGTAGCAACGGCTTCCTGCAAGAATAACGTCCTTGCCTGTGCTGCAAGCTTTTTCTCTCTCAGCATGAAAAGAGAGCAGGAAGTATGACATCTGTGGGTATGTCTAATTAGCCTGTCTAAATAGCATCTTCTGCTTCCTCACAGCCGACAGGTTGCAGATAACATAAAAACGACACATTTAAGTGCTTTCTAACTAAAATGCACTCAAACGCTTCAATAAAGTCAAAATCAAAAGCATTTGAAGTGATTAAGTGATTGCTTCTTTATTACTGATTATGTGAATCGATGTAAAAAAAATATAAATAAATAAATAATTTAATAAATAAATAGTATTTATACCAGGAGATTTTTTTTCTGCCACACACTACAGGGAACTAACAGCACCAGGAAGCGTACAGTATTTTAATGTTGTTTACAAAAGTGCACAAGGTCTTCACTTGGACTGTTTAGAAGACAACTACAAGCAAGGTCATCTTCTCTGTCCACAACTGCCTTGACATAATCTGCTCCAGAGAACACAAAGCACATCTTTAAAAAAAATATATTAAAATAAAAATAAAAGAACGCTGTTCAACATACAGTACAGCTGATTCAGAGCAAGACATCATTTTGCTGCTTTTCAAAATGACGGCTGCGTAATTACCGTAATTGCTTTATACCCATGCATTACTTGACAAACAAGTGACACCCAATTGCACAAATGGGAGATTTGAAGTAAAAGCATATCCAAACTCTTATGCACCACAGACACTGGTCAAACCAGACAAGACTGAAAATGTAAATAACCAGAAGCCTGTGAATTACACAACCTGGAGGTTATAATTAAGAATACCAGCTTGGAATTGTAGAAACATTTAGGACCTCAGAACACATACAATGTACATGTAGGTTAGATTACAAGAAATCAAGACTAAAACAAACTCCATAATTCAATAAAGATTCATATTTAGCCAGGATCATAATGGATCCAGAGCCTATCCTACTGTAGCAATATGGGAAGAGGAATATACCCTCGCATAAGGCAGCGTGCACCATGCCACTTGGAGTAATTTAGAAAACACAGTCTAACAGCTTGCCTTGTGTCCAGTTTAGTGTCTGGGTGGAGTTCTCCAAAACTGGACACAAGATAAAATTCTTGTCCCATTGAAGCATGGAACTGTGAAGAGGCAATACTACCTGCTGCCATCAGCATGCTGCCAATTCTTTCTATATCCATTTTATTAAGTATATTTTTTCCAACGTCCCCACAACCATCTGCTTTTATTTAATTTAGTTTTAACTTTTGCTTCGGCTTCCAAACCATTTTTCCCCATCCCTGAGAGGAAATTGGCCAGTAGAAAATACCACATCAGTCTAAATATCTAAATAATATCCAGCTATCATCAGGCCAAGCTTAATAACATGACAACCACAGGTACATTTTTCTCCACTTCCGATCATCCTTCACCACCATCCGCACTCCCGGCTGTAAAAGACTGAGGCACTATTTTTAAAGATAAAGTTGCTGTCATTCGCTGCAGATGTTAAAGCTTGGTCAACTGATTAGATAGTTTGGAAATAAAATTTAAATCCCAGCTCCAGCATGCTCCTGAGTTTAGATCAAGACCCAACCCATAGCTCCTCAGTGGTACCCTGTTTCATCTGCAAGTCACTATGGATAAAAGTGCCCAGCAAATGAGCAATTATATTCTTTACCAGCTGATCCATTATAATTTACAGAAACCACTTTTTATCTCTATAACTCTATAAGTACTCTTTATCTACTTTTTAACTACATCAACACTTAAATCTTTAACAATAAATAAATAAATACATTCAATGTAAATACATACAAATTATTCTTCTTAGCTCCTCTCATGCATCGTAGCATATTGGGCGATAAGATTCCTCAATCGTTCGGGTCACTCGTAGAATCTTCAGCTTCATCCCATGATCCTCGATGAACGCGCATCTCCATGTATGACGAGGGCCTCCTGGGTGACGTTTTATCCTCCCGGGGTTATCCATCTCGGGTATCCCATCATAGCCACTTTAGGGATTTGGTGGCCCTCCAACCAGAGGACGTGACCAGTGAGGTGTAGTGTTCTTTAAGTACCTGTAATAGGGAGGCTACACATGCCACTTCTCTGGAGCACTTCTTGATTGGTGATGTGATCAAAATATAGAATCTTCAGTATGCATAGAAGACATACAGTAGCTGTCGGAGGACGTTGATCTTCTTGATGGGGGCCGTTGTCATTTTCCAGGTTTCGATCTCATAGATAGCCATAGCGATTACATTAAAGAGGGACACCAAGAGGGTCAGTTTGATCTTGAGGGTGATTGTCGATGACGACCAGATGTTTTGCATCTTCTGGAAAATGTCTGATGCTTTTTTAATTCAACACTTGATGTTGGTTTCTGCTTCTTTTCGTTTTGGCATAGGATTCTGTCCAAGTATGTAAATTTATCCACCTCCTCCAGCCGTTGAGGTCTGACTGCGATTCCATTTGCGGTTTCCCCATCGCCTATGTACAGTACATAATCTTTGATTTCTCTGTGCTTATTCGGAGGCCGAATAGTAAATAAATATATAGATAAATAAATTCAGACTGACTGGATCAAAAACAGTTCACTTTGCAAGCTTCTAAACTTCTAAGACCACTTTGTTGACTGTTCTGGATACCTTGTGATCTATCAAAGCCATTATTTCTTACAGTGATGGATCTACCTGCCGCTTTAGTAATGAATAATTTGATTCCCAGATAACGTTTTCAATTTTACCTTTCTGGAAGACCATTCAGTATGTTGAAAAGTTACCCTTTTGTGTAACACAGGCTATAATTGACGTTCCTCATGGATCTGTCTTTGGCCCTTTTATCTTCTTACTTTAATTACAGTGTGCCTTACAGATAAATTCTCGAAATGAAAAAAACTTCTTCTCATGGCTTGGCTACATTGTGGCAATTGTACAGTATATCACATTTGCCTTTTTTTTTTTAGCAACAAACACATCAGACCATACCTGGGGCAAAGGTTGTCAAATTATGGGGAGAGCTGCAGCAGGATGTTGGTAAGAGGTCAGATGAACAAGTACAAAACTTAGAAGGCAAGTATGTCAATCTTTACACATTTTAACCCTTTAGAATTCCTAATGTACACCAAAATACAACAAAAGAGCTGTTTTGTTTTTCATAATAAACATGGCGGATTATCCAACCAACATGGGCGCTGAACATTGAACTGTCCAATGCTAAAATTCTCGACATAATATTCATATTGAAATTCTTTGGAAGCACCATCCATTCCCTACTTCAGACTAGTTTTTGATCATGCCAGAGGTGCTTGAATGCATGGTTCTTTGCTGGTTACATGCGTACAAGCGTTAAATAACTATGCTATTGCATTTTACCCATGTCTCTGAGTATATGTAAAAATACTGTACAGAATGTATAAGAAAACTAACTAATGCCACTCTTTAATGGATAACATAATGCAAATTATTTGCATAAATAACTGTTTTTTTACATATGGATGTCACTAGCTAGTTGAAGTTAAATTAGATTAGATTAGATTAGATTTAATTCAACTTTATTTGTACATGCCCAAAGCCAATAAAATGCAATTAGCATTGAAACCAGAAGTGCATAAGTGGCATATTTACAATACATAACTAATGTAAATATAATACTTTGGGGGTGATTAGAATGGGGGTATTTGCATCTTATTTACAGTAGTTGTGACTATGGAAGAAAACCAGAGTACCTGGAGGAAACCCATCAAACATGGGGTTGGAACATGCAAGCCCCACACATACAGATTTGAGATTTGGAATTAAACCCATGATTCTGGAGGTGTGAGACTGCAGTGCTAATCACTATACCACCAACCTGTCTGCAAAAGATTTATAATAAATAAAGCAGTAAAGTATAAGCTTTGCAGTAGTGAATTGGTTATAGGGTAGACAGCTGATGGGTGATGTTTCATTGGATAGTTTCCACCACACACACACACACACACACACACACACACACACAGATTAGACAGTGTGATGTTGCTGTACCACATTGAGACATACAGTACTTGGTGAAGATGTTCTCAAGTATCTTGGGGGTACAGGTGGGTCTTTTTTTAGTTTCCTCAGAAGATAGAGATTCTGTCGTGGCTTTTGTTTTTTACCTGAAAAAGTGGAGTTCAGGGACCAGGTGAGGACTTCAGGGATGGTTACTCAGAGAACCTTAAAGCAGTGCATTAGCTGAGTAAATCTGTGTGATGTGCTTGGTGTGCACGCTCATCTGTGTACAGTTTAGATCTTTTCCTGCGCCATTTTCATAGCATCTTTTAGATGTATTCAGATTTTAGTATTGATTTGGACCTTTTTTGGTGCTGTTACATTATTAATTAATTAATTAGCATAGAAGTGAGTTAAATTACATTTCTGCTTTTTTTCTTACTATTAAGGAATCGTGCCATGTTTTAGAGTTTTAGACTTTATGGAATTTTGTGGGCAACACTAAATGCAAATGAGCTGTGTCAGTTTACACTTTTCAAAGTGATCAGCTTGGGCAAGCGAGTGTGAAAAAAAGTGAGCGAAATTTTTCCAAACCTTTTCTATTATTCTGTATTTCTTTCCTACTGTGTCATATTTTGTTTCCCAAGAGCTAAGCTTCTGAATTTTTAAGTAAATATAATATAATTTATTTTATTTAACAGAATATAATCATTGCAGTTTCAACTGGTGGCGTTTGGAGTTTGCAAGTTCTCCTCATGCTTGGTACTCTAGTTTCCTTCCACGGTGCAAAGATACTGTATGCAGCTTAGGCTAATTGATGTTACCAAATTGTCGGGGAGAATTGTCCTTCGATAGACTTCAGGCCCACTGTGACCCTGTATACAGAATAAAATGGGATAAATGATGAGTAAGTGAGTTTTAATAGTGGTTACAACAGAGAATGTTAGAAGTCGACTGGCAATTTTAACCTGCAAATTAAATAAAATGTACAATGAAACCATACAAATAAATTGAGACAAGCATGATGTGTTTTTGGTATTTTCGAACACTGTGAACTTGTTTACAAATTTATAGAACAAAGGCAGGCATTTTTAGTTTATTTTAATTTACCCAAGCAATTAAACACAAGTTTATTAAAAAATGTTATATGAGACCCATTGATTGATAAATACCATTTCATCACAATAATAAAAATAAAGAACAATATTATAAAAATCCAATTAAATTAAATGCCAGTTCTGTTGGACTACTAATCCAGATCCCAATTCATTATGGACTTTGTAACTTTCTTATTGACCTGCATTCAACATTCGACAATTCTGGCTGCTGGATTTAAAAAAATATATATTTGTGTGCACCTTCCTCTGATTTGTGAGGATAGAGTATAAAAATAATTTAGCTTTTTACTTCTTAACCTGCACAAACATTTATGTTCTCAATGAAGCATACCAACAGATTTATATTTACTTATACATTTTATTATTATTATTATTATTTCAGGATTTAATTGTGTCATTTAGGTAGGTAACGTTTTTATGATGTTTTAATTACCAGTGGATTAACTGAAGTGTAACATTTTAAAATTCATCACAGTGCTAACTGTTCATTCTTTTATTATATTGTATAAACTATGCTTCATCTACAATTATTTTTGTTACTTTAATATGAGATGCTTTATCAAACAGTCCATTTTCATAATGGACTTTTTCTAAGTGGCCTTAACTGAAGATACCACATGGACCCTAAAGACTATATGAATAAAAAATGTGAACAAACGTTAAGAAAAAGATTGGCGCACAGTTTGTTACCTAGAGCTGAATTCAGACAGGAGTGCAGCTTTCCAAATCAAGAGCCTTCTGTCAAAAAAGAAAAGGGCTGCAGTACCTCTGAAGGGAGACATGCTGCAGACACACGCCTCCTCCTCACTCTACATGTACTTTTACAGAACTCTTTTATACAGACAGGTTGTAGAACTTTCTGCCTGTTTACAGTTGAATGGCCTCCTAGTTACCAGATTTCTACAATGAAGGTTTTTCAGTGGAGGCTTATTTTTCTTCTTTCCTTGTGTAGAGACCTTGAAAAGACAATAATATTTCTATAGCAGCATATGTTTTTATTCCAGCTCCTCCTGTTTGTATTCCAGTTCATATTAAGAGGAAGGAGAAAGAGGAAGGTTTTCTTGTTTACTATATATTTGCAATAAAGGTCACAAAATGAGGTACTTACAGTTTGGACCCATTTTTCATTCATTTTCTACATTCTAGAACAGAGGTCTCCAAATCCAGTCCTGGAGGGCCAGTGACCAGCACAGTTTGTAATTCACCAACACCTAAACACACCCAC
>JAQMYJ010000033.1:29977079-29991463 GCA_030014305.1 Clarias laeviceps
TGTTTGAGAAGAAGAATCACCAAACTGTGTTGGACACTGGCCCTCCAGGACTGGATTTGGAGACCCCTGTTCTAGAACAATACTGAAGATCTCAAAACTATGAAATAACATATATAATAATATATGGATTTAGATGATTACATAACATCAACAACAATTGGTTGTTATTTTAAGTTCTAAATTTAATAGTTTAACAGTATTGTGTTGAGTGCATTTGCAAAACCCATCAAGCTCCATGATGAAGACCTTCCCAGAAAAGCAAGACCAAAACTTACCTCTGCCACAGAGGAGAAGTTCATTTAGAGTCACCAGCGTCAGAAATCACCAATTAACAACCAGCACCTCAGATTACAGTCATTATGAAGGATTTACAGAGCATAAGTAGCAGATACATCTCAATATCAACTGTTCAAAGGAGATTATTGCATATTTTTGGTGCCTTCGGCATTGCTTTACAATGTATAAAAAATATATAAATCAGGAACGACCATGAAATTTGAAGGCATGTCCAAACTTTTGACTGGTAGTGTATAGAAGAAAAGTGTCTATTCTACTGTAAATTAAACCATAAAGGCCTGAAACTTAGTAAAAAAAAAAAAAAAAAAAACAGTAATTATATGTAGTGAATTTTTGTTTTGGAGCATCTTTAAAGATTTTGATGGCTAATTATGGAGGCTAACATAATATGAGACCGCAGGCTGAGTGCTGTAGATATCACAGCTGTGCTGATATCCAGCATGATCTCAAGGTATGAAATTGCTTTTATGCAACAGTTCTACAAAGACTATTTATAACCAATAGATTATCATTTGTTATATTATTTAACTAGTAATTTTGCTTCCCCAGCATGTATCTTTCAGCTCCTGGTGGGAAGAAAACATGTTAGAAGCAAGTTAGCTTTGTAGCTCATATCAACCCATAAAGAGAGCAACATAAATGGTTAAGAGGCGCGTTAAAAGAACTTAGAAGCAATTACTAAGAAGCCAAAGTGTTACATACATTACCAGATGTGTTTTCCTGCTGAAAGTGCTTCCGTGGCTGGTCTTGAATGTGGGTTTTGTCAGGCAGTGCTCTTCCCTCTTTCCAGTACTGCTGACTGTAGCAACCTACTTTCACCCATGCTGGAGACCGACAGTTAGTGTAATCAATTATTGTTAGAACACCTGTGATGCGGCACGAGATATATAATTAAACATCCCAGGGCTATTTTATTCTATATCACCACTTGTAGAATGCATCTCATTCAATTAGATTACTCCGTTAAAACTAAGTGTTGTATAATTAATAGTGATTAATAATTACAGTATAATAAGTAAATTCTTTATATAGCATTCATAAACATTCCCACAGTTTGTTTCATCACATATTAATGACTACCAGCTGCTTTGGTTAGAAATATAACCAACCAAGCCTCCGAGTGGCGCAGTGGTAAAGCGCTCGCCCTATCATCCAGGGATCGCTGGTTCGAACCCCGGGTGAACAGCCGGAGGCACAGAGAGAGAGGATTAGCCGAGCTCTCTCAGGGGGGAGGTTCTTGCGCTCCCACATTAATCACGGCTCTACAGCCAATCAGGGGCGTCTGTGAGCTCGCGCACGCCGGAAGGAGCGGCTAGCGCTTTCCCCGAGTGTGTTACTCCGCCCCTAACGGTGCGTGAGCAAGCAGTTCGCAAAAGATGCGGTCGGCTGACGTCACGCGGTTCGGAGGAAACACGGGATAGTCTTCGCCCTCCCGACTGAGTGGTAGTGGTAGCCTTAATGTGGGAGCCCCCTAGTGACGGGGAGGAATTGGACACCACTAATATTGGGGAGAAAATTGAAAAAAAACCAAAAAATATTTAAAAAAATATATATATATAACTAACCAATCTTCATTGAAAAATGTTACCTACTGTACATAGCTACAGTCTAAACATAAGGATATTAAAAATGACAGTTAGTGGAATACTGAAGGTTTGCTGCAGCAGAAGAAAAAAAAGTGTATATTTGGTTTAATAAAACAGAATTTTCCCCCCTATTACTAGTTTTTCAAACTATTTTCAGTGAAGCTGTTATAAAAGTGACAATATTAAAAATATGGCGAGATTATTTGCTAATGTATGATAAACATTTAAATAACAAATCTTTTCAATCAGCAACTACTGTGTGACATCCACGATTTTACAAAATAAATGTCAATTTTGTTTAGTATATTTCCTAACAGCCAGTAAAATTCTTTCATGTCCATGCCACCAGTTATAAGTGTTAAATACAGTGTAAGCAATACTGACAATCTGCCCCATTAAATATAACAGATTCTGTTTATTTGACAGATTTTTTTTATTAGGCTAGTTTTAAATGTTTATCTACATATGTTTAATTTCAAATATTTATTTTATTTATTTTCTGGAAAGTTCAGGTTAAAGAGCTGACAATTGTCACACCAATCAAGCTAAAAACTAATATTAAATTTTCATTTTGTGTCTGACCACCAAATAACTGCCCACAAATACTGAGCTTAGCTGCTGCTATCTGGGGTGCAGGGTCAGGGATTGGAATTCCCCCAGTGGATATTTATGTACTGAGGAGCTTTTATAACTTTAGTAATAACTGGAGAAGTTTAGCATTAAGGATAATTGTTACACAGAGGTTTAATAATTATGGAAAAGAGCTAACAATGTTCCTCAACAATGTAAAAAACTTTTGATTTCTGCTTTGAGGAACCTTATTAATGAGGTGAGTTTATAGCTTAATCAAGGATAGGTCATTATAATTGCAATACTGCAATAAATGTAACATTCTGACATGATGAAAAAAAAAAGTTAAAACCTTCCTATGTCACCTATGTAAATATTGGTGACACGGTGACTTAGTGGATAGCAATGCTGCCTTGCACCTCCAGGTCCTGAGTTCAATTCCTGCGGGTCTGTGTCCATGGAGTTTGCATGTTCTCCCAGTGCTTGGTGGGTTTCATCCAGGTTCTTTCCCAAATTGCCTGCCGTGTGTGAATTAACATGTGAAGGTTGACCACGGTTGTACAAATAAGAATAAAGACAATGGTTGCCATTGGCCTTCACAGTTCCTAGGTGTTCTACAGAGGTTCCTAGATTGATGAGTTCAAATATTGGCAAGTTTAATCCAATTATTTGGTTATATTTATCCATTGTTCAAGATTTGCTACTATATTTCTATATTTGCAAGCTAAATTTCTTTTTCCTTTCTTGCTCCACATCTTTACTTGACAATAAACATAAAAACCTTACCTACAACTTAAAGATTTATTTTAAAAATCCTGAAGGCTATTCAGACTACATCACTTCTAAAATGTTAAAACATCTCTCTCTCTCTCTCTCTCTCTCTCTCTCTGTCTCTCCCTTTCTCCCTCTCTCTGTCTCCCTCTCTCTCTCTCTTTGTCTCTCTCTCTCTCTCTCTCTCTCTCTCTCTCTCTCTTTGTCAAAAAGTTCTTCTTTCTCAGGAACCAACACTTCATTTAATCACCATAGAAACCAATTTGGTCAGGTTTAAGAGCAAATAACTTCAATACCAATCTCAGCAATTCACCTACTTTGTCGAAATAAATTGCATTTCCTCAAATCATGGGCATGCGGTTCTGTGGGAACACTTCAATCTAAGATGTAATGAATAATCAGCTACAGCCTCAAGAACTGAAATTATATCAAAATATTCCCATGATCAAAATCCACATTCACTCATTCATTGTGGCTCAGTGTTTAGTGTGGTTGCATTGAACCTTCAGGGTTGATGATTTGTGAATCCTACAGTACCTCCAGTTTCTGTGTGTGCACAGTTTGTACATTCTTCCTGTGTTGTTTCTTTTGTTTGTTTGTTTATTTTCCTCTGTGTATCTCAGTCCATTCCAAGACAGCATAAACATTTAAACACACAATAATATATAAATTGTTAATCTACCTATTTTTTTGGGAGATGGGAGAAAACCAGAGAACATAGACTAAACCCACACAGACAAGTACAGAACATAAGATGCTCCATACAGATAATCACCTGAGCTCAGGATTGACACTTGGACTCTGGAACTGTGCCATGTTGCCAAGGTGATAAATGGCACCACATGTTGTGCTGGTAATTGCTGTATGATATGCAGATGGCACTCCATTTTCCAGCTGTTATTGTTAAAAGGATCCCTTAGAACAGTGATTCCCAGTGTGGGGTCTAGGGACTTCCAGAGGTGTGTGAAGCATAGCTAGGGGCTTTGCATTTTTTTCCCCACCTTTTGTAGATTTTATTACACGGGTGGAAATCACAACCCAAGAATATGAATTATTATTTTTATTAGTAGTAGTAATAGTAGTAGTATTATCTATTTTTATTTATTTAATCTTCAGAGTTATTAGATTCCTTGATTGGTCACCTGCCGATTAAATCGAAACATAGATAAATAAAAAATATGACTTATGCCATAAAACTGTACACCAAACAACTGAAATTGTGTACATGCATCTTGCGGCCTAAATACAAGGAGAGTTAAAGTCAAACTGGGACTTTTGATTGTACAGAACAACAGAACACAGTTATGAGAGTAAAAACTCCCTTTATTTCTCTCTATAATCCCCTGCTTCACAAATGAATTATCCCAGAGTTTCACTAGTGCTTGGACACCATCAGAGTAAAAAGTTTTCTCAGTACACCAGAGCCATGATCAGACTGTCTGCTTCATGTCTAAAATGCTAGTTTGATGGACATGAATAAATTTACCAAATATAACATATACCAAGTAAATGAAAGTTAGTGCTTTCTTGTTTTCTTGTTCCAATTGTTGTTGTTTTTTATTCCAGTATCCTCCCACAGCCCAAGGACATGCAGTCTAGGTTGATTGGTGTTTCCAGTGTGTGTGTGTGTGTGTGTGTGTGTGTGTGTGTGTGTGTGTGTGTGTGTGATTAGTAATTTTATGTGATGCAATGGGTTGCCATCCCATTCAAGATGTACTCTGTCTTGTGCTCTAAGTTCCCTGGGATAGGCTTCAGGAAACACCCCACCCCCACCACACCTCCTTGAAACCCTATACATGATAAGTGGTATGGATTATGGATGGATGTATTCTGTCACTTAAACCATCAGGAATAAAAAGCTTCAATTATGTATGGTAAATCTGTACCAAGTGGTAAGTGAAATTCGAAAGTGGTCTCTAGCTGCTTTAGAAGAGGTTTAGCTTAACACACAATGAGTTCAGTGCAGTCTAATGACTCATTCTAGTGGCATGATTGTTCATCTAGGAGGAAAACATGTAACCAATCAGAACACACACACACACACACACACACACACACACACATATAGTTCATATAGATCAATCAGTTTAGCTCACAAGTTCCAGGCTTAGATGAAGTCCACTTGCAATATCTGCACTTAGTGACAGCTGAGCTGAGAAACAGTGAGGTGAACTGTGAGCACTGGGTTACATCCACATGACTGAGTTCTGGATCTGCAGTGTAAACACATTTTATAGTGCCTAAGATGCGTCTGATAGTGTTAGGATGCATTGTTTTTGCTCAGGTGATCTCAGCAGTGGATCTGTGGTCAGTTACAGGTATTGCTACAGTAGCTGCTTTAAATCAAATACATTGCAAAAAATAATGGTAAGCCATACTGTATGTGGCAGAGATGTACTATATATACTGTACGGTGTATATACTCAATACACTGATCAGCCATGACATTAAAACCCAAATCATTAATCTTGTGCAGGTACACATTGTGCCCCCGTGGCACGTTTGGCCCTTCAGAGCATGACTCCACAAGACATCTGGGGGTGTCCTGTAGTGGTTGCGACCAGCACCTTAGTGGCAGATCCCTTGGGTGCAGTGGGTTGTGGGGTGAGGAATCCATGGATTGAACTTGTTTGTCCGGCGCATCCCATGGACACTCAAGTGGTAGTTCTGGTGCCTTTGACTTTAGCATTGACTTTTGTCAGCAAGTTGCGCTGAATTGGACTTTCTGCAGGATAGGACCAGATGGGCTGGACTTTGGTCCCCACGGGCATAGATGAGACTTGGGTGGATTTGATTCCTTAGTCAGAGACAACACTTTTTTCTGAATCTGAATTATAGACTTATATAATTTTTTATTACATCAGCATTCCTGAAGATGATACAGTACAGTATATCCAATCCAGAAAACAAGTCTAACTAGTTTGTCTAATCTATCAATCATGGTTACAGTATGTGTGTTGGTTGAGCCATTTTCGTTTTCTAAAACCTGTTAACAAACAAACAACTAAACAAATAAATCAGTCATCCAAAAATTAAATGTATAGTGTTTATCGGTTCCTCAACTGGAAAAAGGATCAATGTACAGTAGGACCTACAGATACAACAAGTGTTAACTTATAAGAGGATAAGCCAACAACTATTTCAAAGATACTGGATGGTATAGGTGTGAGAAAATAATCCTCATAAAGATTTGACCAGTTTGAATGCAAGTAATTTCAACTGTTCATATGTAAACATTAGGTTTTATTATAATATTTATGTATAAATAATTAAATACATTTGATACATTGCAACTACTGTAACAGTACAACAGCAGCGCACTTGGTGCTCAAATACACAATTACTCAAATATTTATGAAAAAAAAAGATTTTTTTTAAAGATACAGTAATTAATACTCAGTACATACTTAGTCCCGGTTTTAAATTTAGATGTATGTACAGTAGTCCCCCAGTACCTTTAACTATACAGTAGGAGTGTAATATGTAAAAAATATATATAAATAAAAATACCAGCAGAGCAATATATTTATAACATGAAACCCCTGAATAAATTAATAATGATTTTCTGATAAGCTCACAGAAAGCAATTTATAGGCAGACTTTTTACATAATTTATGACCAAATGCTCAAAGCAAAACATGCCACGAGCTGCTAACTCTGCCCACTCATCCATCATCAAGTAAACAGCTACTTTGACACAGTGTGGTGGGGGAAAAAATAGTAAAAGTGAATAACAAATAAACTAACGCACAAATGGGATTTGGACAAATATGGCACAGTCTTGTTCTTGTGTAATGAGAATCCAAAGACCCTGGGGCACTTCCTGGCCTTGCAGTCACTAATGCAGCTCTGTCATTAAACAGATTCAGCGAGATTACTCACAGCCCCAGAGAAATGCTTTCCTTTCTTTATTATTATTATTATAATAATTATTATTATTGATTATGAGCACAAACCAAGAGACAGGCATTTAAAATGCCATTAAATCCTGCTTTAAGTTAAGGTGGAATATTAAAAGTATTGGAAACGAGTCTTTCGGACAAGACACAATTAACTGAAGTGCTTGTTAGGCATTTAAAAACAAACCTGAGTTTGAGTTTCCGCAGTATAAAACCATTTTTTCTTTGATAAGTGACAAATGATTTGCATGTTAACAATGAGCCTATGGGATTTTTTCCCTCATTATCCGAGAGCAGTGCCGCATACGAGCTTTAATGAGACTGACGTAAAGAGTTAGCCTTCAGTTCAGTCATCTGTCTGTGTGAGGAATAAATCATAATGCCCTGTGATGGATCCGAGCAGATGGACTGCATAAGGAATGCGAGGTATACGGTAGGAGAGATTGCTATAGACATTGCGAGCTCCTTTAGGCAAATAAACAGCAAGAAACACCTAGCAGCATCAAGCATCAATTGTTTGCGTGATCTGATTTCGAATGTACAGCAGCGCTACTGGCTCAGCAACATGCACAGGATTAGGTGGAGATAACTTTCTTTTGATCAAGCGCTCCTGGGTTTTATAATGCACGGCTCAGCCTTTTCCCACTAAACGCTTTCAGAGATGGCCCAGCACTCTGAAGTAAGCTCTCCTTCGGCTGTGCCGCTCACCACTCTAATCCAAGCCCGGTTTATCCTCCTCAATGAAGATGTGCTGCAGAGGATGACTTTCTGATGTGACGTTGATCTGCTGTGGAATTGGACAGCACAGGAAGAAACGCAGCTCAGAGATTGTATAAACTGCACCACATCATCAAAGTCTTGTTTTATGTGGAAGACTTTCCAAAAAAACATAAATTATTAATTTTATTAATAATAGACTTACACACACATATTTGGAAATTACAGAAGGGGGATAGAAGGAAGAGATTGTTGTGTGTGTGTGTGTGTGTGTGTGTGTGAGTGCACATGCGCATCTGGCCTCTGACACATAGAGAAAATGATAATATAATAATAACCACAATTTATATGTGGCTTCAAGACACATCATGCTTGATTCCCGACATTTTCACTTTTTTTGCATTTTATTTATTTTTATATGATTATTTATACATGCCCCCCTAGTTGCGTACATGATTCACATGCTTTAAAAAAATTGCATAATAAATTGCAGTAGTTTATCTTGGAGTAGGTAATTTTTTCGCATGTTGTTCTTGATTCACATTAAGGACACATTGTGGTTTTATAAGTCCATCTTTATTCATTTTATATATGTATTTATACTATATGTGAGGCAGTCTTCAAAAAGCACTCCCCACCCCCACAAAAAAGAGATAACAGAAAATTTAGTTCACAAAACAAAACTGACTAAATTAATTAACAATTATTTCTTCAGTGATGTTAGCAGGAATTAAGATAACATGAGCAAAGAGACAATAACGAGGCTTTTTTACTGTATCTCACCTGAGTGACTTTTGCCTCGCGTGATAAACCAGAAACTGAAGTGCATAATGGACCAGACTTTAAAATGCAAAAACATCTGATTAAATACACTGAAAAGAGAATATGAAGATTTCTAGAACTATACAGCATAAGCAGAATTTTTTTTTAATATGAAAATTTTTGTCACATGTTCCTACTGTATATTAGTCTTTATTCAATCATACTGATGACATCATACCCACAATTTAAAATTCTTTAAATTCTTTAAAATTTCATACCTCAAAGTTTATATATTTTTTTCCTGTATAGTCTGTAAATCCTGCATAATTTTTACCTTCTATTTCAATTCTATATTATTTTGGTAACTTTTGTAAATATTGTAATTTTTATCAGCTTATTTTTAAATTTTATATTACTTTATTTAAAAATTCTATTTTTATTTTCATTGTACTGTTTAATTTATATAATCACAGAGAAATCTTTTTTTTTAGGTCACGGGCAGTTACAGTACAGTATATAAGCATTTCACTGCATGACATACTGCGTATGATTGTGTGTGTGTGACAAATTCTATTATGGGAAATTTGGTTAAATTAAACATATTTGTTTATGTATTTGTCTGATTTCTTTTACTATAAAGTAATACGTAAAATAAAATACATAAAATACATAAATAAAAAAGTTCTTTTACTCAGTCAAATCTTCCTCAGCTACACATTTGGAAAACTTCCAGCTGAGACAGCAGGAACTCCAGCACACTTTCAACCATGCAGCCTCAAAAGTTATTCAGGTGTATAAGCGTCTTGTCAATCACCATTGTTTTTTTTTTTGTTTTTTTTCAGATGTTGCAATCTGGCAAAATATAGCTTTGAATCTGAGCCTATCTACATGTCTGTTAAAATGCAAAACTTAGCAATAAATATTATCTTTATTTTTGGAAGCAACATTTCAAAACTAAGATGCTGTACTTTTGAATTTATTTTTAATGAGCCTGGAGCCTATCCCAGGAGAATGAGGGCATGAGGTGGGATACACACTGACATGCTCATTCACATCCTATGGCTAATTTGGGAACGCCAATTAGCCTAATCTACATGTATTTGGACTGGATAAAACCCACCAAGCAAGGGGAGAACATGCAAACTCCATGCACACCGGAGCGAACCCGGACCCCGGAGGTGCAAGGCGACAGAACTAACCACCAAGCCACTGTGACACCCATGAAATGCTTTAGTCAGTTTTATATAAAAACCCATACATACAAGAGTTTGTTGCGAGCTGTAGGTGAAAAGTAAATGTCAGTCTTTAACACTTAGCCAATAATGAAGGCCTACAAATATACTTACTGAAAATCTAATTTTTTTTCTTATTAGTTATTAACAGTGGTTGAAGAATGAATGATGAACTGTTTATTCATTCCTGCTTATAAACCAGTATTGTACATCAAAATGTCATTATTAATACACTTACTGGTAGCTCAAAAATATTGAGAAATGATTTCCCTAAAATTGGCGTTCACATGGCTGCAGGCAGTTTTGGGGTGGTTAAAAAATCCATTATAAATTACTAATTTCCTCTTTCCAAATCTAATGGGAAGTTCCAAATCTAATGTTAGTATTTATGCCTTCCTCTAATGCTTTTACAGGCAATGGAAGCAAAGTAAAAAGTACAACAACAAAAAAAAAAGAAAGAAAAAAAGAATCCAAAGAGCTGTCACCAAAGAAACTTTTTTGTGGCTTGTCCAAATACCTACAGTATTGAAGACATTCTCTAAGACCTCATTTCTTTTAAGCTTACATTTCAATTACCATTCATGGAAATATTTTGCAAAATATTTTTCGGTCTGATGGCAAAATACACTTTTACTTGTCATGGGTATCTTGTTCAATGTTTGCTGAAATGATTGTGACTCTACCATGAATAATGGTAGAATTTCCTGAACTATGTATATATTGCTACAAGTCTCTTTATCCCTTTCTGAATTACTTTTACTACTGATGCTGAATAAAAATTTTTGTCTGTTTGTGCGATTGGACAAAGCCACAAGAACTGTTTTAGCATGAAACTTGATTCAGGTTGTTTAGTAAATTTGCAACAGCTTTAATTTCTTTAGCAATATGCTGAAAAGTTTTACTTACAAGGAAAAGTTTTTATGCTGGATGTCCTTTCTGACCTCTCTCATTTTATCTGGGCTCGGGACCGACACTGCGTACATAAACATTTATAAAGGCTTATTTGAAAAGACATCAGATAACAAAACCATATGACGTACTGTAGATATAGCTGACTTACTGTATGGAGATGTTCAGAACTACAGTATATGACTCAGTACATTGGGTATCAGGATTAAAAAGTATACATGGATGTAACACAAGAACAACAGGAACTTTTTACATACTGTACTATTAATTCTTTTACAGTCAATGGAAGCTTTTTCATGTTTAAAAAAATTTAAATAAAAAGAAGAAAAAGGAAAAAACCTTACGTTTATCCAGAGAGATGTATTTTCAAAACCAACTTTTTTTTTTTAGCATACTATTTATTGAAATAGGACGCAAATGTTTTTCTGTCTGATGGCGATACACTTTAACTTGTCATGGGTATCTTGTTCCATGTTTGCAGAAATGATGTTGACTCTACCATGAATAATGGTTGCATTTCCTGAACTATGTATACTGTATCTTGCTGCAAGTCTCTTCATCTCTCTTTGAATTACCTTTACTACTGATGCTGAATAAGAATTTACTGTATTTTGGCCTGTTTGTAAGACTGGAGCTTGCCTTCACACAGGTCTTTATCCAGAATAACTATTTTAGCATGCACCATAGCTCAAGACTTCAAAAAGTCTCTTATTAAATTTGCAACAGCTTAAATATAAATGTTCCAAAACATACACACTACTGTGCAAAAGTCTTGAGCCACCCCTTATTTCTTCATATTTTGCTTTCAAAGAGCCAGACGTTCTTGTATTTTTAATATAGTCTTGAGCAATAGTCCTCCAGGCTTCCTGAAGGATGTTTTTGGCTCTCATTTTCAGTCCAGTCCCTTGTACCCAAGGTTTGTTTTTTTTTGTTAAGCCACGACGTGACCTATGAATCATTTAAGAATAAAATATTATCTGACTTACTGTAAGACATGAGAAACAGGTGCAGATGATGACAGATGCTCAGGCTGATGCTGAATGCTGAGTGGTTAGAACAGATGAGAGGGAAAATGAGGTTGCAAAAACTTGCAAAGCTATAGAAATACTGTTATTCATTACCGCAATACTTCCATTGATGCTATGTGGTCACAGTGTACTGTGAATTGAAACAGACATAGAAAACATAAGCTTGTTCTCTACAGTATATTGTTGCACAAGAAACAGAAATGGCTAATTTGCTCAGTTTTCAGGAATGTAAGGTCACCTGGGATACTTCTGCATACATTTGTGTCTACATTAATATAATACAGAAACTTAACGCTTTTATACATAATACATGTGTTTTATACGGAGAGTATAGAAACAAGGGTGCATTAATAATTGTGCATCACAAAGACAAAAACAAAAATACTATCTTACAATAATTACAAATTTTACCTGTCAGTGGTATATTACTTCATCTGCCTCTTTCTACAGCTTAATAATAAGCTGAACATCTAAAGAGGAATGTTTGCATTGATCGTACATGAACATCAGATTTATGTTGAGAAATCTCAACAGTTTATTTGTTTCAGTTTGAAAATTGTCTGGGTGGGGCAGTTTAAAAAAACAACAGCAAATTTCAACTTTCCAAATATTTATTATTGTACTGAAATGTAAATAAATAGTAGGTAATGTGTCTGAGTACTATTCTATCAACAGCAATAAACAAATTCCATTTCCAACCTACAGCTTTACTAACAAAGTAAGTTTCTAAACATGAGGTATACCATGTATTGTTTTTTTTTTCTCTAGATTGCTAATTAAAAAAAAAAACAGGAAAGTTAATCTATGTCAAATTCATGTTTTTCTTTCAACCATGTCTAAATGAAAATGCTTTTCTTAATGGTGATTAGGCATGGACACAAATTTTTACAGTATAATTTATTTTTTTGAAAAACAAATCTCAGACTTATGCTTCTCAGAAGATTTAAAAATATTAATAAGAAAACATTCTGAAATGCATAATAATAATAATAATTATTATTATTGTTATTATTATTGTTGTTGTTGTTGTTGTTATTATTATTATTATTATTATTATTATTATTATTATTATGCAGAAAAAAAGATCTGAATATTGTCAATGAATCTAACTGGTTTAAAGCCTCATATCTAAGATCTACAGTATAATACAATATGAGACAGACTGTATCTTCAAACATGAATGAAACTTGGTGGTGACTAAATTAATACTTCACAAACAAACCTCAGCGAGGGAAAAATAGCATTTTTACCACAGCTTGCTAGATGTTGACAAGTCTTCTTCCATGCCCTCCTTCTTGTAAACCATGTACCTAATTTTTTTCACAGGTAATTACTTCAATCTATTCATTAACAGAATACCATTTTTCATTCTTGTCAAGAATACCCTTTTTTTTTTGTTTTACTCAGATTCAATTTCACATCATAAAGAAATATAATTTTCCCAGCTATGCAATTTATTTCTGTCACCCCCTAACTGTATCTGCTACAGTATGTTAGCCATCATCAAATTAAATGAAAATGTGAAAAAACATAATAATAATAATAATTATTATTATTATTATTATTATTATTATTATTATTATTATTTAAATAGTTAAATAGAAATAATAATATTTTATTAAATAATATTTTTTAAAAAGTTAAACAAAATGGGTAAGAATGAAAGCCGTGTGGCTAGTGATATTTTCACATACTGTACTAGCCACGTTAAGGTTGGGGAAGCAAGCTGTGTAAGTAGACAGATGCTCTCGATGATCTTCTGTCTTTGGTTCACCCTACCTATCAGACCATAGCAGTCAGATAGTCTGTTTAAGTTGCTATTTGAACCAGGAGATGTAAGAAGATTGAGTATGCACTCATCCTCAAAAAAATCTGTATCAGCATTTGCACAATTGTCATCTTCAATGTAATATGGTATCAGCACTATTGCCTCTTGTCCGATAAGGTCTGCTATCAGTATGTTTTACAAAACTAAATAAAAAATGTCATGTTTGATCTGCACTTGTTTTAAAAACAGGGGTTTTATGATGAATGCCATGCCTTTAGGGTCATGAGAAAAAAAAGATTAAGGTCAAGCAGGATGAATATGGTGGGCCAATGTGAAGTCCCGTTCATAAGGTGATGAGCTTGCTATACTGTAAGTTCTAAGCAAGGAATTAACCACAAATTGAAAATACTATATTAGTCCAGGAAAAATAAGATGCTAATAATTTAGCATCTGTCTCTTAGCCATAAAAAAACACAATTACATGTGTAACCTTCCATTTTCCTCTATTTTAGATTACAGTTCTGTTTGCCTTAAGGCATTTCACATAATTTTTTTGCTTGTATCATTTTATTATTATTATTATTATTTTTAATGGAGTCACTGGTTAACCGAAAAAAATTTTCACACATCGGCCAGTTGCACTTCTAATTTGTCAGGTCAAAAACAAGGGCTCCAACACAGTGCTGCAATTTTACAATATTTACTAAAATGTGTGATTCCAAATAGTATCTTATTCATTGGATATATATTTTTTAATATACACTACTGTACAAAAGTTTGGGGTCACTTGCAAATTTCTTTGTTTTTGTTTAGTGATTTATTTTCTACATTCTACAACAATACTG
>JAQMYJ010000033.1:30000750-30020548 GCA_030014305.1 Clarias laeviceps
TTTTGAAGAAACTAGAATATAAAACATGTTTTCAGTTATTTCACCTTTTTTTGTTAAGTACATAACTCCACATGTGTGAATGTGCCGCCCCTAATTATATTCTATCTATATTACAATAGGTGTCACCATAAGTGGTGTATGTCAGAGTGAAAACAAAGCCATGAGGTCGAGAGAATTACGTACAGTAGTTGTACATGTCAAAGGTAAGGTTGTGCCAAGACAGATCTAGGGAGAGATACAAGGAAAATTCTGCAGTACTGAAAGTGGACAAGATCTAAAATAAATTTGGAACAAACGACAGTCTTCTCCGATCTGGCAGCCAAATTGAGTAATCAGGGATGAAGAGGTAACCAAGAAACCAAGGGTCACTATAAATGAGATCCTGAGTTGCCTTGTGGAGATAGGAGAGACTTAGAGAGGGACAACCACCACTGCAGCGCTCCACCTACCCTACCTCTATGGTGGCCAAACACAAGTCATTTCTCACTAAAAGACACAAGTCAGCCAACTGGGAGTTTGCCAGAAATCATCTGAAGGGCTCTCAGACCCTGAGAAACAAAATCTTCTGGTTTGATGACACTATTTAAAATCAGGAATTGCTAATCACCTTATTAAAACCATCTCTACAGTCAAACACAGTGGTGGTAGTACATACCCAAATAATTCCTTAACAGAGACTTCATCTCAAAGATGATGGAAACCCTTAGGGTTCATCACTCTGCCTTACTTCTCCTCTCTCAGTCTCTCCACCGCCACCTTTGCTGCATTGCGCATATGAAGCCATTTGGTTTGGAGTCACTTTTGCCCTGACACCCAAAATGTTTTTTTTTTTAATTTATTTTCTTCCCTCTCTTTTACTTTCTCCACTTTAAAGAAAGAAAGAAAGAAAGAAAGAAACTTTTTACTCCACTCTCACTGTAGCATCTGTGTTTCTGGTTGCCTGCCCATTACTGCTTCACCATCCACTCTATCTATTGATCTATCTATCTATAAACTGTTACTCCCATTTTCTCCCAGCTTTGGTCATTTTGGCAATTCCCAACCACTAGTTATTTCTTTTCTATCAAATTATGGCTACCAATTAAGAAAGATGAAAAAAATATCATGTAATTTCTCTGAGACACATACAGATACTGCATCTTTTCACTGCTGCTCATGCTGTGCAGCTGAACACTTGAAAGAAAGCAGAGTTGGTTTGTGTCAGTCAGAATGACAATGGAGAGAGATGGCAAGAGATGGATGTCATCCATCCCAACCAGGGAGCATGCCAATTTTGCTCTCTAATTATTCTCAGTTTAGTATTGATTTCACATCATGATTTATGCCTTAAATTCAGTTTAAATGGTGTAACTGGCTACTGGTATCTTTGTAAGCACAATATGGCCCTAATGGGAAGAAGAGGCTATTTAAGCATGACCGCTGCTCTGTGAGAGATTATCAGGCTGTAAGAGCACAAGGATGCTTTGCCCATCCCTGTAGGATGCAGCTTGGCACAGCTGTGTGAAGAATGGAGCAGACATAATGGGATGCTGAACAGTGACAAATGGCTCCTTTTACAGTATCTGGTCTCATCCCTCTGACTTCGCCCTTGCCCTTGACATGTATTTGTCCCAAACCGCAGTTTACCACAGCTTGACTCACAGCAACAGGGCTCCAATCTGACTTCAGCCTGCTTACTGCAGGAAATGTTACTGGCTAGTTACTGCTGCTCTTAGACACATTCGTGTGTGTTCCTTGGTGCATTCTGGATCATATGGGATGCCCTGATTAAAAATATATATCAATATGAAGAAGTCGAATCACATGAAATGTTATGTTATGTTTCTAGCTGCATGTTGCCCCAATATCAGAATTACTAACAGCCCTGTTTCTTTTATTTATTGTACCTGCCAACTATCATGTGTATGGTTGTGGGGGGCCTTGAGTCTATCCCAGGGGACTATGGGTAAAGTTATTAAAGAAACAGAGAGCAATTACCTTATTAACTTCTCAGATCAATAAGTGATCTGTGTAAGTATTTCTTTTTGTTTCTTTTTTTCTTTCTTTGTTTTCTTTTTTTGAGGGTGGAGGTCAGCTAATCTAAACCCCCTCTGTCCAGTCACTGTATCTTATGCATCTGGGGGAGTATGTCTGCATTTTTAGCGATAAATCTGGACATATCTGCGCACACGTTTATCAGCCTTTTGTTCAAAATGCTACCTTTTGTAAAGTGAAAGTGCACGCGCCGGGTTCATGCACACCTATGAGCAGCTTTATTTGAGTCATAAATTTACAACCACATTCCAGCCATTATTTCCATCCATGGTCAAATAATGGATGAAATAATTATTCAGTGCTGGAAACAAACAGCAAAAAAGCATAATGATTACTATTATAAAAAGCCTGAAGTGCTTTGTGTGGATTCATGCGACAAGTCATTTTCCTGGGGAAACACTCTTACTGTATGTGCATATAAATATTTACTTGGAAATATAGATTTTTTGTTGTTGTTGTCTTTTGATTCATGTCTTCTGGTGGTACTTAATGTCAACACATTTTTATGTTTTAATGCAGATATGTTGTTTTTGACATATTCATGAATCACAACTCTCACATAGTTAACACTATCAGATAGCATACTATCAGGAAATGAAATTAATTTTAAGACAATTTAATTTGAGGCATTGCCATGTCTTTCATTGTTTTGTCCCTGAAAACAATGTACTTTTTATTATGAAGTTTAAAGCATAACTTGTAAAGTCCTCCACGCACTATGGAATATCTTCACAGATATTCTGTGAAGCACAGCATATTTATTTAAATTCTACAATGGTGCTTGCGGGATTTAGCAGCACTCCGCAAGACAAATTGCGGCCTTCCGCTGGAAAAAAATGTCCAATCTTAATGTCTAAAACCTTTAACTGTGTTTCATGAATTTTAATAGCTTAAACGTTTGATTCACAAGATTATTCTCCATGAAATGGTGTATTCCATGTTTCAGAAAGCGTATCTCTGCACCCTAAACAACATGCTGAGATGAAACGAGACTCCGGATTTGTCAGTATGGGTTTCCAGTCAGGACAGGAACGATTCATTAAGGCTGTGGAGGCTTTACAGTCTCAGCTATCCCTCTGCACACTAATGAGCCCTCCAGATCCCCACTGCTGACTCATCGAAAAATCCGAGAGCACAAACCATTAATTATCGCTGATCGAGCTGGCTTTCAAAGAGCACTTTAGATCTGTTACCAAATTTAAACTAGACGTGGCCGAAGACTGGATGTGATGACCACAACAAAAAAACAATAATGTAAAGTTATACTGTATCAGTAAAACTCAGCAATCAGATTAGCACTGTGAATAATGGTCAAAATATTACAGTAAAAAAAAAAAAAAACATATACACACAGTATATGGGGTTTGTGGACATGTTCTCCCCATGCTTTGAAGGTGGTTTACTTTTGGGTACTCTGGTTTCTTTCTGCGGTCCAAAGATAAGATAAGATCTTGAAACACAATAAAACTCGATACAAACAACAGTAAAAAAATGCACAAAACTGTTTTACTGTTCAAAGCAGTTATTGCACTAGGAATAAATTATTACTTTTAAATGTTTTGTTTTTTTTTTCCCGGGCAAATGGGACTTTGTAGCGCCTGCTTGATGGCAATAGCTTGAATGAACTATGTAGGGGATGAGACGGGTCCTCAGTGACCAGGGTTGCTTTCCTCATCACTGAGCGGCTGTATAGTTCAGACAGAGAACATTGGGGTGATCCGGTTATTTTACTGACTTGAATGATTATACGAGACAATTTTGTTCTTCGTTTGACGGTGATAAAATTGTTCCAGGATGTAATGCTGAAAGTAAGGATGGATTCGATCAGAGAGTTCAAATATCTTTGTTGACCTGAAATGCCCTTAAGTTCCTCAGCAGGTGAAGATGTTGTTGTCCTTTTTTTTTTTGTCTGCAAAGACATGCAGATTAAGCTAATTGGCATTTCCAAATTGCCAGAAGTGTGTGAGTGCCTCTGTGATGGACAAGTCCCTTATCCATGGGGGACCCCGCCTAGTACCCAAAATCCCCTGGAATAGGTTCCAGGTCTCCCAAGACCCTGTATAGGATACATGTAATAGAGATTGAGAGATTTCAGCATATAGTGAGGTGTTAATTTAAAAGTTTTTTTTTTTCTTGTTAAATTGAAGTCACCATTCCAGCTAAAGTGATACAATCCTTAAATTGTTCCATATCAGCCTCCCTTTATCTGTCCATATTTATCATTCAACATTTTGAAAACATAAATTTAAATCAGATAAATATTTTTGTTTTATCTTTATCATTTTAATAAACCCCTTTCACCTTGACTGAAACACATTTGTATACAATTTAAAAATTGGACATGATAAATATGTTCTTTTTCCATAAAACTGGGGGGAAGTTTTTTTTTTTTTTTTCCCCAAACTATGGTAGATACAAACACTTAAAAAGCATCTGCTGAGTGTGACTGCAATTCTTTTTCTTTTCAGAAAAGCTTACATGCATGGTTGCTTTCATCTTTGTGATGCTTGGACATGCACCGATTGATCAAAGGCACTTATTTCTTTCTCCCTTAAAAAGACACCAGTCGATTCATTTCCTTTCTTCTCCCCACAATGCTGTTTTCCAGTTTCAGCGCGGATCAAAGAGAAAATCACAAAGTACCTTTTAGAGGAGTTATTCAAATTATCTTCAAAATACTTCCAAAGGTGTTCTCAATCTATAGGGCCAAACAACTCCTATTGCAAAATTACACAGCAGCAGGAAACATGTTTGTATAAACAGAATATACTGACAGACGTACAGAGAACTGTAAATAAAATGTCTGAAATGAGACACGGAAATGAATTTATTAAACAGAAAAAATATATAAAGTAATGACTGTTGAAAAAGGTAAAGTATTGTTTATGGCAAAGTACAACAGAGTAAATTACATTATGTAATAGTTTACAAAAAAAATTTTTTTTTACCTTTTTTCTTTAGAGTTGCAGCATCGTCTATACCAGTAGTTCTCCACCTTATTCGTGTAGAACTACTATGCCCTGCATATTTGTGTGTTTTCCCTGCTCTAAAACAAACACATCAATTAAGGTAAGGCTGTTAATTAGTTGATGTGCTGGGGGCTGAAAAAACGCAAAAATGCCTACTGCTCCATACCAAATTCTGGACATGCTTTTGACATAATCAGAGCATCAGTTCTTCTGTCTGATCATCTTTATCCTGTGAAAAATCATAGCTGCTGAGGATGACCCCGTATGGTCTGCTTAGGGACGTGTGTGGTGACTGGGAACGGTTCCATTCGATGAACATGAAGATGGTCTTGGATTCAGCTGACTGCAGTTGTTCTAAAGTTTAGGACTGAAATTCCAACAAAATGTTTATAGCATAAGTGGAATCTATCTATCAATATTAACTTTCCTGCTATGTAATTGAAATCCCAGCCTTATCCTCACAGATATAGCAGAGACTTTTTTATGGTCACATTATTTGGTAGCACCCATGAGGATGGATGTCCTGTTGAGTCTGGCTCCTATAAGGGTTTCTTCCTATTGTCATCTCAGGGAGTTTTTCCTCGCCGCCCTCACCCCAGGGACAAAATTATTGTTCAATGGTGTTGATTTTCTACTTTGATTGGACTGGTCTCGTCCAAATTATATTAATTTAAATTATATGCTATTGCCTTCCCTAAAGGCTCATGTTCATTGTTCCAGGACAGATCCAGAAACATAGAATCAATGTCAAGGCAAACTTGTGCCTCATAATCATCCAATCTTATTCATTATTATTATTATTATTATTATTATTATTATTATTATTATTATTATTATTGTTGTTGTTGTTGTTATAACTTTTTTTTATGTCTGTATGTATCATTCACTACATTTACAACAATAATCTGAAAACATCAATAGATACTTAAGATGGTCTTAATTGCAGAGGTCCCCAAATAGGGATTTTATAAAAGACTTCTTCAGCCTTGTGTCCAAATGTGTCAAGAAAAAAGGAGAGGAGGGACTTTTATCTCAGCTGTGTGACTAGCACTGAAATGAGTAAACATTTTTATGGGCCTCAAGAGAAAACTCACAAATTGCGATTCATTTAATTAACATTTATCTTCATCTTCAATATCCTGTTACAGATTTACAGGGGGCCTGGACCTTATGCCAGGGACTTTGGGCATAAAGCTAACCACAGTGCTAACCGCTACACGACCATGCCACCTCAGTTACTGAACAATTTGTAGTTTTTCTGAGATAAGCTGGTCTATTTTTTTTTAATCTTAAGAGAGAAAATGGGAATGTTTCCTTGTCACAGGAAAAAATTCCTATTTACCAATACTAGAGTTTACAATAGCATATGAATTATGTTTTCTTCACAGCTTAAGTCCTCTTGGCTTTTTTCTGATACTTGACAGCCCACTATTATGAAAGTTAAATTACTTCAAGTTGACCTTAAACTAAATTATACATTATGATTTGACTGAAAATTAGCTTTTTTTTTTCTAGTGAAGAGTGGGGAAAATACTGAAGACAAAATTCTAATGGTTTTTCAGCCTGAGGACTTTTTATCTACTTAAATGTTTTACTCACCTAAATATTTTATATGTGGTTCTGGCTTCAGGATGCAACCAATTAAAATTGTAAAAAGCTTTGCTTCCTAAATATATGACATGGTGCATGGGGGAAAAAAAACATGCCAGCATACAAATTATGGTCATGTGGACAATGGTTCATGAATACAGAGAGTCTCATTCAATTTCTGTCTGAGTAGATGGATGGATGGATGGATGGATGGATGGATGGATGGTTGGCTATATAGGATATGTACAGTCGCTTTTTTTGAGCCAAATGTTTTTTGTAGAGGAATAAAAATGAATCTGTAATAGGTTATGACATGCTGGAACAAATGTTCCATAACAGGCTCAAGCAAAAGAATACTTTCTGTGTTTAAAAAAAAATCTGTTTACACAGTATATTTAATGCATATGAGAATGTACAGATTTGCATTTTTATGCCTAATAAAACAACCCTTTTTTTGCTTCAGCTTCTAATTATAACTCTACTCTCTTTCTTAATAAGTGTCTTTTTGCTTATGATGTGCTTTCAGGGATAATGATTACATAAACATATTTAATGCTTGTAGTGAAAAGCAAGGGCAACTTTTAATTTTTTAATTCTTTTTTACACATTTGCATTCTCTTAAAAAGAGCAATACTATGGACTATTGCCTCTTAAGAACCATGTACTGTACCAAGCGCAATTTGTTTTTAAAGTAATTACTTTGTATTATAAACATTTTGATGAATGATTTCCTAGAACTAAAACAAGTTTTGCACTTTAATAAAATCAGAAATTCTGATGTCATTTTACAGTACATTTTTCTTCTACTTTTCCTTATGGTGGTATGAGAAGTTCTGTTCAGATTTTTCTTTCCCTGGTCATGGATTCCAGCTCTTTCTGAGGGATCCCCAGATGTTTCCAGATCAACTGTGAGTTGTAAACTCTGCATCAGGTTCTGGGTCTGTCCTGAGGGTTCTATCTAGTGAGGCGTGTCTGTTACATCAGGGGTCAATCAAGAGTTCTTGTCATGTTCCCAAACTACTTCACTTCATTTTATCTCAATTTGGATCAGCAGGTCTATGCAGAGATTCTTCTGAACATTATCTGGGAAAGTTAGTCCACCAGCAGTGCAGAGGAACCTCATTTCCAGTTAAAAACATTTTGTAGAAATAATGTGAAGAAACATTAATTCAAATTACTTCACTGTATTTTGAATAGGTTGATTGATTGATTGATTGATTGATTGATTGATTGATTGATTGATTGATTGAAAAGCCCTAACCTGGTTGCCTCTTTTGGAAGATTGCATCATGCCCAAAGATGAACCCTATTGTTTTAGACCACAGAATATACGCAATCTTGAAATGTTTTTTGGAAGGTCTGATAATGTCCAACCTTGCCAGGACTTTTGGGAAGAGATTCTTATTCAATGCTCTCCATATGAAACCACACTATATACTGATCAACCATAACATTACAATGCAAAACATTATGCCCAGTACTGCTATTGGGTCTCAGTTCCCCTTGTGCCAGCAGGCTGGATCTGGTTCCTCGGGGAGATCCTTGGATTTTGGAGACTCCACAAGATCTTTGGTGGTGTCATTTCGTATCTGACAACAGGACATTAGCAGCTGATCCTTTGGCTGCTGTGGTTGGGGTCTCAGTGGATCAGATCAGAGTTTGTTTGGCACATTCCATGGGTGTTCAATCGGATTGGGATTTGGAGTGTTTGGAGACCAGATCAGCACGAATGGGCATAAATGAGCCAATTGGTGCCCATGATCCTGTGACCAGTTTGCTGGTATATAATTGATAATCATTTTTAATGTGGTAATGTTATGTGGTGTTAATGTTATAGTTGATCTGTATGTATCAGTGTAAGAAGTGCTGATAATTTTGAATCCAATGTTTTGTATGGGGGGGAAATCACTATTTAAGATATTGTTTATCTTAAAATAAATTTGTGTACATTCAACATGCATCTCTATATTTTTAAACTGACCAAAGATATCACATTGGTTAATATTTATTTATTTTCCTGTATTTACTTAATGAATGTCAATATTTGTTATTAATAATAATTACTTACTTACTTGTCATGCTGGGTATTGCAGTCAAAGACTATACTGTCTTGTCAAAATCTGTAATATTCTCCCAGCTACTGGCACATTCAAGGCCATGACACAGCATGATCAATACCTCCAACCTTCATTTCCAATTAACGTAGCAAGTGTTTAAGCTGTTTCCTTGCCTTGTGCCACTCTGTCTATCGCATCTCATGTGGCTGTGCTGACACATTACATAGCAAATCAGGTTTTTTGTTATTCTATATAGTGACAGAATAGAAAGTCAGAGACAGATGGAAAGAGAATGTAAAGAGACAAGAGACAGCGAGCGAGAAAAATAAATTCTACACAACTACAAAGCTGTTTTCATTGGCAGCGAAGATAAAAGTAAACCTCCCATAGGGAAAACCCACAGTCCCCGTTGGTGATGAGCTTTCCCTTCAAAGGTCATCTGCCACATGGCTCCGTAATGAACAGTGATGGAAGAAAAAATAAAGATAAAAGCCAAACCATGGTGAGCAGATTCAATTAGGAAGAGAAATGAATCATTAGTTCACATTTGCATTTACTAGACACCAACAAGACTTTTCTGTTTGAAGCCTCTTTTTTCTCTTTGCTTTTTCCCCCTAGTCATTGATATGAAGTTTTGAAAGAAAGAGAAGAAGAGCTTCAGAAGCTCAAAGAGAAGTCATATTTTTGTGTGCATGCCATTAGAGATGAGGTCCTTTAAGACTGGCACTGAATCCTTATTTTAAAAAGTTGCACAAGACAAGATGTATATTGTCTGAACATTAATAGCTTCTGGACCTAACTCGCAACCAGCCACTGAAGGGAAGGCTAACTCAAAAATAATGCTACCTTGGTCTATGTAGCCCATACACAAGTATGAATTTTGCTGATGGATTTATTTATTTTAACTCTCCCTTTTTAATAATAATAATAATAATAATAATAATAATAAGCAATAGCTTGCTAACTAACACCAACTAGCACAATGATATTTATTCATAATATTATTTATTAACAAAAAAATGCATATTGCATGATGTAAGGAGAGTACACTTAATGGGTAAAACATTTCTAAATTCTGAGTTATGAGATTATGTGGTGTGTTTTGATGGCAATATTTTAACTGTCATTTTAAATGCCTGCAGACTGGCTTTGGAAAGACTAATAAAGGGGTTTAACTTATATGTTTGGATCCATGCTCCATATATACTGCATATACACTGGTTTTAATTAAAAGATTTTATTCCTTTATATTATTATTATGTCTATGCATTAACTGAGGATAGGCTCCAGGCCTCCTGCAACCCTGTACATGTTAAAAGGTGTAGAGAATGAATGGGAGGCAGCATGGTGGCTTAGTGGTTAGCACTGTCACCTTGCATGTCCAAAGTCCGGGTTCGATTCCTGCCTTTCAGTCTGCATGCATGGAGTTTGCATGTTCTTCCATGTGCTTGTTGGGTTTCCTCCAGGTACTCCGGTTTCCTCCCACAATCCAAGGACATGCACATCAGGCTAATTGGCATTCCCAAATTGCCCATAGTGTGTGTGAATGAGCATGTGTGTGTGTGTGTGTGTGTGTGTGTGTGTGTGCCCTGAAATGGATTGGCACCCTGTCCATTGTGTACCCTGCCTTGTGCCCTAAGTCTCCAGGGATAGACTCCAGGCCCCCTGTGATCCTGGATACAGGATAAAGCAGTATAGATGATGAGTGAGTGAGTGAGTGAGTGAGTTATACAACATTTAATTCTGACCAATCTGATTGATTAAGAGACACTGTGATTGCAGTAACAGCACCAGGATGATTAAATGTTGTATCACTCTGGGTTCTAACAATCATTAATTATACAAAATGTCAGCCGCCAGCATGGGTGAGAGAAGGTTTGTACGGTCTGCAGTACTGGAAATAGAGAAGAACAGCTGCCTGCCAAAACTCACATTCAAAAGCAGTCACAGAAACACTTTCAACAAGGAAATACATGTGATATTGTTATGTCATCTTAAACAACACTTTGACTCCGTATCAATGTGAGCAGCAAAGCTACCTAGCTTCTAAAACAAGGCTGAATCCCAAATCTATCTCTAATCCCTGATGAATGGCTTGGTGTGTGAAGCAAGGGATTTTATAGACTAGTGCACTAGCTTTCCATTTTACGCTATTTGGGGTTCAATCCTGGAACTCCAGAAGTTATCTGTTATTCTAAAGCAGAATAAATGTAAATATAAAGTAAGCCTTGTAAGTTTGTTGGTTGCTAACTGTTGGTCGCCAGCAACGCCAGTCACAGAAGGTTGTGTTGCTGGAGCAAATCAACTGGCTAAATAAACAAACAAATCATAATCCTTTGATAATAAGCATTTGTCATTTGTAGAAATGTTGTAGTGTATAAAAGCAGCATCACACTCAAAGCTATGCTGTTATTCAGCACAACAGCACTCCCTCTTGTGTGATATTGCTTATTTATCTCATTTTGGATTACTTAAATTTGTGATGTCCACTTGTGGGTATTTTAATTGCTGGATAAATGACAAGTGGTTTTGAATTTCTAACTTTGTATAACATGCTGTTAAATTGCGAAACTATTTTTTTAATTGAGAGAACATAAAGTTGGTTTTACACTGTGCTGTGATTTCAGCAGTCTTTTAAGATTATTACATGTCACATTGTATGAGATGATCCCAATAAAATTCTTTAACAGCCTGTATAGTCTCCATGTCAGATTATACACTGAAGATCCTATAATGAGAGACTTGAGATTAGAGAAAATTACTGCATTCTGATTACGTGATCAATCAGTGTGATCCGGAAAAAACGAAGACAAAAGCATTATTCAAAGTGAGTTTAATGTAATAAGAGTTTTTTTTCCCCCTCTATCGAAATACTATTGTTTATTTATGTTATGCCGTTGCTGCTGTTGCATTTATAAAGTTTTCCTGCATAAACTGCACTTTTATTGGTGGCTTTTTAACAAGCATCATAACGGTGCTCAAAAACTGTCACCGCCACTTTAACTGTGTGCGAGTATTGTCTTTAAAAACTAACTAAAAATCATTAAACTTGGATAATAAAAACCAAAAACAAATCTATTCTGATGAACAAAATATGACTCTACTCCTATAACACTCCGCTTAATCTCAAACATTCACATTCAGAATGATTATTTAATCAGCATATTTAGTTGCACAGACGGTAAGCACTGGTTACTGTACATTATGATCTTTCATTTGTTTGTATTGTATCTGGTTTTGTTGACCAACCCCTGGAAGCAGCCACTATCACAGATAATCACAGCATTGCAAGCTACTGTAAGCTCCTGCATCTCTTAGAGTCGAGCTGCTGAAGAAACCAAAGTACCGCACCTTGTTTATTAACTGTGTATGAATGTATTTGCTTAGCAAGAGCAGCAAGAATGTTTTCCTTCTGCAGATAAGTAATTCTCTTTCAAGTTGTTTTTTAAAATATAATTTTCTCTTACCCAGAGTCATAAAGTGGGGCTGACAATATTTACAGATGTATTGCGTGTATTTGGTGGTGGCATAGTGGTTAGCACGGTCACCTTAAGTTTGCATCTTTTCCATGTGCTTGGTGAGTTTCCTCCATGTGCTCTGGTTTCCTCCCACAGTGTGTGTGTGTGTGTGTGTGTGTGTGTGTGTGTGTGTGTGTGTGTGTGTGTGTGTGTGTGTGTGTGTGTGTGTGAATGTTGACCAGAGGTCCCACCACGGTTGTAAAATGGAAATAAATGCAATGATAATCACCATTGGCCTTCATGGACCCTAGTTGGACTACAGAAGTATCTAGATGGATGAATGGATCAACAATCTACTAACAACAATAATAATAATAATAATAATAATAATAATAATAATAATAATAATGTCTAGTAAAGGTCAAGTAAAAACTGTAAAAGTAAAAAAAAAACATGCAGACAAAAAACGAAAGTGTACCTTATTAAACTGGGTCACATTCTTCTTTCATTTATTGATAGTTTATCTAAAAGAAGACTCACACACTGACTGATTACACTGCTAATTTTTTTTTTTTTATGTTTTGCTATTATATTTGCAATCTTTATTATCATAGATCAGAGCTGTTAAATGCCTTTAAAACTGCATTTAATTACATTTATACCACAGCTCCATATACAGCTCTCAGTTCTGATTAGTCAGAAGGTGTGGATTCATTTTCTATAACAGCAGCCCTGACAGTCATTATGGCTGTAATTCCAGTCACAGGTTTGTATTAATGTATTATCAACACATTATCACACTAGAGTATAGATCACGACACATGAAATTATTTCTTTAATCTTGATATAGTAAAATTTTCTCCAGTGTCAGCATCTAATAAAAAGTAAAGCTGTGGGTTTCTGTTTTTTGATATGGAAAAGTTTTAAAGGGAGAGAAAAAGAAAGGTTGGTTAGGAAATCATTGTTGTAGCTGTTATGAAAGAAGTATAAAGTGATATAAATTACTGTTATAAGAGTTACTATCTTGACTAAATATCTGTAAATAACAAATCGCTGGGAAAAAAGTATCCCATGTCTGTCTTTAGTTATGTAAAATAAATAATTGTTGGCACATTGGTGTGGTATAAGAGGAATAAAAATACTTCTGATTTTGCTTTGTATTGGTAAATAATACATTTCAATATGGTAAAAGTACTGTTAGATTTTAAATCTGGGGAAAAAAAATTGCTTGGAGAAGTGCCAGCCACACCTCGATACGGCCAGCTTCAGCTCCCTTTCCAACCAGGAGATACTGTAGACACACACACATTTCCTGAGTGATTACATTTACGACATTTGGCAGGCGCTCTTATCCAGAGCGACTTCCATTTTCTCTCATTATACATATAAGCAGTTGAGGTTAAGGGCCTCGCTCAAGTCATCTTTTTTTTTTTTTTTTTTACAAATAGAGGTGTCTGTACCCCTCCATTTAATTCTCCTCCTTTAACCATGCTTAGGACATACAGACACACTCACGAACTCATTCACACACTACGGACAATTTGGAAACACCACTTAGCCTACCCTGAATGTCTTTGGAATGGTGTGAAGAAAACTGAGTACCAGAAGGAAACCCACTAAACAGAGGGACGACACGCAAAGTCCAGACGGGACTCGAACCCTCGACCCTGGTGGTGTAAGGACACCATGCTAAAAACTAGGCCACAGTGCCAGCTTTAAAATAACATATTAAACTAAATGTAAACAATTTACTCTACTCTAAATCCTGTATACTGTACCTCCATGCCTCTATGTTACCATAATTCATATCCATAACTTATATGAAAAACTAGAAACATTAATTGCAAATCCTCATCTCAACTTTTGAATAAATGGCATGGTGGCATAGTGGTTAGCACTGTCGCCTCACACCGCCAGGGTCAAGGGTTCAAGTCCCGCCTCAGGTCTGTGTGCATGGAGTTTGCATGAGAGAGAGTCCTCTGCATACTCCAGTTTCCTTCCATAGTCCAAAGACATGCAGATTAAGTTAATTGCTGTTCCCAAATTACCCAGTGTGTGTGTGTCTTAGGGCCCTCTGATGGATTGGCCTCCTGTCCAGGGTGTACACTGCCTCATGCCCAAAGGATGCTCTCTGTGACTCTGTATAGGAAGATGAATGAATGAATGAATGGACTTTTGCATCTTTTTATGACACTTGAGTCATTGTAATAGTTTTGAACTTGCAAGTCTGAAACCATGATTTTTAATCACTGATCTTTAAAATACTGTAAGCTATATTTTTTGTATTTGCTTGTATTTGTTCATGCCCTGGGAAATGCCAGTTTCCTTTATTCTCTTGTATTTTGGTACTATAAATGTAACTGTGACTCCAGACTTCTCAAAAACATGAGGCAGACACACAGATTTGAGAGAAATATGTTCTTGTCTTCCAAGCTCAGCCTTCGGGACATCTTTTAACTAAAAGCCAGGAGGAAGAGCATCGATCACTTTACGCGGAACAACAGATTTTACAGGACAAATAAAAAATATGCTGTGGTACACCTTCAAGGCAAGGAGAATGACAGCCAGTATTTATTAGAAAGGGCCCATCTCAACTGCCAGCTGCTAAAGGTCAGAGATTGTTATTAGAGACAAAAAGGAAAAACAGTACTATGATTCAGGACTGCACTCTTGCGGGTTTCTCTGCCAAACTAAAGCCATATTCATACACTCACTTTCTCATGGATTTCATTTATTATCATACTTACCCTTTTAAGCAAATTCCAGCTGAGATATAAAAGTCCGGAGGAAAGGAAACTCCACTTGCCCTTGAAAGGATAAATGCAACGTGGTTGAGGATCAAAAGTACTTTTGAAGTAGGCCAAGACCTTGGGAAGGGTGCCGTGACTTTGTGCTTTCTTTCCTCTCAATCCAGGATGACCCTTTGAGCCCCAGAGCATGTGAAAGATGGATTTCAGCAGCGGGCCTGTGTTATGTTGTTCTGTTGATTGCCTTCAAATGAAAGCCAAGAAAAGCTTTTTGATCCTGCTGAAATACATGTGTTGAATCATTTTGAACTTTTTTTTTCAAAAATGAAACTCTTCAATAATAGATAATAACAGATTTTTTTTTTTCATAGCACACAAAAAAAGTCTGCAGAAAATGTCATTTTCTTTGATTGCTTATGAAATATAAATCAATTAATTTGACTTTGGATACAAGTGATGTTTGGCGTGGTATATAATTTGAACTCATTTCACAATAATCCTTTCATCACCAGGGATTTAAACCAATCAGTCCCTGAAAAATTGCCTTTCAATCATTCAATTTCTTTTGGTTGTGCTTCTAATGAAAACGTATTGAAATATGAATCCACAGCCAAAGTGCACATGTCCCCACATAGAGTCATTTCTAGTGAAATTAATTCAGCTTTTATCTTGGCTTTAATGGCCACATCATACCAGGATTAAAGAGATTTTCTTCTGATCTTAGTAGGTAAGTGCAGTCTTCAAATAGATGGCTCAATAATCTCATTCTGGTCTTCAGTGTGTGTGTGTGGGGGGGGGGGGTCTATCATTCAAACACCAGATGCAAGATATTGTACTGTATACTGGGTATATACAGTAGACCGCATATATTCTTTTAATTGTATTCCGTTGTCATAACAGGATGATTTCTGGTATGGAGCTCATCTCTCCATCAGACATCAACCCAATAGATATCTGTTTTTTTTTTTGTTGTTGTTTTCATTTTCTATCCAATCCCATATATATCATACAGCATGCAGTGATTATTTATACTCCTTATAAGTCATCACCCAACATCACATCTGATCTCTGTTGGTCTCATGGAAGTCAGGAGGTGATGGATGTCACTGTTGCAACAGCCAGATTAGCAGCAAGCTATGTCAGCACTGGAGTGTTCAGGAGTCGCTTGCAAGACATACATCACACGAAGAACGCCATCAGCATTAGACAGTGGTGATGGATGAAGGCATGGATCGCATTTCTATGCTATAGACCCACCACACATTTGGTGCTGAACCTTTAGAAAGAAAAATAATAATAATACATTTACACAGCTCCACCAAATATGGTGCCAACACATATAATAGGGTTATGATAACAGCTATCTAAATTTCCATTTTTTACACAATGTGTCAAATAATTCAATAAATATTAAATCTGTTAGTAATTATTTTGCACATCACAATTATTATAATGGAGTATTAAATAAAAATCACATTGCTTTAATTAAGTTCAGTCTTGCAGTAGAATTGTTCTTATACACATTTATTAAATTCACAAACATTCCTTTTTTTAATCAAAAAGTAGCGGCTTATAGCCAGAAATCAGACTGACGTCTCCATGTAAATACAGCAAAAAAGATTTAAGAGTTATTAAAAACAATTTAAGTGCTATGAATAATGGAAAAATAGAAAGAAAAAAAAGAAAAAAATATATAGAGAGAGAAATAATAAAAAAGCAAAAATATTGCACAGCTCAGCTATAAGAAATAAAGATCAAGGGATGCAATGTTCCTCTACCAAATCTCTTAGTCAGCTCCTTTCTTTCCCTACTTTAGGACCAACCCATATTTTTCTTTTATTTTTTGGTAATCAATGTTTAAAGCTCGTTTGTTCCCTGATGTATAAATACATTAGCAATACATTCCGAATGAGCCAGGTTCTTGTGTGTTCCTTTTAAGCTCTCCAACAGCAATTAGTGGGAGAACTGTATATTACATGGGTGTAAATGGTGCAGAGGAAGGGGGAGCTGTGCTCCTGTGAGCTCTGAGATCAACTTTCCTGCAAGAATTGAGTCCATAATCCCATTTACTCCTGCAAACATGCAGAATGAAATAAATCCCCCAAACCCCCAGTGAGCCAGGTGGAATTAATGAAGAGAGAGACAGAGAGAGGGGGGGGGGGGTGCGTAAGCTATAAGAGAAGCAGGGCGAAATATCAAATGTCATAAAAAAAAGATAGAAAGAAAGAAATTAGCTCAGCATGGTAGATGTTTGCTTTTGTGGGCGGACATTTTGCTTCAGCTTTCAACATACTTCGACTTCAACTGGACTTCCATGCACTTTTATTCAATGCCATGTCAGGGCAGACAAATCATTACAAAAAGGCTAAATGACACTTCCTTCAGCACTTGTGTCATAAGCACTAGTGTCACCTCTGGAGCCTGAAAGGAGCTGACAGCAGAGAAAGTGGTGTGACACTTGGAAACTCTAATGCAAAAGACTCTCACAAAGATGAAGATAACTGCATGAAACCTAACGGGCCTTATCACACTGCCATTCCTTTAGTTCTTAAGCACCAGGCTTTTATAAATGAGGATCCTTTGCTTAAATGAAGCAGGCAGAAATATTCAAGGATTCCTCAGTCACTACAAAATGACTGTACAGAAAGCTCCCCAGAGGAACCCAGCATCCATTAGGGTCTGGATTGATATTGTTTGAGATGGCGGAAAATCTTTTAGTTCAGGTCGATCTTCAGTCGCCGTATCAATCAAAGCTGTGCTGCCTCTGGTGGATACGGCCAATGGCATAGGATGCAGAGGTAATAGACAGCAAGGCTACTGGTTAACAGGGTCTGCAGGGGAAATCAATAATCAGGTACTCTTTGGATCATAACAAAATAATTTTCCCACCCGTGGCGTTTCTAGTTCATGTGAGTTTACAAGAAATGCTCATAAATAAAGGTTGGTGGTAGAATTTAGACATTTAGTTTAAGGTTTTCAGTATATGTTTTATGCACTTTTAGCTCACTTAACCTGGTGAAAGCCAAACCCACATGAATGGGGCTGTGACTCAAAACTTTCTTTTTTCTGGATAGCTAGAGAAAAAAGCTAGATTTGCCTCAAGAACTTAGTGATTAACAATTATATGTTGTATGCTGGACAAACAAGTGTATGTATGAATACATAAAGATTAACACCACTGCCAGGTGAAATGCATAACATTGGTTATGAATTGTATATTAACAGACTAGCACCAGTATCATGAGCATCTATCTACACTACCAAAGGCTAGCCAGTTTGGCTCGATCTCACAAAAAAAAAAAAAAAATAGCCAACACAGCACAAGCTGCCAATAAAAGTCAATGCTGGTCCCAACAGAAAATTGTCAGAAGACCCAGCTTTGGGCCTCCAAATTCTCCAGATACCAATCTAAGCATGCACAATTCATGGAGGCTCTGTGAAGGGCCAAGCCTGCAACCCACAGCACCCAAATAATCCACCACTCCTATCCCAGTTCCAGACATTACAGCACACCTCCAGATGTCCCATGAAGACATGGCCCAAGGAGCCAGAGCTGCCAGTGTTAATGGTTTAAATGTTATGACTAATCGGTGTATGTGGTGTTGGTTGACCTGCTCATGGAAGTTGTGCTAGGGCATCCCAGGGCAACATGATATGGTAAACATGTGCATAAATGTGCAGTTGGCATGAAAGGAGCAGTGCTGTGGGAGGGACTGTTGTGATGGAAGGTCCGGTCAGCTTGGGCCGCCATTGTGGGGTTGATATTGAACTGTTGACTTGCTTGCCTCAACTTCTCACTTTGGCTAAGTTGTTTTTTGAAAATGGTGTGGCTTGGTTTAAACTTGTAAGCAGGATTTTGGTGTTCAGTATTGTGGTGTCCAGTAAAAGTAAAACACACTTTCTGAGTTTTTTTCTGGTCTGAAACTTAGAGGAGGGATAATGATACTGTGGAGATTTCCATTCTTGTAGACGTCCAGCAGTGCATTCATAGCATGGTATTTGTTAGCACTGGAGGCGTTGAATCGTGATGCAGCAGTGAAGGGACTGTTAATGCGAGTCAGAATCTGCAGAGTAGTGGACTGTAACAATGCTGATGATGTTTTCTGCCGCTGAGATGATGTGCTGTTTTTTTACGTGGCTGGTTGTGCACATCAGTGCTGGGCATGATGATGGTCTGAACAGGAAGGAATGTGATGGATTCTTTTGACACTTGTCATTTAGAAGGCCTGGGACAGCCCCCAAAGTGGAGAGGGATCACAGAGAGCAAAAGCACAGTATGGTGGGGTGTTGTCTTTCACAACCAAATCAGTATAAGGACACCTCATAAGCAAACATTTTCATCTAGCACATTTGCTGTGGCTTAATTTTTTAGAGGAGGAGCTTATTAAATTCAAAGGCTGATATTTGAAGGCAAAAGGCAGTGACTGAGAAGCAAGACAGGCCTATGTAGAAAAGGATTGCAATGGGTTCAAGGGGATAAGAGTCACACAAGTTGGTCTGAGGCTGAGAAGTCATAATGGACTTGGATGAAGATGGTATGCTGTATGAAATTGGGATGTGATGAGTGAGAAGCTGGCATGCTGAGGGCAGCATGATATGTTGTGTGCCAGAGGGCTATGTGTGAGAAGGCCAGGCTGGCTCTGCATGCGATCTCTGCAAGACACCTGAATCTCTACGGAAATGGCATTTTCTATCTGCATGGAGTGTTCTTGGAGGGCAGATAATAAATAACTGATGGAAAATGTAAGGGGGGTACAAAGCTGTTGGGTGCCAGGCTGGGAGGGCACTATAACAGAGATGCAGTTAGCTTGGAACTGTGAGTCAAAGTTAGACTAAGAATTCTCTCAGCCTTTCAAATCAGAAGAAAACATAATAATAATAATAATAATAATAATAATAATAATAATAATAATAATTATTATTATTATTATTATTATTATTAT
>JAQMYJ010000033.1:30027760-30046705 GCA_030014305.1 Clarias laeviceps
CCAAACCAAACTAAAACACAAAAGGAAACAAAATGGAGTCCGGGAGCATGGCGCCATCTGGTGGTTAACTGTGACAAGTAGACAAGAGGTTGTTTTTGGTGTACATTTGAACCTGCAGATGTCCGCTGCTTAATTTTATCTTCATGATGGATTATGCTTAGGTTTGATCCCTGTCCTTGTGTTTATGGAAGTGAGCTACTGTGCCCTCACATTTATACACCACTACTCAATTCACATCAATGCTTTACTTTAAGGTTCCCAAGCAATGTTTACTGCATTTATTACAACAAAGAAAGTATAGACTTTGGCATTAATATTTATTAGTTCATTTCAATCTTATTTGGTTTCATCGTGAGAAGAAAAAAGACATAAACTTTTTATGATGAACATTTGCATCTCCTGTACCATTTACAATATACATATTTTTTATTTTTATTTTTTCCTTTCCACATAGTCCACAATGACTTGTTTATTGAAAATTCTATAAAAATCCATGTGAGCATAAACAAATTTTACACTTAAAGATCTAAGACAGTTGCAATTTCTGTTGTGATAATGTATAAGGGATGTATAAGCAGGTCTATGCCATAAAAAGAACCAAATAACTTTGTATAGATTGGTATTGGTATAAAGGTGACCAGACAGATGATATGTATAAAAAACAATAAACATGAAAATGAAAAAGGCAACATCAGATTGTTATGAAATGGCATAAAAATGAGAATGAGAAATGGGAATTATAGGACTTCATGGTACCTTTCCCACATTCCAGAACAGTTCTTGTTCATTTATCTCGTCCAATCACCTGCAGTACAAAGTTACTAAATCACCCAGTGCTCTATTACAATAGTTAACCTCACAATTTCCTATGAGCTGCCAAGACTTCTTAAGAACTGGTACAATGTGTTTTGGATACCTATAACTACAGAAACTATGAATGTTCCATGCAGTGTAGTGTTTATTAGAGCATGTTGTTTAGTGGTTTATAATGCAGGGTTGGATGTGTAAAAATAAAAATAATGCAAGTCATTTCACGGTCCTGGTACTCATGTACTCTGTCTTTCTCTCTCTCGCTGTGTACTTTATATACTGTGTGTTTATATATATATATATATATATATTTATATTTTTTTTTTTTTTTTTTTTTTTTTTTTTCTACAACACAAAACAATCCTGGAACAGTTTATATTAGGATGTGTCAGCTACTGTAATGATCTGTAAATCCTTCATTACAGCTCTAATCTGAGGTGCTGTTTGTTAATTGGTGATTTCTGAGGCTGGTGACTCTAAATGAACTTCTCTGCAGCAGAAGGTAAATTTTGGTCTTGCTTTCCTGGGAAGGTCTTGATGGGTTTTGCAAATGCACTTGACAATACTGTTCTTGCAAGAACTGTTCCAGAAGAGCTGACCTCTATGTGTTAAAATAACAATTGACGTTGTTGTTGTTGTTGTTGTTATTATTTAATTACATAATTTCACATGGCTTATTTAACAGTTTTGAAATCTCCAGGATTGTTCTAAATCATAGAAAAGAAATTAAACATTAAATTAGAAAAATACATATATACATATACATACAGTACTACTATACATATTCAATAGTTTTAAAATTAGACACTTATAATACAGTATATGAAACCATAATTACAATAATCATCATTAAAATACATTTTCAGTCAGCCAATGTGATTTACTGTACTTATGCAAGGGTACAGCTATATTAAAGCTTCCTGATTCATTCATCTTTAGTAAGATCTTTATTCTGGTCAGGGTGAGGTGGGAATACACCACGGACAGGATGCCATTACACCAGTCCATCACCTGGAAACATTCACACACAATCACACCTTTAGCATAGTCAGCTCATCTTCCTGCAAGTCGTGGAAAACCAGAAAGAATGAAATCCACAGGGAGAACATGTGAACCTCCATGCGGAGAGAAATCCAAGCTCAGGATAAAATGACTCTGGATCTGTGAGACAGCAACACTGCACTGCAATACATTCCCAAATGACTTCACTCCACCAAGATCACTATAATTTCTTGTAATTAATATCAATTATGATATTTAGTTGAGCTTATAAATATACACTAGCAGAGAGCAATGCAGTATATGGAATCTTCTTTTAACTGTAGCATGCTGCGATTGGTTAATGTCTGTATTTCAAGTCCATAGCAGTCGCTCCAACATTTATCCTGCCGAGTGTGTAACACCTAATTCACGACATCATCAGACCTTTTCACGAGGGCAGGCTATGGTACAGTGTTGGAAACTAGACTAAAATCAATGGCACTAGAATCAATCAACCCACCTGAGATACACAGTGATTGTAATGATGGGGTTTAAACAAGCATGAAGATCAGCACAGAGATGAGACTCATAGCTAAATTCTGTGATATCATTTCTGTTGATGTCTTTCAGGGCAGAAACACCTTCACATAGAGCTTCTGGACCTTCAATCAGTCTATTCCATGATCTTTCAATTGAAGATTTTTACTGTTTCCATTTTAATCTACATATATTTTTCCACATTTTTATTTTCTACTTTTTTTTAATATATATTTGTTCTATGGTTGACTGTATTTAACATCTGACTGGTAGCCAACGACCCTCTTTAATCCATTTATGCTGTTTCACTTGCCTTGATTAGCCTCTGATTGGATGTGCACTGAAATTCATCAGTGTTAAAGTAAAGAAGCAGAATGTATTGTGGGAAGCATCTTCTCACTCTTCCCTGGCATTACACAAGGTATTACAAATTTTGAATTTCACACACATAAAACCCATGCACCAATGCACTTATGATGGCAGTGTTTCATCTGGATATGTTTTTGATTTAAGGCAGAGCTGACTTATTTTTTTCCATCTTCTGCTCTTTTAAGAAGTGAAGGAAAAAGTAAACAACCTCCAAAAGACACAGATACAGACAGACTGTTTACGCACATACTGTACAGTATCTGTAAGTTCTGGAACCCAACTAATGAGTGAAAGAATATTATACACTATTTTTGCTTGGATATGTTCTGGTTAGTTAGAATCGAATAAACATGCAAATCCCTGTAGGATTATTTCTTATACTGTATAAGGCTACTGTTATGTCATTTATTTATTTTTTTATTTTAACCTTTATACTATAATTCTGTTGAATTCTCAGTTCTGAACAGAATGTGTTTGAATGTTTTTCTATAACAGCAGCTCTGAGAGTCCTGCCACTCCAAAGGCAAGTTACTGTTACTATGGTAACAACTCATCCATACAGTATAACAACCACATTCTTTAAAAGTCCCATATTTTACTCTTTCTTTAACAAGTTAACACAGGTCTCAGAGCTCCACCAACTGAAATACCCCAACAAATAATGAAATTTGGTTTCATATCACGAACTCCCTTTATTTTATTTCACTTATACTTTAAATGCACTATTTCAGTGTGTATGTAAATAAGCTAGTGCTGAGACACACCTCTCCAGGGAACATCAGAGCTGTGCAACAAGCCAGGGCAGGGACTTTTATATATAATTACATACAGTACTGTATATACACTGCCAGGCCAAAAGAAAAGTTGCACATTTCATTGGACAATCTTTTGCTCTGATTATGGCCATGGCAAGCTTATGCAATGTCATAACTTTTATTTCAGTCCAGCATCACATTCATTTTATCCCCAGATCTTGTCTTGATAATTAGAGAGTCTGACCACTGCATAAAGTGTTATCCAGCACATCCCAAAGACTTTCATTAGGGTTAAGGTCCGGACTCTGTAGTGGCCAATTCATGTGTGAAAATGTGCTCCCTGAACCAATCTTTTATAATTTGAGCCCGATGAAACCTGGCATCATCATCTTGGAATATCCCCATGCCATCAGGGAAGAAAAAAATCCACTGATGGAAAAACCTGGTCATTCAGGTTGTCAGCTGACCTCATTTTTTTTGTGCACATATAATGTTGTTGAACCTACAGTAGACCTGACCAACAGAAGCAACCCTAGATCATAGCACATGGTGATGGGTGCATCACTTCATCCACCTCTCTTCTTACGCTGATATGCACATTACTCTCGAACCAGGTAAATCAAAGGACTCAACATATCACAAAACCCCCTTTCCAATGCTCTACAGTCCATTCGTTATGCTCCCTAGAAGGCTTTTTTTCTGATTAGCCTCACTGAGAAGCGGATTTATTAAGGCTACACAGATTTACTTTAGTCCCATTCCCTTGAGTTCTCTTTGCATCGTTAATGTAAAAATGCACTTACTTTCACTAGTTGTAAACATAGTTCTAATGTTTTTGTCCAATTTGACTTCACTAAACCTTTAAACAATTTCCCATCACACTCATACTGTACAAGATGTTTTTCTGACCATAATATTTTCTCAGAGATGATGGTGCACCACTATCCTTCCAGGATTTAATAATGCGTAATACAGTTCTTAGAAGATTCAGCAGTATTCTTAGAACTTGTCTTTGCTTAACGCAGGCCAAAACGACAAATAACATCTTTCTCATAGTCACAGGATATGTATTCTGACATGAGTATTTAGGAAATGGGAAGTTCACTCACTGCATCAATTATTTTTAAATAACTTGTTGCCAGCTTAACTATATTAATCACTGCCGTAATTACCCATGGAAGGCTCTTAACTACAGTATTTTCTTAGTTAAATCCAGGCAGTTTTTTTTTTTTTTTTTTTTTTAGCAGCATGGCGTATTAATTTATTATATAGAGGGCCTAATAGAGGAAAATCTAATTGACTAGGCCAGCACAAAAAATAAAAACACAGACACAAATCAGGGGATTTTCCCAACGGCTGGTGGCACAGTGGTGTAGTGGTTACCACTGTCGCCTTGCACCTCCAGGGTCTGGGTTCAATTCCCGGCCAGGCTCGAATTCCTATCTCTGTGTGTATGAAGTTTGCATGTTCTCCCTGTGCTTGGTGGGTTTCCTCTCACATTCCAAAGACATGTAGATTAGGTTAATCGGTGTTCTCAAATTGTCCATAGTGTGCTGTGATGGATTGGCACCCAGTCCAGGGTGAACCCAGATTTTAACTGCTTTGACTTAAGGGTCATGTTTAGAAATTTGGAAGAATTCTGTGGAATTTAGAAGAAGGTTATGTATCAGGTTGTCCAGAATCAGGTTACTGGGAGATGGCCTGGAGGGCTGTGTCCTTAGGTGGCTACAATTTTTTTTTTTTTTTAAGACAAAAATAAATCTAGAAAATAACAAAATGAATCAAATGTGGGGCCTTGATTCACTCCCAACTTATCAACATCAGTTGGTTCTGCTCAACTATCCAGGAGACTCTGCACCTTTAAATTAAGAGGCGTCAATTGAGGTGGTTTAAGCACCATACAAATAATCAGGTTCACTTCCACATCATCTATACCACTTTATCTCATATACAGGGAGCTTATCTTAGGATACTTCAGGCACAAGGTAGTGCCAATCCATCAGAGGTCACACACATACACATACACAACACATTTTTTTTGTACTGGTTGAGGAAAGTAGAGCATCTGGAATAAACCCACCAAGCACTTAGAGAACATGCAAACTCCATGCACACAGACCCGAGGTGGGAATCGAACACAAACCCTGGAGGTACAAGTAGGGCACTAACTATAAGCCACCAAACTGCCACCACCTGGTAGCTCTTGATAATAAGCTTTAATTACCATTAATTTTTAAACCTTAGCTTTAATTTAAGGTTGAAGGATTTTATGCTTGCTTATATCTTGAAAAAAACTGATTTTAACTGCTTTGACTTAAGGGTCTCATTTAGAAGTCATTCCACAAAGAGATTACGATGTGTTGGTCTATAACAAAGAAAAATGTTTAGTTGTTGGCAAGTTACAGTACTAAGTTAGTAAAGAGGACAAATGCTTGAGGGAATACAACGTAAGCAAACTAATAAATAACATTCAAACTTCAATGTAACATTCTTCCCTGATAAGTGGATAAGACACTCTGATAAGACACTTAACCTCACATCCCATCATGTTTTATTCCTCACCTATTACTCTACAATGCCAGTCTTTCTTCTCTTGCTGGATTTAGCTCTTCAATTTAATTCAGAGATGATTAAATGTATCTGGAAGGGACAGATGTGGCTGCAGCTTTTCATTACGCTCAAGCAGGGGGCATATATATTGGTTAATTGAAGGCCAAGATGAACTGAGTGAGCAAAATAAAAAATAAAAAAAATAAAAAACAGCCATGTTGTGTCCTAAGGCTGGACACAACTGCTTTAAGATATGTTCAGGTTTGCGTACCCAGTTTAAGTTTCTGGTGGGTGGACGGATCATCCTTCTGCTTTAAGTTTGTGAGATTGTGTGTGTGTGTGTTGCAACATCTTAGTAACATCTTGCCATGAGAGCAAGTTTCTAGTTTCATGTTCCATGTGCAATCCATCATGCCTTCCAGCCTTAAAGTCTTCAGATTTTAATGAGATCTCAGGTGATACATGGTGTGTGTGTGTATATATCGTAACTCCTTCATATCCATGATCCACATCTTTCGAGCTCTAAGAATACTCCAGAGGTCCAAGCCCACATTGATTCAGATTAACAAACTTTTCCATCTCGACAGACTCCACCAAGTACATGCTAAATAAAACCAAGCACTCAGAGAGGTGTGGTTTGTGTGTATGTGCTTTTTTTTCTGCTACTGGGAAAGGTTTTTTTTTTTATCTTCTGGGACTCTGAAATCCATTTTAAGCACCAAAGGAGAATCTAGTTGAGAACAGAGTGGCCTAATGTGAAGATATTATATACATTTTTCAAACGATGCATCAAACCAGGAGGAAGTATATTGCTGTGGCATAAACATTTATGAGTAATATCAGACCAGGAGCTCCCACTTCTGCTGCATGTCTTCCCTGAGGGACATGCAGCAAAGTAATAAAAGTCTATATTAATCTATACTTGAATCCTGACCCATGAACTATTTAGTTTCAAGAGAGATTCATGCATTTATTCAATGTCAACAAAGCACACACCCAAAACAGCACTGGTGCCTGAGAAGCCCAATTACTAACTCCCAGTATAACAGTGAACAACGTAAGTTGTAAGAACGCAAGAAGTAAGATTAGTAATCTCACGCGCTGAGTGATCATGATTATGGCTCTCTGCCTAAACAAGCATGATGCTGATTTCCATACACTCATTCAAGCCATTAATCAATTAATTGCGATCTATTTATAGCTCATTTGGCTTCTATAATGGGTGTCCTGAGGAACATGAAAAGTAAGACCATTAGGATTAACCTATCTATCATATTAAAGTGTTGACTTCTTATATGCACCTGGGATAATCAGTGCAATGCATGTGCTGTGTTGTTTAAATTCAAATTAGTCCTTATGCTTTTTCATTAATTAGATTTTTTATTTTGTCTGACAGTGAATTGGCAAATAGCATCTCATTAATCATTAAATACAATGACAAACAGATGAGGGCGTAGCATCAATCTTTCCTTTTTAGTTATTAAAATCTTTGTGTGGGTTTTGCATGTTTTCCCCATGTTTGGTTGGTTTCCTCCAATCATATGTTGTAGGCTGAATGATGTTTCCACATTGTCTGTATTGTACTGTTGAGTGTGTGTAGGTTGCAAGAAGGTTGAGGTCTGTCTCTCACACCATTGACAGTCATGGTTCAATGCCTCATACAGTATTGTGCCCTGACCTGTCAAGACTTTAAAGATGTGCAAGACATTAGCAGCAGATCCTTTAAGTCTGGTATGTTGTGAGGTGGCACCTCCAGGGATCAGACTTGTTTGTCCTGCCAAACCCACACATGCAGGTTCGGATTGAGAAATGGGAAATTTGGAGTCCAATCCCTACCAGATCCTTACATTTGCCTATTCTCCTGCATCCAACACATCCTCTTTGAAAAAACTGACTGTTCTCGTTCTGCCTAATATATTCCTCACCTTAACATGTGCTATTGTAACAAGATAATCAATATTTTTTCTCTTCACCTCCCGATGATTCTTTTTGTTTATGTCTGTTAGGTGTATCCCTATGAAATCATTTTCTGGACACAGAGTTATAAAACAAAGTAAAGTTTAAGAAGAGTTACATTATCTTTTCAGGAGTTCAGCCAAAGCAGTTTGGCCTCATTGTGCTGAAAGCCAACAAAAGAGAATCGATACATGATATGCATTATACAAATTATATCATACAGTATGAAAAGAAATGTGCTTATGTCCAACTTGACAATAGCAAGCTGGAATTATTAACAGAGATGAAGAGATAATGTGTTTTTGTCAGTGCATTATGGTTTTAAAAAGACTAGACAGAGCTTGAGACGGTGCGCAAATACCCATAGAAATATCTAATTATGAAACTGGACAGAGACAAAAACATTAATTATTTGGAGGACTGAGAAAAATCTAAATGGATTTGCAATTTCCATTTGTGGGAAACAGGTCTGTTTTATCAATTCTCACTGTTACAAAATGTTAGGATTATGATTCAGTTATTTGTCATGTACCTTACAGCACAGTGAAATGATTTTTTTTGCATATCCAAGTTAGGAGACTGCGGTCAGAGCGCAGGGTCAGCCAGGATACAGCGCCCCTGGAGCAGATGGGGATAAGGGCCTTGCTCAAGGGCTCAATAGTGGCAGCTTGACAGTGTCGCGGCTTGAACCCCTGACCTTATGATCAGTAACATGGAGCCTTAACCATCTGAGCCACCACTGGCAACAGTTCAGCATCTGCTGAAATGTTAAATATTCTTCATAATCAGTTTACATGGTTTCAACTGTTTATTCATTCACTGTTTTCCCTTCATTCTTATCTAGTGGGAATTGTGGTCACAGCAGGCTGAGAAGGCCAGCCCAGATGTCTCCATGAGTGTCTGCATAGTTCAACTTCCTTGGGAATCCACAGGCATTCACTAGCCACTTGTGTAATACATGTGCTAGGCCTGGGCCTGTCTCAGGGTCTCCATCCAGTCCCTGATACACCTCTACCATCCTTATAAGGTGCCTAAACAAACTCAAACAGATCCTCATTTAATGGCAAAAAGGATTTTGTATGGTACTTCACCAAGTCTCAGGGCATCGGGATCTTAATGTTCTCATTTAGGTCAGGCTTATTAAAGAGATCTGAAATGAGTGGTCAGACAAGGGCAACCCTAAAGGTTTTTTTGTGTCAGGGTATCCAGAATAGGGGTACTAGGAGATAGCCTGGAGGGGTGTGTCTTTAGGTGGCTATAAATACAGCCTGGTCAAGTTCAGTCTGAACTTGAATTGTAATTTCAATGCATGCATGTTGAAAATAGAGTTCAGGTATAATCCTTCAGGTGCAAGTAAGATCATCTCAAGAATAAAACAAGGGTGTTTTTTTTTTTTTTTTTTTACCAAAGACAAAAATAAATCTAGAAAATAACAAAATGAACCAAACGTGGGGCATTGATCCACTCCCAACTTATCACCAGTTGGTTCTGCTCAACAATCTAGGAGACTCTTAGGCTAGAGCTACTGCACATCGTCTCTACCGCTTTATCTCGTATGCTGGGTTGCAGGAGTCTGTAGCTTATCTTAAGATACTTGGGGCACAAGGTAGGGTACACTATGGATGAGGTGCCAATCCATCACAGGGCACACACACTCACATGATCATTCACACACTACGGGGAATTTGGGAATGCCAATTAACCTAATGTGCATGTTTTTGGATTGTGTGAAGAAAGCAGAGCATCCAGAAGAAACCCACCGAGCACGATGAGAACAAGCAAACTCCATGCACACAGACCCGAAGCGAGAATCGAACCCAGACCCTGGAGGTACAAGTAGGGTACTAACTACTAAGCCACCAAAGCACCTGGTAGCTCTTGGTAATTAGCTTAAATTAGCATCAGTCCACTGGATAGAGAGTCTGTTCAGTCTGTAAGTATATTGAAAACATTACAGTTTTGGCTTGGACTATTAAGAGATCCTCCAGGAGGAACTGCAATATGTGGCTACAGATAGTTAAGTCTGGGCTCAACTTGCCACCACTACTCCCAGCATGAAAAGTGGAAGATGGAATGAAATTACTAGAATGTCAGCTATCCTGAAGTATATTGTTCAGATCCAAAAGTAAAAGTTAAACAAATGATATCTGCAGTGTTGGAAAAACACACAAAGGTGGTTTGGATGATTGAAGGTTTCTTATGAAAACCTCGCAGATAGAAAAGATTCCATCTGAAGAAAAAAAAATCAAAAGTAGAAATCAAATAATCCCAATTATAGTTTCCCAACAGGTCTTTTGGCACTCTAAAGTCTTTTCTGATCATGTTAATACATAATACATGCACAACGTGATCATTTTCTATTGCATTGTGTTTCTTGCATAGCCACCTTGACTCTGAAATATACAGTATTTCCCTAAAATAGGTGCAGTGGGAGTTTGAGTGGAGTTAAACTTTACCAGAATAAGTGAAGCTGAATGTCTGAGCTCTAGCTATATCAATCATTCAGGAAGTTTTCTCTGGGTGGCCAGAGAGTGGATTTTAGTGAGTTTCAACAACAAAGCAGATCTAATTCCCTGATCAATCATGTGAGTTCAATTCACAGTGCAATTCCACTAAGTTAACCACATATCTTTTTCTATTCGCACCCCTTTTCAGCTATTTCCTATGTGGGTATATTTCTTTCTTCTCATCAAATGTATTTGTGCTGTCATGATTGACCTGTTGTTAAGTATTTGCATTGTAACCTTACTTCATACCAATCCAGACTACATTCTGCAAAAGCCACTGAGCCAATGGGTTGGAATTGGAGAAAGAAATGAGATTTTAAATTAATTCATGTCATTCAAAAAGACCTAAGCCCTATCTCCAAAGTTCAAAGAAGTTCTTGGTGTAAGGAGTCTATCAATATGTAAATCAGACAGAGAGAATGTGGTGACCAGCCAAACACACTGGGATAGACAGATAACTGCAGTAAAGCTCAAACCATCATCCACTTCTCTGATTGACAATGGTGCTGTCCTTCAAGTGATACGGAGTTAATTCCGTTCTGAAAGCATTAAAACGAAAGTACAAGAGCCACAAGCAAAATACATCCTAAAAAAAGAAAAAAGAAAAAAAAAAGGTATGTTTAACAATTTCCTTTGCTGGTGGCTACTGGCACAATTTTAATTAGTGGGTGAGTTTTAGAGAAAAGCCAAAAGTATTTCAGTGTGTTTTATGTGACAGGTTTAATTAAAAGCCCAAAATTATTATAATGTTTATGTCATAACAAGTTGATGATGCTCAAATTCTTCCTGCCTGAAAAATCCAGCCTTGTGTCTCAAGCTACCAGCTGCCAAAACACAGGTTGAGCTTTTTACAATGTAACATAAAAAAGCAGTAAATCAGCAACAGTTTCCGTTCTACCAGCACTTGGTAGAAAACTGATTGAGATTTACAGAAGACTTTGAGCACAGTACGCTGATGAGACTCTTAGCTTCGGTAAAACATTTGAAAGGTGCAAAAGTTTTATAATAGGATGTACATCCGTGAATGATGATCCTGGCCATGGTGTCTCGGAGCCCACTGCAGTCATTCATTCCTTGGAACGTTCAGCAAGTGGAAAACCTAATCCTTGAAAACCGATGGATAACTTGTCAACTTGATGCATCTGTCTTGGGAATTGTACACACAATCTATCACGAACAGCACTTGGGAGTTATTGCCACATCCTTTGTATAGTCCTGGCCTCGCTCCATGACAATTCTAAATGTTTGGGCTATTAAAGGAGTTCCTGGGAGGCCAGCGTTTCAGATGTGAAGCAGACAGTCCAATCACTAGTGAAACACTGTGATAAGTGTATTAGTGTAGCAGGGGATTATATAGAGAAATCAAAGGAGTCTTTACTCTCATAACTGTGTTCTGTTATTCTGTACAATCAAAAGTCCCAGTTTGAACACCCCCCTCCCCGCCCATCCTGATCTTACATTCCTCACCATAATTTTCTTAGTCCTGTTTGGCTTCTACGATGACGTGACTCACTGTCAAGTTGCAGCTTTCAGAAAATTAGCCTACAAGTCCCCAACTGGTAATTACAAGCTCAGTGAAGGCCTTAATGCTTATATAAAACTTGGAAGCTCATAATTACTGTACTGCTGACGTGACATGAACTCAATATTAAACTAAATTACAAGGTCAGCAAGCGAAATGTGTCAAAGCGTAATTGTACATGTTGTAAAAATAAAAAATAAAAAAAACGACAAAAGTTAGAACTAGCACAGCATAGAAGATTATTTTAATTTAATGAAGCAGAAATGCAGTTTAAAACCTTTTTTTTTTTTTTGCACATTAATGCCAAAGTGTTTTAATCTGTTTCTAATTCTAATTTTAATTTAATAATATCATTTATGATACAACTTTGTAAACCAAAAGTACTGCAATCTGCTCTTCTCTGAACAGATATCAGTGACTTGGATGAAATAGAGCTAGCTTTAGTACATTTAGAGGAAACTTGAATATTTAAAGAAATTTGTAAACGCAGGTTCAGTTCATTTGTGTGCTGGCCTGGGAAAACCTGGCAGATGACAATGCGGCTGTATTCTGGTTTAAATCTAGCATTTCTTTGTGAACCTACCGAAACCATCAATCCATTCAACTAGAAATGTGTTTATTTATTATTTAACAGTATCCAAGCTATCTTCCTTTACACACCATGTTGCTGTAATGAAAACAGTTTGCCTGAAGAGATCTAATACCCTGCTAACGTATATGAAATTCAGGCAATCAGACAACAACGGGACAAAATCCACATTAAACTGTTATATTCATCCTCTTATAAGAATAGAACATTGGTGCCTCATTTTGCCAATTTGCAAACAAAGCTTGTACAAAGCCAAGCATGTCATTTTTCATTCATTCATCATTCATTCATTCATTCATCTCGTTATTATCTAGACACATTTTTCTCACACATACACACTTCCATAAATTTTCTTTTTTTTATTTTCTTTTCATTTTTGTGAAGCTGCTTTGAGACAATGATCATTGTTAAAAGCGCTATATAACTAAAATTGAATTGAATTGAATTTTTCAACTCAAAAGTCAATTTTTACAGTATTATTTAGTTTGTGTTCAGCAGGCATTGGTGCCTCAGTGGTCGTCTCTCTGGTCTCTGCCATGTGGAAGATCTGAGTTCAATTCCCAGCCAATGCCCAAACCCTAGCCACTGGATACAGTGCCAGTCCCAAGCCCAGATAAAATGGGAGCATTCCATCAGGAAGGCCATCCAGCATAAAACCTGTGCCAAGTTGTTGTGCGGTCTGGTGTGGCGACCCCTCGTGGGGAGTTTGTGTTAAACTGCATTGCTTTAGAAGTTGTATATTGCTGATATCATTTGTTCTGAGAAGACCATAGTAGACTGTGGACAGAGCACAGCTACAAGCAACAAACTACAAGCACCTCATCACCCGCTAGTAGGTGTGCTTTCCTCATTCCTAAATGTCAGACAATTAAATAGTGCATTACTGAAATGCATATAAGCTTATCCAGTTTAGTATGCAATCAGATACCAGCTCTCAAAATGTTATGATCCTGCATAAAATCTTTAAATATGATTTCCCCCCACTTTTCTTCTAAGTTGAGTTAATCAGGCTTTAAAATGCTAGAAATTTACTCGTAGCTGAATTACATGAAAGAGAGTAGTAAAAAGAAATGTGAGAATTTTAACCATGGGAAGGTCAGCACACATTTATTTTATTATAATATATTGTAATTTAGAAATTCACATTCATCTCTAATAAATGTAAATTACTCAAGCAATAAATCATAGCACTAGGTTATAAATCAGTCCAACAAGGACACCATATAGTGATGAGGTTAATGCATGTATATCATTATGGAAGAAAAGAGCAAATACACGATAATAAATTTGACCCTGCTGCATCCCTGCTATTTTAAAACACGGGTATGTTCCAGAGTGGCATAGTGTTTAGCCCATTATCAGGAAATCATTTCTGAGTGTGAATTTTGTCTAGGCCACAGCTATCAGCAGCCAGGAGCTGAGGAGGAAGGATGCTGTGACTCTCTTTTAGCAGTGCTAGATTTTGTTTGAGATAAAGTATATTCAGAATAGAGAAGTATGCTTTTTTCTCTCTCTCTAAGTGGGTCTAATTGCACTGTGATGCGACCTCAAATCATAAAGAAAGCACATATTGGCCTTGACTGTCCCAGACATGTGGGTGTAACTCAACCCAAACCCAGTGTGAGATTGGCTGTGACTCAATTGGAAGAAAATAACATTTTGCTTAAAAGAATGAAATAAATAAAAACCCTAGATGCCAAACTGACTACTTTGAATCAAAGAACCCCAGAGCTGATTGCCCTTCTGGCTATTAGAGTTGTTGTTCCCCAAATGCATAAGATGTGATCTAATTTGTATCGGAAAAGCATGTTCAAGCACTTCAGAGCCAAAGAGTGTAAACAGCCAGATGAAGGAAATGTCAGAAGGAATACGAACCGAAAGGGCAAAATCAATGTCACTGATTGACTCTATTGAGCACATAGCAAAGATTTATAAGTGTTCATTTAAATCCTGGCTCATAGTCAATGGTAATTTGTAATCCAAAGTACACTGTATTGTGTGAGTATAAAAGCAAGCAATATTGAATTAACCAATGCTCTCCAATTCTTTATAATAATAATAATAATAATAATAATACATCACAAAAAAAAAGTCTCTATAGAAAGCATTAAGTGTACTTTTTTAATGAAAAGCATTGAATATTATGAAATGTTATATTCAGGCATGCCTTTTGATATAAAGCATCATTCACATGATCATAATTTTTTATTAAGCTTCATAGCACTGGTCCTTTCTAATAATCCTAAAACCATGTGCAATCTGTATTATAATGTATTACAACACTTAGGCTATGAGACCTTATCCTATACCATATTATGCATGCATTTCTGTGCATTAATCTAGTATTTCCTTGCAGACTGTATACATCATTATAAATGCATTACAGTATAATGCATTATTGGTTCTGGTTTCATCAAGTGTTGTGAGGGTTCACCACTAGAGGGCACTGTTTTTGGTTTGTAGTTTTTGTTTGTAAACTCAGTTTCCCAGAAGGCACCTCGGTCAGGTGATGCGGGAGCTCACCTGAACTGAGGTAGCTCATTAGTTTCGTTATAAATAGCTGTTTGTTCTAGGGAACTGGGTCGAGCATTAATAATGTGATAGTTCTGTTAAGTGGGCATTTGTCTTGTCGGTTATTTTCTGTTTTAGTTGGCATTTGGTTCATGGAGCTGTTTGAGTTAAGTTTGCACCTGTCTTGATTTAGTTTATGTCTCTTGGTTTCTGTGTCTCCTAGCAGGATTAGCCTCTAGCAGGATTAGCCTCTTGTGTGTAAGTTCCTCTCTTGTGTGTTTAGTTCTTAGTCTGTATAACTACTAACCATGGAACTACTAACTTGCTTAGCTCATAGTCTGTCTAGTCTGATTAGATCTTGGTCTGTTCAGTTACTAACCTTTTCAGCCACTAACCTTTAGTTCTCAGTCTGTTTCATACAGTCTGTGTATGTTTGGATATTTTGTGAGTTCTGTTTGTTAAATGCTCCAAAGTAAAGCCAACATCCTTTGTTCATGTTTTGTTCGGTTTGTTTATCATTAAAAAGACTCTTTACCATCATCCCCTCTGTGTCTATGCCTCTCCCACCTTCATGCTCACAGTCCAACACCTAACAAACGTGACAAGTGTTATCATAATAATCATTATTGATAGTTATGTTTAAAAACAAAATAACTAGAATAATTACAGTAACTAAGTAACAAAAATATTTAAATTATTATTTATTGTTATGCATTTAATTTCTTTTCTAAGAGTGTATTCAAAGCTTTCAGCCTAATCCGCGTGTCTTTGGACTGTGGAATGAAACCGGAGTACCCAGAGGAAACCCACCAAGCGTGAGGAGAACTCCATGCACACAGACCCCGAGGCAGGAATTGAGTCCTCAACCCTGGAGGTGCAAGGCGACAGTGCTAACCACTAAGCCACCATGCCACTTAAAACTTTTCCTGGGAATTTATTTCGCCTCAGTTTGACAAAATTTCTCTCTAATTTTGCCAAAAACAAACCTTAAAACCCTAAATTTGCATCAAATCCTCCATATTGAGTCAGTGTCTTTAAACTTTTGAAGTATTGAATAAAATAAAAGTGGGCTGTCCATATTAAATTTTATGTAAACACGGTAAACACACAATACCAAAAATGAGACGCCAGATTTTCCACAAAGGGTGTCGTGCCGAAAGAGAGAAGGAAATGTAGAACAAAAAATTCTGACTGATATTGGATAATATTGCTGAAAATGTTCATGTGCAATGAAGATTAATTGCAGGCATTTTACTTATTAATGAAATTAGCTGTGAATCTATAATTAGTATAGAATAATCTTAGCATGAATAACGAGCAAATTCGGAATATGTAGATGTCTGATTGAGGCTGACATGGAGACACTTCTATCTGTCAGTAAAATACTTTTTGCCAAATTGTCCTTGAGCCATATAATTTGAAGTCATTCAGGCTACACTTCATATGCGGCACATTTTCATGGAGTTTTCCATAATATCTAATGGATGAGTTTTTGATGAGGAGTTGATAAGAGTGTAGAGTGCCATTAGGTTCTGGGGGTGTGTCACAGCAGTGTTCGAATGAGCTCTACCATATGCAGTGATGCAAATTATATCTTAATACTGAATAGTAAAAACATTTAAAGTTCCCTACATTTCTGCTATTACTAAAAATTTCTGCACTTTTCCTTACTTTTTATGTCATCTTTGCTTTTTTTTTCTTGACCTGCAATTTTTCATAGCAGCTTTTTATTTACAGACTGAAAAATCAAGATTTTTTTTCTTCGTATTCCTTCCAGATGTACTTGGATGGACCTTCAGTGCGACCAACCTTGACCTTATTTAGTATGATATGCAAGATGTTTGGCTATTCGTTTTCTTCTAATTCCCTGTTCACTTTTTTTCAATATAAAGAAGCCACACTGATGGCAAAGATATTTTTAGGGCTGGCAGGGAACACCAGGTGTCAAACATTAGGCTGATTTTTTTTTTTTTTACATCAATCCTCATTTAATTATGCTAAAAAACATGATTTCAGTGGATTTTTCTGAGACCCTCATTGTAAAGAAACTCGGAAAGGCCATATCTCAGCAACAGAACGTGATACTGTAATACATCTAGTATCGAAACGGAGCTTATTGAACTAGGAATCTAAAAATAAGCTTAACTCAAATAACCCAGAAAGTTGCAGACACATCTCAATATTACATTTTTAAAGGAGATTATTACACAACATTACATACATACATTAGAATCCACTGCTATGGTGACGGCACACAGCTGGATGTTACAACAAAACCAGATTATAAAACCATCTCTGTTTCTCCGTCTCTTCCTTTCAATCTTTTTTTCTCAGCACAAGATTAATTATAATGTTCAGAGTTCACTAAGTTGCTATGTTCAGTCCAGTTCTATTTTCAATGTTCAGTTGCTACTCCACTGACACATTTCATCCTCTGCCTAAGGATAGAGATGCGCGTTATGTTTCACAAATGCTATACTGTATAATAAGGGGCGAGATGGTGAATCATATTGATGTAATATGTCTTGGAATTCCTGGTAGTTCAGTTGCAATTTGATTAATTAAAATGTTGATTCTATGTGCCTGTAGGAATGCATGTAAATTGCATGCCGTTTACATGTTTAACAGTGAGCTCTCACAGAAAATAATTAGTCACATTGGGATCTCATGATTCTTTTCCTTCCACCTTCCTTTTTATTATTTACTTGAAGAACCATCTGACTTTTAATTATTACCTCTTGACTTTTTTTTTTCAAGCTGCCTTTCAAGACATCAAGCAAAGAACTGCTTGAATACATTTTTTCCAAAGCTATCCAAGGTCCATTGCTCCTAGTATAATTCACCTTTTAGATTGGAAGGTTACTTAAAGATCTGAAATTCTTGTCAACATAAAAAATAAGTACTTTTTTTATCAGCTAACTTCATGCTGAAAATGATTAAAGCTGAACTTGATGCCTTTTGCTGAGCAATTTGCATAGTGGTCTGATTTTGAACCCATGTTTTTTTACATGTTGAGAGATGATGAGAGGAAACTGTCCCAGTTCATAGATCTGACGCGTAAAGGAGATACCAGCATTCCAATGTTAGATATTGTACTCCTTCATTTGATTTGACATTTATCTTTTTTTCACCTTTGCTCCCTGTCAACAAGATTTGTTTTTGCTGTTGAAATTTATACGCACAGCAGGTTTATTGGCGTGCCGTTGACAGCAGAAGTACGTTGAGGCGGGTGGTAAGGATGGGGAGGCAAGATCAGGGCATCGGATTTAAAGTATCCTGAGCAAATCTCTGAATAAAATGTCAGACTGCATGCAGAACAATTGCAAATCAAATCTATATTGGATGCAAATTGGGGGGGAACTGTGCACATCCTAAAATAGTTTGAGTGACAGAGAAAAGAGAGAGACAGATAAATGTTGAACAATGATGTTGGCAGCGCTTGTTTTCAGTCCTTGCCAAAATGAAATTCTCCACTGATTATGGAAGAATGGCACTAGATGAATGGAAAAACAAGACAGAGGGAAAAGTAGGTGGGAGGAAAGCAGTCATGATTCTACTGCTTCCAAAAGGAAAAGAAAATTGTACATTTTCGTAGCTCAGAGTGTATCAATGCCCCCTTACATTTCCAGGATCCTCAGTTTAGTCCTGAGTCGAATGTTCTCTGAAAACATTTATCGAAAAGTTAGTCAAGGTAATGCAGTGGTAAAATGTAAGAAGCCCTTAAATGTAATATTTATAATTATTATCTGCTCAAAACTAACCTTGATGTGCAGCAGTGGCAGCTGCTAGCTTTTGAAACAGGGGAAGCTCATATTAGGCCTTCATCATAAAATTCATTATGTTATTTGTACGTAAATT
>JAQMYJ010000033.1:30059995-30070794 GCA_030014305.1 Clarias laeviceps
GTGTGTGTGTGTGTGTGTGTGTGTGTGTGTGTGTGTGTGTGTGTGTGTGTGTGTGTGTGTGTGTGTGTGTGTGCATTGACACCTCCAACCAGGGTGTTCCCTGCCTCATGCGCAAAATCTCCTAGAATAGGATCCAGGCCACCCGCGACCCCGTATACAGGATAAAGCGTTATAGATGGTAGATATCTATTTTTGTCCATACCTGTGTGGACTAGTATTCCCACCTCATACAGTTCCCTGTCCAGGGAAAACAGTTAATGAAGATGAATGAATGAAAGAAAGAATAAATGTCAACTTGTAAACTGTAATGATTTATAGTCTCACTATCTTGTGTCATGCAGAAGAGGGCAGGTCCACTTATGATTTCTTCCTTATGTCACATCAGGGAGTATTTTCCACACCACTAACACCTCTTCCTTCCCCATTAGGGCTTTAAATCTACTTCTATTTATTTTCCTGTGAAGCTGCTGTGACGATGTTTATTGTCTATCCAATTTACAGAGACAGCAGAAATTTTAAATTGATTTATCATAACATGATTACCTCAGAGGGTGTACAAATATATGACTCTTCCTGGATTTGGTAAAGTTTACTAGCGATAGCATTGGCTCATTCAGTGCTTCTGTTGCAAATGAGACTGGATGCTTATGGAATATGCTGCGCTTTTAATATAATGATGTGCAGGTGACATTAACTAATACTGACATTTCAAGCTTTCTAATTAATAACACTTCATCACAGAAACTTGCCCTGTACAGAATGTGCACCACACAGTCTTTTTGTGTATTTTGATGGTTGACAGTTCTTCCAATGTATGGCTCTGATTCACTGCTGCTTTCACACACTTTGATTACACGCTTTGATTACAGCATGCATTTGCCCGGGCACTGTTTCAACAACCTTATGCAATGTCACATTTATTTCTGTCCTATTCGGATTCGTGTTTTTATTCCAAGAGCTTATATTGATGATGATGATGATGATGATGGTGATGATGGGAGAGTCAAATCATTCTGGATAGTCTTCTCCAGCACATTCCAGAGAGTTTCTATGGAGTTAAGGTCAGGACTCAATTTATGTGTGTTAATGATTCCTCATGCTTCCGTTACCACTCTTGCAGTATTTGAGTCTGATGAATCTTGGCAGTGTGATCCTGGAATACAGCCGTGCTATCATGGGGGGAAAAATCATAGATGTGATAACCTGATCATTCAGTACGCTCAGGTCAGGACTTTATTGTATTGTCACATTATGTTGCTGAGCCTAGACCTGACCAACTGAAACAACCCCAGAGGCTTGAAACACTGCCTCCAGAGGCTTGTACGGTGGACACTATGCATGATGGGTGCGTCGCCTTATTTGTTTCCCTTCTTACCCTGTTTTCATCACATAGTGTGTGTGGAAATGCTCTTACTTTCACTATAAAACATACGTTAGCTGTGACTTCTATAGTCATTTTTCACAATGCAACTTCACCAAGTGTTTAACTAATAAATTTATTTTCTGACCACATTTCAGCGCAGTTACACTCTTAACCCACTTCTAGTCGTTTCAGTAATCTCCTTAGTTGTTATCTTTGCTTGATGCAGGCCAGTAATTTGACCATTCTGAAACACAGTAATATCTTTTCCATAAATGCAGAATACATCTTCCGACATGGTTGCTTGAGAAATGAGAAGCTGCTTACTGCATCAGTTAGCGCTAAAATAATTGTTGCCAGGTGAAGCATATTTATCACTGCAGTAATTAGGCTGAAGTATTCAGTTATTTAAATCCAAACGTCAATTTTTTTTAATTTTTTTTTTGGTAAGGCAGCGTAGACACCTACTTCTGTTCTCCCTTGGGGAACCCTAAAAGGATTGTTTTAGAAAACTACAACAAAGTGGTTAGAAAGTGTTTCCAGCAAAAAAAATTAAAAAAAGAAAGAAAAAAACTAAAGACCCTTAGTGATTTAACATTATTTAACCATTATTTAAAATTGTTTTTATCCTGTGTTTTTATCCACTTCATCCTGTGTAAATGGTCGTGGTGGGAGACTTAGGGCACAAGGTGTGGTGCACCCTGGACTGGGTGACAATCCATTGCAGGACACACATACACACTAACACTACAGGCAAATTGTGCATGTCTTGACTGTGGGAGGAAAATGGAAACCCAGTGGAAACTCCCCAAACACAGGGAGAACATGCAAACTCCATGCACACAGACCCGAAGCGAGAATCAAACCCTCGACCCTGGAGGTGCAAGGCACTGCAACACCAAGCTACAACAAATGATGTCATTTTTCAGGATATTAACTTTAATACAAATTATGGTACTGTATAATATACAATATATATATATATATATAAAGATTTTGTCTGTACATTGGTCAGAACTCACTTTTTTCATTAAATACAGTATCTTTACGTTTCATACATTTGAGGACCTGAAACTAGTCTCAGAAAAATTCCCGTCTGTATGTCTGTCCAGCCGAATTTGCCATCACGCAAAACTAGCTGAACGGAATTTAATGCAACTTTGCCAGTCTTGCGTTGTTGTTTTTTTGCCCTGAATTTTAAATCTTTACCATAAATGAAATCGAAAAGTTGAGTAGTAGTGGACATTATGAGCACTTTTGTGCAAGAGTATGTCACATCAGCCAGCACTTTTTTGGATGAATTTAGCACGTGACGTATACGTGGCTGTAGGCATCACTCAAAAGAGCCAATCAACACGATAGTTTACCGTATGTACACTGAGTATGTGGAAGACACAGAAACTACCGTAATGCACCTATAGAGAACCCAAATCCTCACAAAACAGAAACAAAGCAAACATAGAGCAAACATATCCGTAGCATTCGAGAGCGCCCTGTTTTGCTCACTCTCACTCACTCATCTTCTATACCGCTTTATCCTGTATCCAGGGTCGCGGGGACCTGGAGCCTATCCCAGGAGGTTTAGGGCACGAGGCAGGGTACAAACTGGACAGAGTGCCAATCCATCGCAGCTGTTTTGCTCTAAAATCAAAATATTGATAAAAAAGCGATGTTATGAAAAGTTATGTGCCGGATGTAATAATCTACTTTAAACAGGAAGTGTATTTGTTGTGCTGATGATGAAAGAAGTACAAATTAGCGTAAAAAAGGCGTAAGATATTCAACCTTATGAAACGTTCTTTCTTTGTATTAATAAGTTACGCAGAGTGCTCTGTCGTACAGCAAGACAGGTACGTGGGCTTCAACCTGCATCAATAATATCACTGATGTCATTAAAGCTGATCCGCTTATTTTAGCTTTTTAACTCTTTGCCCGTCAATGATGAGTATTAATGCTAGTTTAACATGTAATGTCACATTTTGTTGAGTTTCCTTGTGCATAACATGGTGAAAGTTTTTCATGTGCTCACGTGATCTCATATGCGTAAAACACTTTATTGCATGTCAAAGATGTGTTAGCACCAACAAATAAAAAAAGAACTCATCAACAAGATGTAAAAATGTACAGATGTACAGAGTGTCCAGCAGTCAAGTTCAGTAGATTTTCTCTCTTTTATACAGGGAGGATGATGCACTGTTATTAGTCGGGAGGGTTTATTAATCTATTCTGTCACACCGCGGCCGATGAGCCGACCGACTCAGATGTGACTCATAGGACGCTCACTTTCTTCATCACGACTATGACCATAAGAAATGTTAAAAGATGTCTCATGTTTCAAATAGAGCTAAAAATAGACACAGAGAGAAAGGTGTTAAACTCAGGGGCACAGGCAAGCTGAGCATGAAGACAGCACCTGAGGCGAAGTTCCAGTCCTCAGATTCACTCGCAGTGCAAGCACATATTTTATTATTTAATATGCTGCTCGAAGGCTAGATTGAAAATTTCCAAGATTATCAGCAAAAAGAGGAGCAGAGAGTCTTGTGGTAATGAGAAAAAAATACAGACAATTTCGGAATGCTAATGGTTGTGAGGCCAAATAAATGAATGGATATGATAGGTGAGAATACACTCATTAATAGCTGATTCAATTATTATACACTTAACTACTGGGAAAGAAAGAGATTCATCTAACCCCCAATGTCTACCATCGCTGTATGATGGCATTACACACACACACACACACACACACACTCGCACACACTCCAGAGGATCAGTAAGCCCTCGAGAAACCCCAGGAGAGAAGAGGAACGAGAACCAAGTCTGCTCGCTTGCCATCACCCTGCTTTGTGTTTCTTCTTTAAGAGTGTTACATGTCAAAAAAAAATCAGGGATTTAAAAAAAAAAATCAGCAAGATGTGAAGCCCATATCCACTTTAGTTTTAATACCAGTTCCAAACTCCACTTTCTGTAATATAATGAAACAGAATCAAGCACAGCCAAAGACAGACAAAGAAAGAAAAAGTGAAAAGAAAAGAAAAGAAAAGGCATTTAAAAAAGAAAAATTCTCAACACACCTACACACGTGCACACACATCCGCACACTGAAGCTTGTATCTGATAGCTCGGCTGTGCCACCTGCTGGAAACAGACAGTCAGCGCTGTCCCACACGGAGCCACCCTTACTGTCAGGAGCTCGGGTTCAGGGTCCCAAAAGTCGTTCCAGAAGTATCATATTTTACATTTTATTTTCTACTGTCTAGGTGAAGAAAAAAAAACTTGTCAGGAATAAACATTTTAGAACATTGTGCTGCAGAGAAATAATCAACAATAGGGTTTGTGTGTGATGTGAGCTGATTCCAAATCACAAATGTATATAAACCTGTTATTTGATTTACAGCCGGAGTTATTAGCAGAGCTGTTAAACAACATTTTCTGTTTAATTAGAATTGAGCGAAGCAATAATAATAATAATACTGTGATGAAACTGAAAGTAAGGACTTTTAACGTGTGTTAAAAGTGCAGAAATGTTCCTTTATTATGACTGAACAATACGACAATTACTAATTCAGATGTAGTCAACTTGAACAAAACCTTTAAATCAACACATTATCCAGTTTTGCAGAGAATATGTGGAAATTTGTGGTTTTATAAATGATGTAATGCAAAGTAACTTGTTTAAAGGACCAAAATGATAGAATTCAGTAAGTGTTGTTTGTAAATATATTAAAGAGATTGTCAGATTTTGTTGATTTACATTTATTTGACTTTATTTGACTTTTTGAGTCAAAGTTCAGATAAGTGAACCTTGGGGAGGGGGCAGGGTTGGAGGGTTCGTCAACGTGCCATCTGGCACAACAAGTGATGGACACATCTGACTATGGAGATATCATTTCTGTGGCAGTTACTGTACAGGGTCGGGTTGCCAGCTCGATTCCTCACTGTATCTGAGCACTTGGGGGGTGAAGGACCTTGTTCAAGGGTCCAACAGTGGCAGCCCCATGGTGTCAGGACTCAAACCAGGGAAGTGAACCTTAGACCGTCCCCTCCAAAGTACTGGAATGACAAGGTTGGTCCTGAGATTTGCCTGTGGAGACTGCATTTATTACCAAAACAGGTAAATCAACATAAAGTCCAGAGAGCTGTCTATAGAAGAAAAAGCATTTCTGAGGCTGAGAAAAGAGAAACAATCAATCAGAGCCATTGTGCAAGCATTAAGCATGGCCAGTACAACAGTTTGGAATGTCCTGAAAAAAGCTAAAGAAACAACTGCGTAGACTAATAAGAAGACATTGAACAGGTTGGTGAATTAAAATAACAGCAGTTAATGACATTAAAATTGAGATATCTGTGAAGAAAACATACACAGCAACAGAAAGCGATATCACCATCAGCCTCCATGTGGTGGGGTTAAGATATCAAAATCCAAAGAAGACCAAGGAAGGGCCAAACTGTACCACACAGTGCAAAGTACTCATCAGCAATAAGAATCAAAAAACAAGATTCTAATTCAAAAAGAAATACAAAGCTGACCCACAGAAGAGCCAAACCCAAGATTACCCTTTTAAAAGTGATCTTTAAAAAATGATTAAAAGTGACGGAAATGTCAAAGTGTACTAAAAGGAATGATCTGCCCATGACCCTAAACAAACAAGCCCATTCATCAAGCACAATGAAGGTAAAGTCATGGCTTGGGCTTACATCAGGAATGGGCTCACTAATCTTTATTGATGATGTAACTCATGATGGTAAAATGAATTAAGAAGTTTACAGAATATTTTGTCTGCCAATTTAGATGGAAATAGATCGAGTCATAAAATCGTGTAATTGGGTAACTTCATCATGCAGCAAAACGATGACCCAACATACTGCCACCACAACGAAGGACTTTGGATAAAACTGGAAAGTTTTAGCCTACCAAGTTAGTAGACTTTAGACCAGTTGAGCAGCATTTCATATCTTTGAAGGGGACACTGAAGCACTGCAAAAAGGGATATCTTAAAAAGTGAAGATATCTTTCTTTCAAGACATAAGTGATTAAAACTAGCAAAATGATCTGCTAAATAAACAAGAAAGTTACATTTAAAAAAAATTTAACTAAAACTAGGTTTAATAATCTTATAAAGACATTTTATATACATTTGAGTTGATTCAAGATAATTTCACTTGTTAAGATAGCACTTTTTGGAGTAAAAGATCCCAGCTGGAATTTTTGGTTGTCAAAATGTGATGATGTTAATTTGCCAATGTTATGGACGCTGAGACAATGTTAGTTGTTTTTCAACCAACCACTGATGGTTAAAGTTAAAGTGGTTATGGTGTTGGGCTACTGATTAGAAGATCCCAGGTTCAAAACCCAGCACCCTCAAGTTGTTTGGCTCTGTGTAAGGCCCTTAGTCCTCAACTGGATAAGGGCATCTGCCAAACACTTTAATTGTTAATAAAGTAACATCAGAACAATGGTCACTACATGACAACCGAAATTTCCACACAGCGGTAACATTACAACACCAAAAGATGTATGGCATAAGATATACAGGGTACATGTTGTGAACAGGAAGCTGTTGTGTCTGTAGCAATCATACGTCTTAAGGGAGCATGGATTTGGTCATATGGTGTGCAAATGGATGTTAACCAGCATAAATGTTCCAATTTTTCCACGGCATCACAACATCATTACCACAATATGACAATGGTCATCCGATATGTTGCATCAGTGGCTCAGTGGTAGGTTTTTCACCTACCATGCGGAAGGCTTGAGTTTAGTTCCCAGCCACTGTATGCCACACCCACAGAGGGTTACATCAGGAAGGGCATCTGGCATAAAACCTGTGCTAAGTTGTATTCAGATTGGATGGTCCACTGTGGCGACCCCTCGATGGGAGAAGCCGAAAGTCCAACAACATCAATGGTCATCCGATCTTAGACTTTATGCTGTGAGAGACCCCCCCGGAAAAAACGTTTTAAAATATGTTTTCATCTTAAAATTATTAAAGTAGCTGCAGTACAAGCCTGGAAAAGCAGAACAAGCTTGATGCAGTTGGTCTAAGCAAGAAATATGAAACCAAATATTGAGTGTTATTTACTGTACTTTGGGGCTGTTCCAATACTTTTGCTCGCCTAAAAGTGGGTGGCTACAAAGGGTACCATGTTTTAAATTGATTCAGATGTAAATATCAGAAAACAACAAAACCTGAAAAACCCAAAAGTATTCAGTGTAACAGCAAAATCAAAAGCCTTGGCCTTACTCCTCCAATTCTTTTTGAAGTAAACCGTGTAATATTTTTGCTCTTTTTTAATTGCTATGTGTCACTGTATAAAGCATCTGTGGGTTTCTGTGTGTTTTACTTACAAAGACAATTAAACAATTGATTACAAACTCCTACACTTTCATTCCGAAGAATTAAAAGAACTATATTTTATCCAAAACAATGGCAAACTCTGGAGGAAAAGCCTAGTTACTTTACTAGTTTAATCTGATATGAAGCTCATCTACGTGCCAGCAAAATCTTTTCCAACTAGATTTCTGTTAGTTCCTTTTTTTGTTATGCCAGGACAGCTGGCCAACTTTTTATCTAGCAGCATTTTTTGTTTTCTCTTCTCGAAGGTACACGTTCAGTCTTCTGGGCCATCATCCAGAGAAAAGAAAGTCTTTTGTTCTTTTCTGAAAGTTGATTTGTTGCTGAAGAAAAGAAATCCAATTGTGTTTTTAATCTCCAGGGTTTTCCCATGCACAAGCTTAATCTGAGTGTTCAAAATTGTTCCTGATAGTGTGAGCAAGAAAATGAAGATTGAGTTCGTTAAACAACAATTGTTTTTCTTTTTCTTTTTTTCTCACCTGTACAAAATGTTCCCTTAAAAACACAGACATTACAAACAAAAAGTCTTTCACAAAAAGAAAAAAGTACAAAGCTTTCTTGTAGGCATCCCAAAGTAATTATGACTAATGGCTTGCTTTTAAAAAATAAAAGTATCCCAATAATGTGCCTTCTCCCTGTCCGTAGAAGGTCACTCGACGAAAAACACTGGCGATGACGACGAATGAGTCTGACCTTCTGTCTGTAATGATAAAGCATGGATAAAGCAGTGGAGTGAGGCTGCCATTAACCCAGACCAAGACGCAGAAACGCAGAATCAATCGAGGAGTGTGCTCTTATGATGGAGTCGGCTCTGATTTACTGTAGCCATAAAGCCTCTCAGAGAGGCTGTTTGGATTGACGAGGAAAGACTGAGAGGTACTCTATTGTTCTGTCGGAGTTTCACTTAGTTCTTTCACTCACTTCTCTGGCTCAGACTGCCTTGAGTGCACGACATGAGTGCACGACAGCAATAAAACAAGAATACCTGCGCCAATTTCCCTGGCTCACCTTACACTGTAGTGACAGAAGGGTTGGTTTGAAAGAAATCCTGTACGCACACAGATTCAGTGCTTGTATTTTATATTCAATGTATTCGGATGATGTGTATGCAGGTTTACAGGGAAGTTTGTGCATTGTAATAATAATAATAATAATAATAATAGTAATAATAGTAATAATAATAATAATCACTCAGCATCCATAATCATATTATTGTAATGAACATTAGATCTTTCTAGAGTCTATCCCAGTAACACTCGGCATGAAGCACCCTGGATGATGCCAGTCCAACGCAGAGCATCAAGTTTTGTACAAACTTTCCCATTGTTTTTTTTTTTTTTCTTTATTCTTGAGTGTGTACAAAAAACATTTCTCATTTTCAATTTTCAATTTTCAAATCCAGCACAAAATTGAAAGTTAGAGAAAAAATTGTATGCCAAAAAATAAAGAAAGCAGCATATTATACAGTATAAGCAACCACTTTTCAGACCAAAAAAAAATAAATAGATGTTGCTGGATTTTGCATGCCAAAAAGAAGCAGGCACAATCTCAGAAGAACTGGGGCTGGTTCTGCAGGATGCTCAGTAAAAATAATATATTTCCTTATAAAACTGCATAAATTGTACTTCATACTGAAGTGTACGCAAAGTATTGTTGCACCAAATACTGACTTTATTTGATACATTATTATTATACATATATTATTTATATATTATTTATAATTATTAGCTTTATAGTTTTTTTTTTCTTTGAAGTCATTCTTTCTCTATAGCATGTCATTGCATTTCCCTCATACCTTTACACAGTACTGTATGTCTCACCCAGTCTGCCCATTGTATTTGAAGGGAGTTGGGAGGAAACAAGAGAACCTGGAGGAAACTCAGTAAGAATATTTGAAACTTCACACAGGCAGAAACTCAGGGCCAGGATTAAACCAGGACCCTGAAGCTGTGAGGTGGCAACACGCAATCATGTTGACCAACACTAAAAATACTATAAACAAGAGCATGAAGGAATGAGAACAAGACACTGTTTAACAACTGCTTTTAAAAATTAAAAAGTTTAAAGGTTAAACTATGGCTGTCAATACGGTAGTAACGCATTAACACTTGTGATTAATCTAGAATTTTTAATGCATTACTGTATTTTTAATGCAAATTAAGCTTATGGCTTCCTATAATCGCAGCATGGTTACACGGCTGTGTGTGATAATGACACATTTATCACGGATAATAAGATGACAGAGGAAACATCACCAGGTGTGCTAAACGGCACGTTTCATTATAAAAAGCTTCTAGATGGAAGTTTGGATAAAACCAAAGTTGTGTACTCGAGCCGCCTTCAAAGGGAACTATTCTTACAAGGATACAATAAATGTAAGATGTGGGAGTGGTGACTCAGGTGGCTAAGGCTTTAGGTTGTTGATTTGGGGATCTGAGAATATGGGTTTGAGACCAGGCGTCAGTGGGTTGCCACACCCCATACTGCATACAGTGCTGGTCTCATTTGAGAGACTAACATTTGTTAATGTTTGAGTTACTGTATTAGAAAACTGCATAATCTGTTTTCTCTAACCAGTTTGTCATACGAGTATTTTAAAATTGTGATTAATAGTGATTAATGACAGCCTATGACAGCGATTAATTAGATTTTATTTTTAATCAATTGACAGCACTAGCACTAGCACTAAAACTCAAATTTTGTTCGAATGTCTCAGTTAAGACAACTTAAAGGTCAGACAAGTTAAAGGTCCCATAGTTTGCCAGAAGTTATCATGCTGTATGTCTCAAAGCTACCCAAAATTATGTCTGTTAATTGTTCAGGTGAAAAAAAATGTATATCCCAATTTCACTGCTGAGCAACAAGCAGAGGGAGGGTTTCCATTATACTGTATGATGTCACATTAGGGGGAAAATCTAATTAGCTTGTTTAAGCCCTGGCCAATACAAAAATGAAAGAAACGAGAAAAAACAGGGAATGTCGTTTTTTCATATATTTTGTTTACATACACACCAGTGGCGGCTACTGGTCTGTCAAATAGGGGAAGCTCATTTTCGGCCTCACTTTCACGGCTCATTTTCACT
>JAQMYJ010000033.1:30072942-30091623 GCA_030014305.1 Clarias laeviceps
AAAACCCCCCAAAAGTGAGCTGTACTGAACCGTGCCGTGCCGTACTATGCAGTGGAAAAGCGCCATAAGTCTCCTGGTACAGTATAGGCTCCAGGCCCCCCATGATCCTCTATACAGGATAAAGCGGTATAGATGACGAGTGTGTGAATGGACGGTGTGAAGTGGCCAAGATGGCATCATGTACTGCTTCTGGTTGGAACTATTAATGGCGGCCATTAAATAGCAGTTATAATGACTACATGATGATGAAGGTTTACGTAGTTTGGTAAACCGAAGTTAAAGTAAAAATTTATTATTTAAAAAAATGTACTTATTTCTCATGAGAATAATCTGTGTTGCCATGAAAACTTTACTTAGAACATGATTAGATGATAAGTTAAATTTACATGTGGAAATAGTTGCCTATGCTTTTAATTTCTCCCCCATATTAACTCCAACGTATGCACTTATACAACATTCATGTGGAGAAAACATTTTCCTATATAATTAATCCTCCCTTTAAAGTTGCTCTCATTTAAATTCCGTTTGTAGCATGGTATTGTTTTGATAAATAAAGGAGTCCTGCGACTCTGTGCATCCATGCTATTATGTTCTGGCAAGATTCACAACAAAGGCAATCTGTGAAAATGTTTCTACTAAGGATGTTATTCTCTGTCCAACTTCTGAGTCTTTCCAGATGAAAGCGTGCACTGGGAGAAGCAACAATAGACTCTTGGCTTTTATTCACTTATTCTGTTTGATATCTGCAGAGCATGAAAGCCGTGCTGAGAGTGTGATATGTGGAATTCGGCTCCAGAGGTGATGTGTAACCGGCAAACAACAAAGCATACAAACAAACACAGTGGAGGGAGCAGAGAGAGAGAGAGAGAAGGAGGGCATGAGCAGGGTGATGCTGGTATAAGCTCTAACTACTGTATAATGTTGCCATCTTGTGGCCAAACCTAAATTCTAGAAAAGGGTGCTGTTTGTACTTTTGGTACAGAATATAAAATATGAAAGGGAGAGGGTCAATTGCAGGAGTGTAGATGCTCCCATTTGTAAAAAGCAAAAGAAATTGATGTGAGGTAAAGATCCATCGACACCAACGAAAATAGTGTCAATCTAAAAAATAAATATAGATAGCTAGATAAATAGATGGCATGGTGGTGTAGTGGTTAACACTATCTCACCTTGCACCTCCAGGGTCCGGGTTCGAGTCCCGCCTCGGGTCTGAGTGCATGGAGTTTACATGTTCTCCCCATGTTTGGTGGGAGTTCCTCTCAAAGACATGCAGGTTAGACTTATTGGTGTTCTCAAATTTTACGTAGTGTGTGTGTGCCCTGTGATAGATTGGCACCCCATCCAGGGTCTACCCCGTCCTGTGCCCTAAGTCACCTGAAATACAGTAGGCTCCAGGCCCCCCACAACCCTAAATACACAATGAAGCGTAAAAAGTATTCATCACACATTACAGATGGATTATTTTGGGGTGCATTAACAATTTGCAAACTTTAGAACTTTATTTGTGGGCTATAGCTCGTTTGTCGTACTGTTCGGCTTCTGAAAGAGTTCATAGGGGAGCTGAAACAAAGAAATAAATAAATCCGTTTAAATTGTTAAGACTAAACTTGTTAGCTAATTCTCCAAATAAAATAAAAGCAACGTTATTTCACATCAAGGGAAGCAAAAGGGTTTCAAAACTATTACAAGGAGCAGTCACGCCAAACCGGATTAAATTTCTGGTAAATGAAGGCGTAAAACGGATTGACATTTACAAAAGCCGTCAGGCACAGTTCGGTGATAAACCTGTTAGTCGCAGTAAAACATTTGAATAGTGCAAATGTTTTAAAGAAGGCCGTACTTCCTTAAATGACGATCCTGGCGGTGGTGCCTCAAAGCCAACTGCAGTCACTAACGTTAACATTCACAACTATTGATTGTTAAAAATCGACGGATAACTTGTCCCCAACTTGCGGAAGAGACGCATCTGTCTGTGGGAACTGTCCACACAATCATTCACAAACACCACTTGCACATTACAGGAACTCGTCTGGGAGTTATTGCTACATCCCCTGTACGGTCATGACCTCACTTCAAAGCATTTCCACTTGTTCGGGGCATTAAAGGGGTTCCTGGGAGGCAAGTGTCTCAGACCTGACGCAGGATACCTTGATGGTGTCCAAGCACTAATAAAACACTGGGATAAGTGCATTAGCGTAGCAGGAGATTATATAGAGACATCATGGTACTGTAGCTTTTACTCTTATAACTGTGTTCTGTTACTCTGTACAATTACAGTAAAAGTCCCGGTTTGACTTGCACACCCGTCATGGTATTATTGTACTTTTTTAAGTTCAAAAAGGACAAAATGAAGGCTAGATCCTACCTCACCATGAGGAACAGGGTGCTATTACACACATGAATTTCACATCACATTGCGCACTTTCATTAAAGGTGCTGATTGAAGGCTTTCAAAGGTGGACAAAAAAAAAAAGGTGTGACTTTTGTTTTGGCTAGACGGTGTATGTAGCTATTGTCAGAAAAAAGGCACCAAACTGCACCTTCATTTACATATCATTTACATATATTTATCCTTTATTATGTAAACAAATAAATTGTCTTACAACATTACATGTAACTGTAAATGAATAAAAGTTCAGTATATTAACATTGAAATATATATTTAAATATAAGTGAAAATTGTAATAACTGACATATTGCTGGTGTGTAAGATGTGCTTTGGGATGTGCTGTTAGAGGAAATCTTCTTCTTCCTGTTGGTAGAAATCACACACAGCCCATTCCAGGATTATTTTCCTTTAATATCACACCTTATAATTCCTTACATACAGTAATCTACTCTTTTAGCTTAAAAATATTAGTATTAATTATGCCAGAATGGCACAGAGTGGATTACTGGCAGTGGAAATGGTTAAAGACAGACAGTTTCATTTTTCTGATACGCATTCAAGAAGTCAAATTAACCCTGATAATATAAACAGGGTTCAGCTTCATGACACTTAATGTCAAACTCCAGTTGCTCTCTTCTTGACGTGTCACAGGGCCGTGTATATTACTCGTATTAAATGACTGGAGTCTCTTTCTTCTGCTAAACCAAAGTACGACACGCATTCCAGAACGAGAGGAATGAGGTCTTTCCTCTGATGGACAGATGTCCTTATAAACGGGTCAGTCTGCATAAACTAGATCCGTCACGTGATGAATTGCGAGGGACATGAGAGACTGCAATGGTAATGAATAATGTAGAAGCAGCTGCACGTTTTAGATCTCAGTGAAAAGACACAAATACACATACAACAGAGCTCGTTGCTGCACACCTGAGCTCCTCGATCAGACCTTCAGATATTATCATCTCTCTCCCTCTCTCTCTCTACACAGGGTAGTTTGTGATGGACATGTATCAGCACTCAGTGTCTGGCACACTCACCATATCACTTCATTAGGCAAGATGGGCTCTCTTTCATTTCTTAAGAAGATGTTCCATCTCCTTTTCTAGCTCGTAAATCTTGGTGATGACTCAGTGTGTGTGTGCCTTTAAAGAACTGTCAGTGTGTCGGTCTGTGGTCCTGCTGATGGACTGGACTGATATTAAAAGGTAGTTTAATTGTAGATAAAATATGTGACATGTCAGCATATTGAATTTTCATTTGATTTGATTTTCTGCGTGGCTATTCAATGCACACAGGGTCAGATGGGTAGTTTTTTGGGACATTCAAGAAAGGTAGGAGGTAGTTCAGCAGTTAAGGCATTGGCCTAGTCATTGGACAGTTGCAGGTTCAGACCCTACCACCACTATCACAGAATTGGTGCTGTTGGGCCCTTAAGCAAGGCCCCTTAACCCTCAATTGCTAAGAGGTAAAATGAGATTTAAAAATAATAATAATTAAGTAAGTTTCTCTGGATAAGGGTGTCTGCTGTAAATGTAAAATATCTCATATGCTTCTTTAAGCTGAAAGAATTACAATTGTAATAAAAAAAAATGATTGATCTTTTTTTATTAATGTTTGTTGTTTTATCATGCTTTTGTCCTGTTGCCTAGCTCTCTTATATATTTCACAACTCTCCAAAACAAATCGAAGATGTGGTGTAATCCTGAAACTGTAGACACAAGCCTCACTTCCATCACTGTCATGATAAGCATGGCCACAAGAGGAGGCACCACATGGCCATACTTTCAACCGAGTTGCCAGATATACAAAAAACAGTCTTTTGTCATCAGGTCAGACTTTGAAATGTTCATTTATTCAGTCATATTCTATACCACTTTATCCTGTATTTAGGGTCGTGGGGAGTCTGGAACATGTCCCAGGCGGGATTACACCCTTGACAGGGTGCCAAACCATTGCAGGGAAGTCACACGTGCACAATCGAACCCTCGACCCTGGAGGTGTGATGTCATAATGACACTGTGTCACCACTTTAAAAAGTTGCTCCAAAAATTGTGGTAGAGTTTATCAATCTCTATCAGAGTATCAGGTTTGCTTCAGTCCAGGAAATGATGTCATAGAGGAGTCATGTAAAAAAAAATAATAATAAATGACAGAAGCCTGGTCATGAGAGGTGTAGTCCATTTTAGATTCTGTATCTGCAGGAGGTTTAGGATGTGTAAGATAAAATTAATTATTACACCCAATTATTACACAATACTCTACATTTATTTTCTAAATACATACACTTGAAATACAGTACATGTACTGTGTATGTTATTTGTGGACCAACATGAATTGCAAATTTGCTAACTGATAATATTACAAAGGTATATGGTAAAATGTTTTTTTTTTTAATAATCTCTGGTCACTACAACATGAGCACTGGAACTGCTGCTTATTCATCAATCATTGTGAAGCACAAAGCAGAAAGACACATATAAAAGTGTGTGTTTTTTAGCTTAGCATCTGTAACATTAACCACAGCGGGCTGTTTATTTTATCATTGTCAACAATGATATAATTATTATGAATTTTGAGGAATTGATTGTTGTCAGCTCAAGAAGGTACAGTAAAAGTTGTGCAAAAATAATTAAATGATACTAAGCTTGTGCATGATCTAAAACTTTTTCTTTAGGAATATGACTCCAATGGTGGCACTGCAGTGGCAGTGGTTAGTACTGTCGCCGAGGGTTCGATTCCCACCTCAGGGTCTGTGTGCGTGGAGTTTGCATGTTCTAGTAAGTAATTAGGTTAAAAAAAGTTCTAGTCTTGTAATTAGGTTAAAAAAAGTTCTAGTCTTGTAATTAGGTTAATTAGTTTGTGTGTGATGAATTGGTGTACCCCGCCTCATGCGCTCTGTACTCAGGATAAACAGTATAGAAGATGAATAAATAAATATGACTCCAATTGTCACATCCATAACTATGGAATCAAACTTTTATTTAATTTCTTCCCTCTTCGGTGTCCTTAGTGGGAGTATTACTCGATCTGGCAACTAGTCTGGTTTGGTTTGCAAACAGAGACTCCGAGCTGTAATGTGTCTCTAGGAGAGAAGCGTGCAGCTGCAAACACCTCACTCTCTCTCCCTCTCTGCCTTTTTTTTCTCTCTCTCTCTCACTTTCTCTCTGATTTCAGCAGGATGTTGGCAGCTTGGAAGCAAAATAATCTTTTTAGCTGGACAGGAATTAATTCTTAGACGGATATCTGATGTGTCAGCAGTCAGACCGGTGCCGGTGAGTGGGACTTTATTTAAACTAGGAGAGTTAGCAGGGTTACCTAGCAATAGCACGAGCACTAGCTTAGCTTCTTTAACATTACTCTCACTGTTTACTTTAGGACTGTAAGCTAAGATAAACACGACAGCCAGTGAAATGCTTGATTTTTTTAAAATAAATAAAACATGTTTTGTGTTAGTTTAGTATGTTGTTCCTTCTTCTTCTTCTACAAAAAACATCAGTAAGCTAACAGTAGGGTCTTTTTGGGTGAAAAAGTTGCTAGCTAACACTAGCATGTTTCTCATCTAAGCAAAGTTGTTTAGGAGGTCAGAAGGTAAATGCGTTTATTAGACTAACATTACAGTGAATAAAGTGTTTGTGCGATAAACAAGTATTAGGTTAGGGTGTTTGTGTAATGAAGTTAATGCTTAAGCAGGGAGGACACTGGGATTTATTACTGAGTCTCTGAAGTTTCCTCTGGGTTTGGTCACGTGACCAAATAAATCTATCAATCAGCTTTCTGAGGTGCTTTTTTGATCACCACTTTTACACAGTTTAGTTGTTATTGTAAGCATAAGTGTCTTTTTAAAACACTTTTTGGAGCCTATTCTAAATTTTAATAGTTCAATAGTTCTCCTAAACTGATGATGATAATAATAATAATAATAATAATAATAATAATAATATGGGAAATTGTATATATACAGTGTGTGTGTATATATATTGTGTGTGTATATATATATATATATATATATATATATAAAGTAGGGATGGGAATCACCAGTCACCTCCAGATACTGTTATCACGATAACATCATGCAGTTCTTTAAGTATCACGATTTTATATATATATTCAGAATTCATATTATGTCCCCATACCCCCCCCCCCGTTTGTGACTAAATAAGATTAATTAAATGTAGCCCGTCCCTTATAACCATAGTTTTCTCACTCAAAAACCAAGCGCAGCATTTAAACAACACAAACTAACAACAAATACAAGAGTTTTAACATTTAACTGAGCAGCAACATGTATCTCTGTCACCCGCCATAAATATTATTTCTAAACAAACTTGGGATAAAAATGTGTGAATTGTTTAGAGTGAACCACCCAGTGTTGGGTGTAACGTGTTGTGTGATAACTTTTTTGATGTAACGAGGAATCTAACACAGTGGTCCCCAACATTTTTATCACCGCAGACCGGCAAACGCTTGACAATTTAACCGCGGACCGGGGTGTGTGTGTGTGTGTGTGTGTGTGTGTGTGTGAGAGAAAGTCGTCCTACAACCCCCCCGATCCCGATAACACTCTGCCTCTGTTATTCCTGCTGTTAGTAGTTAACAGACTATGGTCCAAACTTCAAGATTCAAAGAACTTTATTAATCCCAGAGGGAAATTGCTTCGCTGGGTGATGATGATAGAATAATTATAAAGGTCTTGACTACAACAACATGCATGAGGAATCACAAAAGAGTTTTAATTTTTTTTATCAGAAGCTAATGCTGTAATGTAACTGATTACTTTTTAATGACAGTAATTTTGTAATGGGGGACATTACTTTTTAAAGTAACTAATTACAACACTGGTACCACCTGTAGGATTATGACGTTTTACCTCCTCAAATGTCTCCAAAGTCTCAAAATTCAATTTGACTGTGAGCGTGCGAGTTGTTTGGCTGTGAGGACATGGGAACGAGACTTCTAACCCGTACAATTTCTGATTAATTTTCACTCGCAGTGTTTTGAGACTTATGTATGCGTGAGTTTGAGACGAATTCGCTCACTTAGTTTGGATTAAAAAATTTTTTAAAGGATTTTAACTTGCACAACTTTTTGGTAATGCCATAAAAGTGTGTTTCTGTTGCGCCACTCTGAAGCTTCTGCGCTTGGTTCAGAATCGTTTATGTCTGAGGCTGATCGGATGATCACCGGTCACGACCAGTAAAAACCAGCCAATTCTGGTCACTGGTTGATCTTTTTTTTTAAAAAAAGCGATTTTGAAATCAGTGTGACAGAAGAATCACCATTCATAGCTGAATAATTTTTTCTTCCATCTCTAATAAAAAGTTTAAGCCATTATCTCAGAACGTATCAGTATCTCAGTGCTGGGATACTTCAGAGCTCGTGAACAGAACGTTTGGAAACCTGCCTCCTGTGAGTCGTTTTAAAGTTATGCCCACAGAAAGACCTTCACTATGAGGACAGTTTCGTATGTTTATGTGTCACCAGTTGCAGCTTTGTTTTTAGGCAGCTGCCTGTCCAAGGGCACTTGAAAGAGATGTCATGAGGGTCATTGCTAATACTAACTTTAGTTGAACCAGCGAGTCTGAAAGCAGCGTATAATCGCATGGAGAAACAAGCTAAGCAGGGCTGTTTGGTAAGGTTAGGTGAATTAAGTTAATTTTTTTTTAGTTGAAATGGTTAGTGTGAACATAGAGGAGGATGTGTATTTTTAAAAGTCGCAGTGCTTAATTGTAAATAATTTTTTTAATTCAAAGGACAATTAAACAGTTCACACCAGAGGAAGTGCTGTTGTGATGAATATCACCATGGCTATGATGCATTCGTAGGCACGACATTGAGTGTGATGTTGCTTTTATACAACAGTTTCGCAAACACCATTTATCATCAACATATTCATGATTTGTTTGTTTAACCTGTTGTTTTGCTGGTTCTGTGATCAACAGTTGTTTTAACTTCTTGAAGGTATTATGTAGCCAAAAGTTGATGGACGTGATGGACAATCCTGTAAATCTTGTACGTTTCTATTTCACTTTAAAATATCAGCCCGGTAAAATTCCAGGTTCAGGGGTTAAATCTGATAGCTGGTGCGTTATCCAGGGTGTACAATCACTTGTTCAACACTCAAAGTAGTGAGTAGGGGTTACAGAGGGATTTGGGATTCAGCCTTGTGTCAGAAGCTACTTAGCTTTCTAGCTCGCCTTACGAGTAAATAAAACAAGATGGAGGTGCTACAGTGACTGGTTTTGAATGTGGGTTTTGGCAGGAAGCTGCTCTCCCCACAGTACTGTGGACTGTAAAGGCCTTCTTTCACCCATGTTGCGAATGACGGTTAGAGTAATGAATGATTTGTTGGAGTACCTGGGACCAGGAGTGATGCGTATAGTTAAACAGGAAAACCTCTCACCCGATCAGGACACTAGAGGTTGGAACTAACTGTTGTATAATTGTTACTTCAAAGAGGGAAAGTTTATTTATTTGTTCATATATTCAACTGAGAGCTTTTTTTTTTACATTTCCGTAAGGTCCTGAGGTAATTTTCTGTTTTTCACATTCGCTTCTGTAGTGTTATTTTAGTTTCGTAGTGAACCAAAAGTTACAGAACAGTTTAATCAACTAATCAATAATAACAGATTTTACAAGAAGCATTTATTTATTTAATTATTTAACTTGTTCAATGTGTGCGCAAGGGTCACTGATGCGTGTGCTGTGAAACTTTAACCATTCAGTTACACAGTATAGTACTTTTTTGATGCTCTTATTCCTTATAAGGGATAATTAGTTTTTTTCCCTCCCTCCAAGTCTGCCAATCAAAAACAAATCAAAATTGATGTATGTATAAGTTTCATTACAGAATAAATTTTAGAGTTTTAAGAAAGTGAGAACAATGTAAGTAATCAATGTCAAATTCCACAACCCTCGTTCCATGCAAAAATGCTTTCCAAAGTTCAGCTGAGACTCTTATGAAGTTTCTGAAGCTTCTAGTCCCGCTGACCTAAATCAAGTTGATATCTTTTAAAGTTATGCTCTATTTAGGACAAATGTATTCTTTCCAAGATAGCCATACGGTTCTACGTCTAGATCTGGTTTGCAATATACATGTGGGAGATTTTTATCTAGAGCCCTATTCGGACGGGACTAGTTTTCCAAACGACGTTTGAGTTAGAATTTTTTTCAGACAACGTCTGTCATTTCATGTATGCATTCGGATGGGACTAACATCTCCGTGTTTATTACGGAGGTAGGAGTGTCTGTGTTTTACATGTGGGCGTTGCACAAGACATTATTGGTGCGTAAACTTGAATACCGGCGCGCTAGAAATAGTACGGTAGTTCATGTTGACCAAAACACAAAAGAAAACGCGTTTTGGAAAAATCATTTTGGCAATCACAGACATTCGCATTCGGACGGGATTAGATTTCTCAGAGGACCGCCGAGTTTGCTGAAAAACAGTAGGTAATTTGCTCTGGAATTTTTACAGAGGTCGTGTGAGAGAAAAACAGACATGGCAGATTCGGACGGGATTAAAATCACAAAGTACGTCTGTGAAACATAAATTTCTCTAACGACCCCCTGTAAAACTAGTCCTGTCCGAATCGGGCTTAGGGCTGAAACGATTCCTCAAGTAACTCGATTACAAAAAAATGATCGAAAAATCTTCTGCCTCGAAGCTTCTTTTAATTAATTTTAAAAGCTTGCATCATGTTTTTGCGCACTTATTTGTTATTAAAGGCTTATATGTTATGCCTGAGCTGTGAATTTTGATTACTTTTAGTTCTGAAAGTTTAGTTGGACAACTTAGTGTTTTTGTATAATTATTTATTTCAGTGTGTGCCTTAGTTTTTTTTTTATCCTTAAAGTCATTTGAAACACCTTTTTTGTTCTTGTTTTTGCATCTGAGAAAAGGCTTTAAAATAAGAATGTTTGGCACTGTAATGCACTTAATTCATCTCAGTCAACTTTAATACCTCTATCTTACCTACGCGGTTTCACGCAGTGGCCGGAAGTACCATGCATCATGATTCACCGCGAGTTTTGGCGCTGTGATTACGTTTCCATCTTTCCGTGCAAAAAATTAAACATGTTTAAGCTGCCTTAAAAACATGTTTAAACCTGTTTAATTTTTTTTGGCGGACCTTGCAGAACTTCGCGGAATGTCGGCGGGCAATCGCGGCGGCTCACGGCGCCTACCACCGCCTCTTACCGTGAGTCAAACCGCATAGGTGAGAGAGGGGTATAAGCTATTCCTTGTATTGTGAATAATGGCAATGTTTATTTTTGATATAATGCTGTATGCATTTAAAAAATAAAAGTAGATTTTTATAAAAAGAAATCAATTAATCTTTGTTTCTCTTATATATTTTACATTGGTGTTTAATTAAGAAAAAGTGCATTTTATCCGATTACTCGATTAATCTATTAAATTTTTGGTAGATTACTCGATTACTAAAATATTCCATAGCTACAGCCCTATTTTTATCTTCCACTTGTTAATGTTACCTGCTGTGTTGTGAGCATGCGCAGTTATCAGCCTTATACACATGCACATTTCTACTACACAGTTTCATCTTGGTGCAACTGCTGCTCTTAAAATAACAACTGACTATTGTTGTTGTTGTTGTTAGTTAAGTATAGGTAATTAAGTATGTGTTATTTCATGGTTTTGAAACCTCTAGTATTGTTCTAGAAAGTAGAAAATAAATCACTGAGAGGTCTGTGGAAATAATGTTTTCTTTTTTCTTTTTTTTTTAATCATTGAAATAAGATCCGTTCATTTGGCTCCATCTATATCCGATGGAGCTCTAAAATAAAATCCATGTCGACTAAAGAGGATCAAATCATTCACATCATTAATAAAACAAGTAGGCTTGGCAGAGAAGTGAGATTTGCAGTGATTCAGCACTGACGAATAAAACAAAGCGGTTGTGTTAATGCACGCTGTGTAGAGCTGGGAGTCGTGGTTAGTTAGACTGTCGATTCCTTTAGATTTTTGAGCATTGCGATTTTCCGATTTGATTCGGTAGCACTCTGATTTTAATGTCTGATTTCTTTCACACTGCTGTATTTCTGTTTCAGGTTTTGAAGTATTAAAAACGGATAAAAAAGTATCGAATATGCATTGAAATGCTGTGTAGCTTGTGTCGTTGATTGTTTAAATGTTGTATCTTGGATAAAGCGATGATAATTTTTTTGATAATTTTCTGTGCCACACTCCAGTCCAGTAGGTGCTGCCTACATTAAAGAAACACTAAAGAAGAAGAAGCGATACTCTCACAAAATATGAGGATTTGCAGAAGTTGCAAATTATTTTTTATTTTTGGTAAAAAGTGATGTTTTTAAGAAATTCTTTTAAATTTTTTTAATACTATTCTCTAAATAATTTTAAAAGTGTGAATCGATTATGAAAGGAACTAACAATCAAATGCACATTTGCAATACAATGCTAGAGCGATGAGATTTAATTGATTATGCAATCGAAACGTTCTTTCAATCGGTCGATTGAATTACTTGAACAGTAACAGCCCACACTAGGGACGGGAATCACCGGGGCCACCCGTTATGATATGATACAACATCATCACGATACTCAGGTGCCGATTCGATTTGTATTATGATTTCGTTAGTATCCTGATTTATATATATATATAATGTGTAATGTTTTGTTACAATTCTAAACAAACTTGACAAATAATTTGCTCCTTCAACATAAGTTGCAGTGCTGCTGCCAATGTGTGAATTCAATGTAAGAGTGCACCACCTGTAGGATTATAGAGGAACTGCAACATATTACCACCTCAAATGTATACAAGTAACAAAAATTATTTTATAATATCGATTTTGCAGTCAGTGTGGTGATGCATGAATGAAAATCTCTTTACTGTTACAATTCAGGATCTTGAATGCATGATGAAACACTTGTCTGTTACTGACGATTAAGCTCTCATGTGTCTTTTTGTCTCACAGCACAGTTTGGAGACAAGTCTTCTCCTCATGCACATGCGGTTAAAGACAGTCCACGTGCTAAACCACAGCAGGTGAGAGAGCAGTCGTGGTATCGCACCGATTCAGATAAGTGGAGGATATCCAGACGAATGGCTACACCCTTTGTGCCAGTGCCTGTGCCCATCACTCGAGTGCTTCCAGGGTCCTCCGGTGCCAGACGACCCAAACGGGCATCGAGCAGCGCGTCAAGCAGTTCGGAGTCCTCTTCCACTAAAGGTGCAGCAGAGGACGGTAGGTTGGGGAGAAGCGGCCATGGAAGCTGCTTCATCTCTTCGTGTCAGAGTCCTGTAACGAAGGCCAGGATGAACGGGGTTGAGTCCTCGGTGGAGTTTTCCAGCTGTGCACGGCCGGATACGCCATCGCAATCGCTGGGGTGGGAGGAGAGACCCATAACTCCCACAGTGCTCGGCTACGAGGTCATGGAGGAGAGAGCAAAGTTTACGGTGAGACAAATGCCCAGAATTCTTTTAGGTGTGTGTCAAAACAAGCAGTTTGTTTGAAGTGTACATAGACTTTATGAGAAAGTAACTACAGTCGAAGTCACGGTGAAGTCACGGTTCAGAGTTTGCAACCTCAGTCGTTTCGCAGATTTCTCCTTAGAACCTAAACAATAATTGTTTGCGGAAATCTTGGCAAACTGTAAATATATACACATGCACATTTCTATTACACAATTTCATCATGGTGCAACTGCTGGTCTTAAAATAGCAACTGACTGTTGTTGTTCTTGTTGTTGTTGTTATTTAATTACCTATACTTAACTATGTGTTATTTCATGGTTTTGAAACCTCTAGTATTGTTCTAGAATGTAGAAAATAAATCACTGAGAGGTCTGTAGATTGGAAATAATGTTTTGTTTTATTTATTTTTATCATTGAAATAAGATCCGTTCATTTGGCTCCATCTATATCCGAGTTCTAAAATAAAATCCATGACTGTCGATTATAGTTACACCTCTGTTCAATCAGTGGTGAGTTTCTGAAATGTTCTCTCCTGGATCCTTTAAATAGCTCATGGAGTAGATGGAGTGATCACTCTTCCGGTTTCAGCTGCAGCTCTGATGAGTCATAGTGTCTCGTGGAGGATGATAGTAACTGTGTGTGTGTGTGTGTGTGTGTGTGTGTGTGTGTGTGTGTGTGTGTGTGGTGTTGACGGAGACACTTAAAGCACCACACTGAGTTCAACAAACAAACCAGTGTTTAAGTAGAGCATCACGTTTACCAGAGAACCAGCTCAATATTGTTTTTAACCATGTGTTCAGGCTGTGTACCGTGTGTACACATGCAGCGTGATGACTTTGCTTAGGTTTAATTAACTATTACAGTATGTTATATCACAGAGCTGTACGTGCATGTCTCTGTTCAGACTCTAGTATTTTAGTTTTTAGTGTGTGTGAGACATTTACTGTATGCTGATGAAAATAATTACGGTATAAATTAACGCAACCATTGAAAAAAATATTTTTATAAATGTTGGGGTTTGACAAAAGGAAAGACTGGGGTTATAACACTCTCCTGATGACTCAGGAATTTCATGGTGTTATTCTGGATTTAAATTAAGGCTGCGCTGTCTCAAGGGAGGAAGGGGGTAGTGGCATATCTGCCCCCTCACATCATCAGTCAGGGCAACACTCGCCAGTCATGGGCGTCTCTGGTAAAGGTGGATAGCACTTCCCTCCGAGTGCGTTACACAAGCAGCAGATCGAAAACGTGGTTGGCGGGCATCACACGTCTCAGAGGAAGCACGTGATAGTTTTTACCCGCCCCTGTGTCGTCTCGATGGAAGAGAGAGAGAGAGCACTAACAGAGAGACGGGTGTGAATTGCGTACAGCCGCTCTCGTGTTGTTTACACACTCTAATCGGAGGCGGAACAAGACGACATAATTGCTGTGAAAAAGCTGATACGTCAGTTTCTCATCTGTTCTTAAATTTCTTTAGATCATGTTTCTTTCTTTTTTAGATCTTTAAGTGACCTTGACTTTGTCAGACAGGAGCTATTTAAGTGATTTCTGGCAGTAATCAGGCCTGGGTGTGGCAAGTGAAATTTAACTCTGCTTTCCAAAAAAAATTTCTTTTTCATATAGGGCCAGGCAGGTTTTTTAATAAAACCAAAATTTTTTTTAATTTATATAATTTGTTAATCTCAATCATTTAGATTTGACAGATATGGTGGGTACAAAACAAAAAACATCAGGAAGGGGGCAAATACTTTTTCACTGCATGTTCATATCTGACCTTTAGTTAGTCAGAAGACGCATCAGTCCACATTTTAAAGTCTCGTGTGCCACGTTATGAATGAGGCCTCCACCTGCTTGACATTAATTACAGGCAGCTCCTTCACAGAGACGTGTGATCACGTGATCTCACCTCCAGAGAAACACCGAGCTGCTCTGGGAAACGTTCAGAGCTCTTTCAGTTTCACACCTGCCCTCCTGTTGTTTGTTACTAACTGCCTCACTCAGTGACGCACCAGGAAATACCCCAATAAAGCAGTCCAACCTGTCCGCCAGTGTTTTTTTTTGTTTTTTGTTTTTTTCTCTGCTTAAAATTGAGCTTTCTAACCCTGGCACTAGGTCTGAGTATTATAAGGATTATGATGATATTGATATCATTGCGCATAAAATAATGACATCTGATATTATTGCACGTACTTTGCATCCTCATGCAAAGAGGTGGACGAGTTAGAAACCCAGCTTTTTTGGCAAGGAGACATGTTGTCATAAGTCCACTAAACAACTGGACATTTCTGTGTCACTGGTGTAGAACCATTAAGGTTCAGTTCAATGCACTTTTAGTTATTGTTGAACAGTTGTCTACAGGACATGGGTGGGGGGGAGGGTGAAATCTGTGAGATTACAAAAAAAGAGAGACCATACGTCAGAATCAATCTTCTAGCATTACAATACAGAAAGGAAAGTGCCCTGAGTACAAACTGAAAGTCTTTATATTTTAGGCCAAGCTGAAAGTAAAACTCTGTCATTTCTTTCCGTGCCTGTTTAACAACGCACGTGTAACTTTAATCCCAGTATTATCTTGCCTTTGCGAGATCTGGAAAAACTAAAAATGTTTGCGAGATCTCGAGAAACTCACAAAACTTCACTCGGGACCCGAGTTTTTCCCCTTAAGGGGCTCTGTAGTTTTATTTTCAGTTAATTCTAATTAATGTTTTGCAAAATGTTGCTGTTCCTCTATAATCCTGCAGGTGGTGCACTCTAAACTATTCCAATGTTGGCAGGGGCATCCCATGTGATACGGAGAAAATTATTTGCAATGTTTATTTAGAATTGTAACGAAATGAGAGGAAAAATAATATAATATAGGATCAGGAATTTGTAAAATCCCGACAGTTTTCGCAAAAATCGCAATACAAATCGAATCGCAGCATCGGTATCGTGATGATTATCGCATCGGCTGCTCTCTAGTCATTCCCATCACGATATCCTGCACTGAGCTCGGCTACTACAAGTTTCTAGCATCTAACTTTTCCTTTTCGTCCTCTTTAAACAGTGTTATGAACTTTACAAGCAAACACGTCTATGGTACTTGATCCAAAGCAAATACTTAAAGATAAGAAGATAAGATAAAGCTGCTTTGTTTAGCTCCGATCTTTTGCACAGCCATGTTTTTCACCTGAGAAGGAACTCAGTTGTGACCACCAATCCATGCAGCGTCTATGTTCAATGCTTGCCAATAAATATCTTGTAAAATATAAACAGAATTTTAAATAAAGAAATGATAAAAGTAAAATAAGATAAAAAAAAAATGTAATACATTCTCTGCAAAGTGTCTCTGCAGCTGTTCAACACAGTACATAGTTTTAGTACATTTTCTAGAGTCTAGTTTAAGGTTGAGTACCGAAACACTGTGCCAATATGGCACCGATACCTATATAACCAGTTTGTATTAGAACCGAATCAGAACGCAGATTTTGATGCCTCACTTCGTAGCCACTTGGACGCTTAAGCAGCCGATTGAAATATTTGTCCTTTGGTTTCCTAAAATGCATGTGAATTTCCCGATTGCCAAATGCGCACAAGTCGGAAAGCTGTAATAATACAAATCTTTTTAGTAACGTGAGTCCATGTTATTTTCACATTCTGACTTGTGATGAATGAGACCGTCCGTGTGAATGCAGTAATAGCACTTGATCTGACGGCTCGCTAAGCTAAACACGCTTGAAATCAAAAATGCCTAAAGCTAAACGTTTTGCATTATGGCTGTATTTCACAACAAAGGACTCTAACACCAGTGACATGCAACAAACGTCTTTCAACAATTGTGTATAAAGGGAGAAGCATGAAAACCTAATGAAACATGTGAGGACACATGGGATGAAGTTAAAAGCAAACAGACACTCTGTGTTTAACAGCTTGAGGACATCGGCTTCACATGTGTGAAAACTTCCCCTTTAGTAGCCATTTAATCCTGTGTGTGTGTGTGTCAGCCTGTCTGTTTATAATGTGACCAAGCATTCAAGGATATGTATACTTTTGATCAGGGTTGTTTGGGTGATTGCAGTTAACATTAGGTTTTAAAAACTATGTGATAATTAATGACTTCATGTGATCACGATCCTTAAATAAGAAAAAATATATATTGCTTTCATCGTTCATATTTTTCAAATAAATGGCAGTGTTTAACAATTTCTTTCAGTATAAAATGTGTCACAGCTTCTTCTCTTTTTAAGACAAAATTATGAGGAAAGCAAAACAGTTATAGCTGCACAGAATGTTTCACTCCAGAGAAATCTCTGCTTTATTGAGTCTGCGTTGTAAGAATTTCATTGTACTTCCATGCACATGACATTGAAGTGACTCAGCTCAGTGACATTAAATTTTTTTCACAGCATTACTGTGTTCAAGTGCATAATTAGCTTATTGTTATTTGTAATGAGTTTTCACTTCTATATGAAATGTAAATATATATTTCCAGTCAAAAATTTGAACTCCGCTTGTAACTCCAGGGTCGTTCCTGATTTTTATTTCTCTCTACACTGTAAAACAATACTGAAGGCATCTGAAATATACAATAATCTTCTCTGAACAGTTGATATTGGGATGTCTCTCCTACTTGTGCTCTGTAAAACTTTCATAACGGCTCTAATCAGGTGATTTCTGAGGCTGGTGACTCTAAATGAACTTCTCCTCTGCAGCAGCAGAGGTAACGTTTTGGTCTTGCTTTCCTGGGAAGGTTTTCATGAGAGACAGATTCATCATCATGGAACTTGATGGGTTTTGCAAACGCACTTCACACAATACTGTTCTTACAAGAACTATTCCAGAACAGCTGACCTTCCAACCGACTCTTGTTGTTGTTAATAAATTACCCAATGTCATAAGTGGCATTTCATAATCTAGTGTTGTTCTAGAATGCAGAAAAAGAATTCCAAACTTGTGTCCGAACTTTTGTTTTCCTTCAGTTTTCACATTCAGGCAGATGGATGCACTCCTTCAATAATAATAAATCACATTTATTAACATTTCTGCATGAGAGAGCTCATATTTCCGTTCTTCATGCGTATTAACCCACTTCTGAGGTTTCTACAGCGATCAGCGTGTGTGTTTGCGAGAGTGTGTTTCACTTTGCCCTAGTCACCAGGCACAGCGTCATGTGAGCTTCCTGGAGCGCGTATTTGTTTTTGTCAGGTCCAAATCAGATTTATTGCTCCGTCCTGCACTCCTGCGGCACTCTGAGCCAGGCTGTGTGCCCAGCCCCTGGTAGACCTATTGCAGAACTTACTGAATGACTCTGTGTGAAATTAGTCTGTGTGTAATATTTATTTATTATTATTATTATTTTAATATACAAATCTGTGTCTGCACATTCACAAGCTCTCTCCAGCAACTCCAAATTAAAACCCTGTACTCGATTCTTCATGTTTGTCCTACTGACCTACTGAGACAGGATTTCCAGACAAACCCTTATTGTGTTCATTGCAGTTGTTTGATGCCTTTGTGTTAGGGAGGTGATTGTTCTTGTGTAGAGCTGTAGCACTGTGTGTTTTTGGGTGCATTATTATTATTAATATGCTTTAATGATGGAATTAAAGTTCATGAAGGTTTTTATCTAACCTTTTTTTTTTTTTTCTTCATCTCTTTCTGTGGCAGGTGTACAAGATTCTGGTGAAGAAGACGCAGGACGAGAGCTGGGTGGTGTTCCGGCGTTACACAGACTTTTCCAGACTTAACGACAAGGTCGGCTCCTGTTTACTCTTAATATTTTTTTTAATGAAATTGTGGCTTTTACAGAATTGTTTCCAGGTTGTGGACATGAGTCAGGGGACTGTCACATCACTC
>JAQMYJ010000033.1:30091723-30107148 GCA_030014305.1 Clarias laeviceps
ATTATATATATATATATTATATTTTTATTTCAGTGCGAAATTGTTGCACAGTTGGCTGTGGTTAATTATCACCTCCTTGTTCATGATTTTCCGTGGGTTTATATTTTTTTTATACTTCAGCAGCATTTGTCGAAAAAACCTCCAACACATTTAGTCCCATAAACATTTCCCCAAATACATCTACGTAACCTTTTGAAAAACTCCCTGAGATGGCAATTGGAGGAAACAGACTCGACAGGGAACTCATCCTCATGTGAGTGATATCAGATAGCTGGGATTGATCTGCAGTCATACTGTGTGTTCAGAGGCTGGAAGTTTATTATAACAGGAGATGTGTTTAAGTTTACTATGGAGTCCACTTTCGTTATTGGAGACTCGGGTACAGAACTGTTTGTAGGGAATTGAGCTCTAAACTTAGTTATTTGAGAGCAGTTGTCTGCATCAGCTGAGTCCAAGACCAAGAACATGTGCCATGAGCAGCTTGACAGAGAGAGAGAGAGAGAGAGCAGTTGGGTCACGTAATGTTTAAGGTTAATGTGTCAGGACCATAATTTGGTCTTTGGTCAATTCCCATCCACCGGTCAACTCGTCATCCGTCTCCCTCGGCTTGCTCATCAAGGACAAACTGATAATTATAATTAAGACATGTTTCCTTACACTTTTCAAAACTTTTTTCCATTATTGTTTACTAGATGTGCCGCAACAGCACCATCTGTTGAATTTTGGTCTACTTTTATTTAATTTTTTTATGTGATATAAGGGCGTTTTCCATTACAATTTCGAAGTAGCATATCTTCTCTTCAAGTGTGTTAATTGCGATGAAACAAAGCATATATGTTACCTCAAGCTTGGCCAAACACAACTGTTCAGTTCAGTCAATAGTTTTTACATGCACAAACAGACAGATAAAATAAATCCAAAAAAACATCTTGTTGTGTTCTGTTACTGTGTATCTTACGTCCCCCCAAAATATATATTTTTCAAATATCTTCAATGTACAGACACGCCAACTTTACAGTTTTATTATATGTATATATTTTGATGACTATATATATATATATATATATATATATATATATATATATATAAACTGAATGGAATCATTACGATGAAACAACTACTGATCTGTGAGGGTGAAGGCCATCATGAGAAATGTAAAGCCAACCTCGTCTTTTTCAGCGTTAGGACGCAGCACACTTGAAGGGAAGTGGCGCTATCTACCCTCTTCCACATGCATGAGATCACAGAAACCCAGTGTCTCTGTGATTGGCATGAGAACGCGTGTACGCCATCCCTCTCACGCTCCCTTCTCTTGGCAATGAAGGATTAAACTCGCGATCTTTAGATGATAGAACCAGTGTTTTTCTGATTCACCACGAACTGTAGTCATGTGACCAAACTTTACTTCTTTATATAGTAAATAATTTTAGTTTTAGTGGTTAGAGATCAGGAACAGGAGGAAATAAAGCGCTGCACCTGCATGTTGAAAGAAAAATTTCTCCCGTTTGAATGTTTTGTGTTTTCTCGGTCGAAAAAAGCAGAAGCTTTTCAGCAGTGATAAACAATGCCGTTTATTCTTTTATTACTGTATTTAACGAACAGAGCAGAGCTGTGTTGCAGCATTACAATAGCTCCCTCCTTTCGAATGGGTTTTTACCTTTGGCATATTTTATGGCACGATAAGTACTGGATCCACAAAGGGTAAGCTCCATCCCTCCTACTGCTGGCCTGCCAGCCTTGGTTATTAGCTCGTGGGTATTATTGTGTCTAGGTCACGGCTCCTCAACTAAAATTCCATGAGGTCTAGTAAGTCCCCTCCCCACCAGCTCTGGACAGTTACATAACTAAAGACGTTAATCGATGCTTTTCGCCAGACTTTTTGCTTTGTGCTTATTTATTTTCCACACCCTTATCTCAGATTGCTCTTCAAAGTGTCAGTGTTGAGTTTCATAATGGTGTTTAATGTTTCCAGTTTTGGCAAACCACAACAGACTCCAAGCAAATGTAGAATAAATGTGTCAATTTTTCCACCCATTCATCTTAGAAAGTTTAGTTTTCAGCATCGACTTTCCTAATTTTTATTATCATTATTATTATTATTCATCGCTTGACTTGACAGCGTTCAGACCTGCTTCCAGAGAAGAAGGTCGATACATATTTGATCAAGTGAGACATTGTCTGAGAATGTAGTTCCAGGTTGTAGAGCCAGGACCAGAAATGTCAGGGTGTCGATATGTTTCTCTTCTCTCCTGAAGTGTGAACAGAGTTAGTTCTCCTGTAATAACATCCTGTTTAAGTATCATCCTGTCCTGCTGGTTCTTTCCCCCCCAGGCTTATGTTACAGAGCATAAAGCAGTTTAACGGTTCGGGAATTCATTCTACTCTAATGTCACTGTACACTCTGGCATTTATAAGTGACTCTGCCAGCTTCTCATTACCAACATGTTTCATTTCTGTCCAAGTGAATTTGAATGGACTTGTAGACTACCTGCAAACGCTTACAATGAACATTGTTGAATTGTTGTAGTTCTCTGTCAGCTGGAGAAATGCTGAAGCTTTGTCATGTATAAACAGAAAGAAAATAGCTCTTAATAGAAACAAACACCCGAGGCCATGATGATGTTGTTATTATAAGACTGAACAAAGCAAATGTTAAACGATACAAAACACCCCCTAAGCCTTGTCTAATCCTAAGTCTTGTCCTGCCAGCCGTTCGTAATGTGTTGTAAAAATAAATGACTTTTTTATTAAGCTTGTAAGAGAGAAGAGAAATCATTTGCATTGTCTGTGGTTATCAGAATATTCACATCTCTTATGTTTTCTGCAGTTAAAGGAAATGTTCCCTGGTTTCCGCCTCTCTCTGCCACCTAAACGCTGGTTTAAAGATAACTACGACACCGACTTCCTGGAGGACAGACAGTTAGGCCTGCAGGCCTTTCTGCAGAATCTGGTGGCTCACAAAGACATCGCCAACTGGTGAGCACGTAGACATGTTATTTTATTATTATTTTTAATTTTTTTATTTATTATTATTATTATTTTTTATTTGATCAGCGTGTTGAAACGTACATACTTGGTCTTTCACTTTCATTGAAGTAAGTCATGGTCATTAAAACACACACACACACACACTCACTCACTCACTCACACTCATCAGGTGGAGAAAAACGACTCCACTTATCAAGCTCTGGTCATGCATCATCTGAAGCTTTATGAGCAGTAAGGCTATTTTAGCCACAAGCACCTACTTAATAAAAATCCTGACTAATAAATAACACTGCCTACCTTTAATAAGTGTATTAAGTCTACTTCAAGTTCAAGTCAACTCCAGAATCGTTTGCACACCTGCCAAAAAAAGAAATGAGAGGAAATTTTAAGGATGAGACAAAGGACATCATCCTTAAAATTTGCTTCAGATTTATTCTTTTCAAACTTCTATGGACAGGAAGTGAAATTAGATAAAATGACCCTTTCCTCCATGTTTGTAACAAGTAATCAGGTCGGGGCAAAAAAAAAAATTAGTAACTGTGTCGATTTTAATAAATTAGTAAGGTGAAATAACTTACCTAGGTCTACATGAAAATTATCTAAGGCAAAATGATGAGTCTGTATTGCGAAAAAACAATTATGTATTGTACATCATCTTGACTTTAGATATCCGGAAGCCCGTTTGCAAGTCGGATTTGTTCGTAAGTCCGACAAAGTGAGTCTTGTACAGCTTTGACACAAATCTACAATGTAAAGCTTTAAAAAAATATATATATATATATATATTTTTAAATGGTGTTTACTGCACGCTGGAACAGACACCTTTTTGTCTCAGAGCTGTTTCGGACTGTGAACTGTCTCGTTGATGATTTTCCGAAATTAGGATTATTCACCATCAGGATAGACATTTTTTTTTTTTATCATCGTGCTCCCGGACTGATTCATTAAAATTGGAGTGGCCGACTCATTTCTCCCCCACCCACCACACAAACACACACATACAATATACTGGACTTTAGACATTTTATTAATTCACTTACACACTACGGAAAATATTGTATATAATTGTAAATATTGGTATCTGGTGCACGGCAGTGTCTATTTTTTGTACATTACACATGAGCTACTTCCGTGATTTGTTTGCATCTACGAATGTTCGTAGATCCGCGGTTCATTTGTATCTGAGGAAATTTCGTAACTCGAATGTTTGTTAGTCAGAGACTTACTGTATATGATTGAAATGACGAGCATGTAAGGTCGAAGTGACAAGTATCAAAATTACAAGCATGCAAGTTAAAATCACAGAAATGTAGGTCGATACAACAAGCATATAAGGCGAAATAAGTATGTAAGGTTAAAATGATGAGCATCCAGGACAAAATTACAAGCATATAAGTCAAAACGACGAGTACATAAGGTGAAACGCCAAATATCTAAGGCAAATGAATAAGTTTGTCAAAATAACAAGCTAGTGACTTAAAATAACGTAATTAATAAAAGTTACTTCTTTGAATGTAAAAGTAAATTGTAATAACGATTAAATAATTAAAATGAAAGAATTAGTAAGTCAAAACAATGACGGCACTTAAAAAAAAAAAGTTTTATACCTCGCAATTATGGCCTCTTTCTGACTTGCAATGATTAATCATACGACTGACTCTTTCAGATGGGTGTTAACACTTTCAGCTCACATTATTATGGCATTACAAATATGTGCTGTGTGTGTTTGCAGTGTTGCGGTGCGAGAGTTTCTCTGTCTGGATGAGCCTCCAGGACCTTTCGACAGTCTCGAGGAGAGTCGGGTAAGACGTAGTAGTAGTAGTAGTAAGATGTCCAGGTAGTCCCCGATTTACAAACAAGTTTTGTTCCGGAAGCATCTTCGTAAGTCCGATTTATTCTTAAGTCAGACAAAGTGAGTCTTATACGCCTTTGACACGAATATACAGTACATTGTAAAGCATATTGATCCACTTCACTAAACCTCTGTCCCCTTTCTCCACTCTGTGGCAAAAACCATAACCTCGCCTATGGCAATGAATCTGACAGAAATGTTAGTGTTGTCTCTGTGCCTTTATATTGTGAGGGGAGTCCCGGACGTCATTTTTTCTCCGAGATGTTTTCCACTGTATTGGACTCTGTACTCTGTTTTATCATCGTGCTTGAATTGATTCATTGAAACAGATGATGCCGACTCATTTCTCCCACACACACTTAGACATTTTACACATTCACTTACACACTGAAAATATTGTATATAATTGTAAATATTGGTATCTTGTGCACTGCAGTGTCTATATTTTTTTGTACAATACACATGAGCTACTTCAGAGGTTGAACGGTAAGTAGAACCGCAGTCTGTTTGCATCTGCGGAAAATCATAACACAAATGTCTGTAAGTCGGGGACTACCAGTAGTCTTTTTGCATTTTTTCATTGCTGAAATAGTACTTTTTTTTTTCCTAACCCTTTTTTGCCCTCAGGCGTTCTGTGAGACTCTAGAAGAGGGTAACTATCGTCTGCAGAAGGAGGTGTTGGAGAAGCAGAAAGAGATCAGTTTCTTAAAGAAGATGTTGGAGGAGAAAGAGCTGTACATACACCTGCTCGAGAAGAGGATCAAGTAATGGCATCGGTTCTACTCCGTCACACTGTTATTTCACTTCACCTCAGCACTACGAGAACACTTTTAACTCCATGGTTTGTGTGTGTGTGTGTTTCAGTGGTGAGTCTCTGACTCCAGAGAGCCCGTACGGTCTGTCTGCTCAGGGCAGCGAGAGCAGTGTGGATGCAGAGAGCTCTACAGCTGAGGCGGATCAGGACATGCCAGAGGAGAGCGGGTACATCTCTTTTAATTTATTTATTTTTTCCCACAGGTTTCTCCACGTCACTGGATCTTTTTAAACTTTGAAGGATTTTCAGCAGCTCCTGGAAGTGAGACGTTTGCTTCAGGACAGAGCAGCCTGTGTATCACATGGCTTCCATACACGTCTCGTCCGTATTGATCAGTTGGCAGATTTAAAGAGTTCATGCCTCAAAACCTCTACCATACTTATTTTTCCAAACCCCCCACCCCCACCCCGCCAACCTTGAAGCTCTACTCTCACTCAGCCTTAGCATCTTAGGAGCAATACAAATTATCTTAAACGCCTTATAGAATTCAGGCCGCACAATGCACTCTCCTAACTCAATTTGGCTAATGGTTGTGGGTTGATGCATCTTGAGTGCTTTGCACTGACAGTAATACCTTAGGCAGGACCTCGTGCATCATTACGGTTAAAACACGCTGCCAAACTCTATACTCGCTCTCCGTATACCACTTTCATGCCAAAAAAAAAAAAAAAACGCAGGGTACTGTAAATACAAGTCCAATACAATAAAAAGACCCAGTATTTTGAAATACTACAAAAGATTTATTGATCAGGGAGTTTTTTTTTTTTTTTGCGTATAGATTCATAAATCATCCCGTGACTTATTGCGGAAATGTCTTGTGAGCGCATTGAAGAGTGGATGAACTCCTATCGAGCTGGGTTTTTATTTCCAACCTGCTGTGATGTATGTCTTTATTTATAGAGAAGGCTTGAAATTTATAGGTGCAGTATCCAATTCTAATCCGATACATTTATAAAATATTTCATAACAGTTTGATAACTGCCTGTTTTTGAATGATAAACCAATACACACACACTATTCCAGGCAGTCATGAACAGTGGGTATTCATGCTCATGCAGAGGACATGTGCAAGTAGAGGGAAGATGGAGGAGAAGGGGGCAGTTGGAATGAGAGCAGTAATAATTCTGGCTGCCTTGGCAGTGCATGTCATGTTAAAAAACAAAATAGTGTTTAACCAAAAAAAAAAAAACAAGTGGTTAAGACAACTTTATCTGTCCTGCAAAAAAGGACAGATAACCAATACCATATGACAGGAAGTGGTGTGTATATATGTATGTGTGTATTATGTATACATGTATTAGAGATGGAGAAAAAAATCTATTCAGTTATGAATCATGATTCTCCAAAATATTTTTTTTTGGAAAAAAAGTTTATAATGGAGATAAACCAGTGGATCAACCAGTGACCAGAATTGGCTGATTTTCTGTTTGATCAGTCATGACCGGTGATCAGGAGATATAAATGATTCTGTACAGATCGCAGAAATTTTCAGGTGGCGCAACAGAGATGCATTTTTAGGGCGTCACATTACCAAAAATCGCACATTAAAAGCCTCCAATCTGCCTTTTTCTACAAACTGTGAGCAAATTGGCCTCAAACCCACTCATTCATTACACACATGTTAAAATAGCGCACGCGCCAATTAGTCAAAACAAGCCCGCATTAGAAGCACCACATGTCCATGTTAGAAGCTCTTAGCCTCTCTGTCAAGTTGAGTTTTAATAATTTGGAGACGTTTAAGGAGGTAAAACGTCGCCGTTTCTTTATAATCCTACAGGTGGTGCACTCTGAACTATTTACACATTTTCATCCCTCATTCACATGTTCTTGGACTTTACCAAGTATATCTTTTTGTAGCTTTTTGTCTAATTTAGTTTAAATGTTAAACTCTTGTATTTGAAGTTATTTTCTATTGTTTAAATGAACTAACTAAATACACTTTAACTAATGTTATAAGGAACAGGCTATATTTAATTACTCATTAAAACATTTTTAAAGGTTTAAAATTGTAACAAAATCGTGGAAAACTGTAATATCGAATGGGGAAATTTCTAAAAAATCATGATATTTAGAGAATCGCAGTTTCAATTGAATCAGCACCGCTGTATCGTGATAATAACTAGTGAGTCCCATCCCTAGTATGTGATTATTAAATCAGTTTATCTCTGTAATTATTATTGTTTATTTTATTTTTTTCAGCAGCTGCGAGCAGCAGGCATCACGGAGCTCCTCGGCATGTTGGTGCGGCCCGACCGTCAGCAGCTCACCTCCAGTCATCCAGGTTACTCAGGTGGAGCAATGAATCAGGAATCAGGACTGCACCTTCTCTCTCTCTCTCTCTCTCTCTCTCTTTTCCCCCGTTTGTCTCTCTTCCCCGTCACTTGCACTCTCTCTTGGAGCTCCCAGTCTCTCCTAACTTCACAGTCGATCATCTGAGAGAGACACAAACAAAAGTTTCTTCTGGTTTAAGGAGAGAGAGAGAGACAAAGAGACGTTATGGATGACCACTCCATATAGAGACAGCAGAATGTCTGAGCATTAATTCAGATTAACAATATCTGCTCCGAGAGATGTCCAGAAGGTGATGAGACTTTCTGGATTTTAACCACTGACATCCAGCCATAGACTGCATCTCAAACATACGGACGAAGCCGAACTTTTTCTTTAATTTAACTTATCATGCCAAGGTGCCAACATTTACAGTTTAGCCATAGCATTTACGCCATCAATTATAGGAGATGTTTTTTTTTTTTTCTTCTTTTCATTTTTCATCTTTCTCCCTGGGCAGGAAAAAAAAAAGACATGTTTGCTTTTGGTAGCTTTGCCTTTCTTCCTGCCACTTTTATCTGTGTGAACTTTGTCTTATGGATTTGTGAGCCATTAGAAAAGAGGAAGCCAGGACCTTCACTTGGTTTACAGAATAAAGTTGTTGTTTATGAAGTAGCACGCACAGCAGGCTTTTGCTTTTTTGTTTACATGGGCAAAAAAAACAAAAAAAAACTGACACATGGAAGGGTTTTGTGCTTTTTTTTCTTTTTTTTAAATAACTCTATTTTTTGCCTGCTAGGATTTTCTTGTAAATAATGTTGGCACCTTTGAGTCATGACGGTTCACTGAGTGACAATCCAGAGACAGAGAAAAAAACTGCCTTTGCTCCAAAATTCAGTGGAGTGAAGCCCCCATGTGGCGAATGCAGATACTGCAGTCATCTTCTCAGGAAGGATGCTCTTATGACAGACTCAGAGACTGATGATCCCCCCCACTTCTGTCCTCTTCCTCCTGCTGTTGCTGATGATGATTCAGTTCTGCTGCTTCTGGCTTTTCATCAGGGCTTTGAAATGATGATGATGATAATGATAATAATGTCTAAATATTCCAGTTGGCAGGTCATTCCCAGCTGTCAGATTTAAGACTTCCCCAGTCTGAGTTTTGCCTTTTGTGTCTCTTCACTTCGCACTGTCCTTGCCTCATTCACAGAGAAATGCAATTCAGCTCTGTATAGGAGTAAAAATAGTATGCACATTGACAAACCTGCAGTGATTTGTGTTTTTTATTATTATCATTAATTTCCTGCTGCCGTCTGAACACTAAGTAAACTTTTAGAAATGTGAGTTAAGGTAAAGCCTACAGCTCCAGATAATCAGCTCCCCGTCATTTGATTAACCAGATATAGATATAGGAATATCTCTGGAAGGGAACAGAGAGAGGAAGAGAGAGCTGATTATTATCGCTCAGAGCTATTTCACGCACAGCGAAAGCGATTTGCAATTAGTCATGTGACTCACTGGATGGCTGCGAATTAACTAATTGACCCTTTAATTAATTGCACGTGGTCAGTCCGAAATCAGTGGAGTTTTGTTGTGCTTCGGTGTCGGTGTGGTCTTGAAGCGTCAAGACAAGTCATGGAAAAAGAAGAAAACAATCCCAATAGCGTGAAAATAACACACGGGTGTTTTTGTTTGTTTGTTTTGTGCACTACGTTTAAGGCATTTATTCGCTGGTAACATGTTGCACTTTAATATCTGCTGGGATTGTCAGATACGGTTCCAGCGTTTAGCCTAGCAGGCAAGGCTTCCATATGTTTGAATGCTGTGTAGAACTTCAACTGAAGCACAGTGCCTTTATCTGCACCTACTAGAATTCTGTGTATACATGCTTATTTTATTTGTGTGTCTTTGTGAGTGAGGAACAAGCACGAACCGTGCAGATCCTCCCGAAATCAACTTCCCTGCTAACATAGTGCCTTGCCTTTCTTCCCGTTATTGTCTTTTCAAATGCATGACATGCTTTGTTTTGTTTTCTCTATTTTCCCTTCCTTTAGGATTGATGCCAAATGACAAATGGCTGCTGAGGTGACTTTAGGCATTTAAACGATCCAAATAATCCTCATCTACGGTCAAATCATTAACGTGGCTACTGACAAATAGGGTCACTCGGCCGTTATTGTGATTTCTAGGATCGTACTGTTTCCATATTTAAATGTAACTAAACATTTAATGTTTCAGATCGTTATATATGATGATTAAATGTTAATTTCTTTTTTCGGCACCGGTGATGATCAGATCCACATTAAGGTTGACTGTTTACTCCTAGACGAGGCCTCATGAAATAATACATTTAATAAACGAATCTTATGCAACTGTTTAGGAGATGCAATTTAAAAAGTTCTGTTCATTCTTCTTGACATTTTTCTTGTTTGTCGTCTTGTTTAACCACGGGAAAAAAAGATTATATGGTTTTAATTTAGCATCTTTTTTTTTTTTTTTTTTTTGCAAATGTTATAAAAAAAAAAAAAATTGGTTCACCTGGTAACAATATCTTTTATCTGTTAAGGTTAATAAAAAAGTTGTCATAACCTTTGTATGGATTTGTCTTTTATCTCCACACCTTTTTGGTTTTGCCACTAGGTGTCAGAAGTTACATGTCTAAACCACCTCCTGGAGACCTGATCATTTAATTGGTCTGTATCAAGTTAGGCATTACTCCTATGCTGCATTATTAATTTAATAGACGAAGTGTGTTTGTCTCTAGTGGAACAGTTCAATATGATCAGAAACGCAACACAATCCAAAACTCCTGTATTGGCTGGAAAAGAGCTTATGATATCTCATACACATGTGTTTCTGCTGAAACCACCCCACTGTTTTAGAATTAATCCCTGCCCTACATCTTAATCCATCGTCATGTTCACAACTTTCGAGGAACCGGGAGGACGTCTGGAACTGGGAGCAAGACAGGAATGCATCCGATGGATGGATGGCTCGACAACCCATTGAGCAAAAACCGCCACTATGGATGCCAAAGTACACAGCAGTCAAACTAAATACTTAAGCACTGAAGGATGCCTGCAGTTCTACTCGGTATTAATAAATGTGTTTAAATCCCACATGGCTGGCTACAATCCATAGACATTTCAGCATTTAAATCTTCTTTGGTGAGAAGAGATTACATTTTTACTTCCTGTATCTCCAACTCTCCAAGCCAAAGAACACTTAATACAAAACAAAAATACCCAGTTGACGCCAGAGGTCCGAGGAGAATGGCCAAACCGGTTCAACCTGACAGAACATAACATTTTGTTTCAAAAGAGGTTTGCTGAATAGCATTTCTAAATGCACACACATCGAACCTTGAAGTAGATCTGCTACAGCAGCTGAGGACCACGCCGCGTACCACTCCTGTCAGCTAACAGGAAACTGAGGCTACAATTGACATTGGGTTGATCAAAATTGGACAATAGAAGACTGGAAGAACATTGTCTGTTCTGATGAGTCTGAATTTCTGCAAATTTAGTGTAAACAACATGAAAGCATGGATCCCCCCCCCGCCTTGTATCAATGGTTCAGGCTGGTGTAATGGTGCAGGTGATCTTTTCCTTGGCACACGTGAGTACTAATTGAGCCACACTCTACCTGAGTAAAATATTTCAAACTGGTTCCTTGAGTTCACTGTACTCAAACGGCGTCTCAATCCACCTTTGGGATGTGGTGGAACAGGAGATGCAGACCACGTCATGGATGTGCAGCCAACAAGTCTTCAGCGTGATGCTACTGTATGATGCCAATATGGACCAAAATCTCCAAGACCTTGTCGAATCTATGCCATGAAGAATTAAGGCAGTTCTGAAGCCACCCAGTGCGAACATACAACATTAACTGTCCAGTTTCTGTCCAGAGGTGTGGTGTGCAATTCATACTCCATCATCTAAAGGGTGTTCACTGGGCTTGAGGTTATGGACATGTCTTCATGGACGCCGTTTTGGGAATGGTGATGACTTTTTAAAAATAATTTTAAAACGCAATCTACTTTACAATAAACAATATTTCTAGATTAATGTTGCCATAAAATACATCACATGACCTTTTAGATGGAAATGATTCAAATATCTTGTGAAAAATTAGACCTTATTGAACCTTCACCTCACTAACTCTGTTTACCGTGCTGCTTTCAGGCAGAACTGGAAAAATGCATCATTCCATTTGGCCAATCCTATTATTCATCCTAGCAGCTGGTAGGCAATAAATGTGACCAAATAGTGGGATGATTTCATAAAACAAGCATTATACTGTATAATAAATAATATTACCCAATAGCATGTGTATTTTAATAGACTGTTGGCTCTTTTTTTTCCCTCCTATAAACTTCCTGTTTTAATCTCAGTGTTTTGCTTACTGGGTGTTAATTGATAGAGTGAATAAAATAATGTCCGGAAGAGGGAGATGAACAGCATATTTGTGAGACCAGCTGCCTGAAATACAGCCATCCTCCTGGCAGCCAGGTCTGTGATCTTCCATTAATCATCCTCCTTCATAAAACCTTTTCAGGGTCACACAAGGTGAACTCGCCACCATATGGAGAGAGAGAAAGGTCTGAAGACAATAAAAAAAAAAAAAACAATGATAATAATAATTTTTTCATATCTTTAACAAGGTTATGTCGCTGTTGATGAATGACGTGTACACATTCCATCCTTGACCGCATCAAATCAGAGAAACACCACCACACACCAGGGAGTTACATTAACCTCTCGATGATGCTCAAAAAGCGAGAGAATACTATTGCCAAAGAGAGGGAAAAGCTCCAAAACAGTGTCATCATCTTCATCTTGCTCTCCGGCTACATCGCTGTTGAGCTTGTGCTGATTCCTCAGAGTCCGTGTTTCTCATGGGTGATGGAGTATATGGCTAGATATCCTTGTGACTTCAGAAGACTGTGTCGGAGAACTTTCTCAGTCGTCAGGTTGTCTAGAGCATGCTTGACTGTTCTCACTCACTCGCTCATCGTCTATACAGCTTTATCCTGTATTCAGAGTCGCGGGGGGCCTGGGTCCTATCCCTGGAGACTTAGGGCATGAGGCGGGGTACACCCTAGACGGAGTGCCAATCCATCGCAGAAGGACAGTTATCCTGGTTTACCATCCTGTTTAACATTCGTATTGTCCGTCCAGAAAGCTAAAAAAACATTTTGCAAATTGTTGCACTTTGTGCTGTGAACAATTGCACTCCAACAGGGAACATTTATCCCTCTTGTTGGAAGTGAGTTTCACCACATGTCCAACTGTCTTCTGTGGAAGGACATATTTTATCAATTCCTCTGTTTTTGTTTTCCTACGTGACATTTTTGGGTCTTAATGTTTTCAAAATCAGTACGGTTTATTGAGTACAAATACAGTGACTCTATTGTTCACGTAAACAAGCTGTTTCAGATAAGGGAGGAACCTTTGACCTTGGAAGACTTTAATATGAGAAACTTTCCAACCTACCTTAGAGTGAAGAAGCTACTTGGGTGAGTAGTGGAACGTTTCTACTACACTAAGAGGAAGTCCAGTTGACATGATTCAACTTCCAGATAACCTCACCTGGATGATTGAGAATCTTCACAGATGTGGCATCTGGGTAGTTTGAACAGCCTTGGACTCACTGTCAGCTGGGCCCCATGTTCAGCAGGGTGTGACGTATTGGGTGTTCTGGAGCCTTTCAATCGCAGCCAGCATTGACTTTTCTGTGCTCCATTGGCTTTGGTCTCAGACATGGGTGGCATGGGTGAGCCTTGAGTGCCTTTGATCCTGTCACCAGTTTACTGGTATATAATTAATCAATGCTGTTCAGTTCACCTTGTAGTCGTGTTGATGTTATGGATGATTGGTGTAAACCATTGGTGTATCATATCTAAATCGATTTGGACTGTGTGTCAGAAAGTCCATCCTGGGTTAAAGTGGGTCTTCAATGTTAACTTATGCCTCAGCCATTACAGAATATGAATTCACCTTCCTTACAATCAGAATCCAGATTTCAGAAATGCTGAAAATGGTGTGAAAGTTGTTTCATCACACTCTGAGCTGTCTTGTTAAAGGAAATGTTCCAGGCCATGGTGGTGTGATACGTCCCAGGGAGTCATTAACTCCTTAAAGTGATTGATTTTCTTCCGAGGATGACCCGTCATGATGTGCTGACTAATAACATTTTTTTTATTTATTAATCAACGATGTCACTCTTTAATTTTGTTGAACATCCACCAAGAAACTTACAGCAGTAACAACCAGGCTTAATACAAAAAAAAAAAAATAAATAAAATAAAGAAAGAAAGAAATGTGCAACGTATTATGTTAATAAGAAAAGCTCAAAGATTTTCTGAAACACATTCTGAATATTCTTTCATGTTCTTAGAGTGCAGTTTCGTAATGTTGTTTGTTTTGAGTTCACTAAGCAATATGTGCGAGTCTTGTTGTAGAAGGAATCTTTCCTGGAAGTAGTGATGATCAAAAAAATTATGTTGTTATATTGAACATTTTATGTACGATTTCAATCATGAAATTCATACAAATGAGTGTCATTAGTTCCGGTCCTGGAGGACCAGAGTTCTAGATGAAAGTTAAAAGTTAGAAACGAACCTAACGAACTTCATGCTTAATTTCATTGCATGATCATTTGAAACCATTTGTGTTAGTATTTGTGTTAGATGTTCCAGTGTTCAGGGTGTCTTTTTGACCTTTTCTAAAAACGACTTAGTAGAAATCATTTCAGACATTTGGGACAGAGGCTCCACTTCATGAGTCACTCCCTAAATTGCCAAGATAATATAATAGTTATCACTTATTGGCCAAGATGTTTTAGAGGCTTGGAATAGAAAAAAAAATATCTAGAAGAGTTTAATGTGCATCACTGCAGGCAGCACAGTTGTAGAGAAGAGAGAAGTGGCAAACTGAAATAAAGCTGTATGCTACATCCTGTGATGTACAACTCTTTGGCTGCAGGGCGATGCTGTCTGGAAGACATTATCAGGAACAGCAATATCAGGTATTTGGGGAAAACAGGCCTTGGCTTTCACTTTAAAGCATTGCAATACAAAGAGTCTGTAGTTTAGATACAACACAGGATTTGTGATCTACTACTGCATGGGAATGTCCTTTACAAATTGGTATATTAATGCATTAAGATCACACTGTTTATCGGCACACACTGTACACTCCAGATTGGTGGTTTGTTTTTGTTTTTTTAAGATCGGCGTTGCCTACGCTAAAACGTACTCATACTCCAGCGCCCTTAGTTTTTCAAATCCGGTATTGATTCATTTTCAACAATAGCGGTTTGGAAAGTAGTGTTGAAATCCAAGTCACCGGTTTATATTAATGCTTTTAAGATTTTTTTTCATAGTAACAGCTCATTCATAGAACTCTGTATGGCAGATTATCTACAGGGTGGGCCATTTATATGGATACACCTTAATAAAATGGGAATGGTTGGTGACATTAACTTCCTGTTTGTGGCACAT
>JAQMYJ010000033.1:30145143-30156757 GCA_030014305.1 Clarias laeviceps
TACAAGGCAAGGCAGAGGTTTGTGCTCTTTTTTTCTCTGAGAATATTATTGGCACTCGTGGCATCTGTATATACAGCAATTCTCCATTCTAGTGGCTCAATAAGAAAACATGTTCTTCTCTCTTACACAAACAAATCTATCCACTATCTTCACTCCTTTTAAATATAGGAATTATCTGAGTATAATTGTTAATCCTTTACAATAATCTATGTCTCTTTACAAATGCTATCCTTCTCCTGTTCTCAGCATTGCTATAATTTTCTAAACAGATCTCGGGAATCATGAAAAACCCTCAAACGCTGTTTTCCCAGGGACATGCGGAGTATCAAGGCTCACAAGCAAAGTTAAGCATTTTCATATCACTGCCTTTGTTATATTCATGTTATGGTCACCAATTGCAGACTAGCAGATTACTCTAGGAATTTTTTCTCAGAAAAAAAAAACTATTTCTGTTCATGCATAATTAACATTATCCATCCATCCATCTCTCTCCATTTTCCATACCATTTAATCCTGTGTAGAGACAAGGAGCGTGGAGCCTGTCTCAGAGGCAGGGACAGCTTGCGTAGGGTGCTAACTTAGCCAAGGGCACCCCAGGGCACAAGCACACACACTTGCACTTGCACATCCAATCATACAATGCGGGCAATTTGTAAATGACAAGGGATGACCTTTAGTACTTAGAGGAAGCCCACTAAGCAGGGGGAGAACAAGAAGAATTCGTATTGGAAGTGATGCACATAGGATGGAATGTACACACACAGAAAGAGCTCAATGTCTGTATACAATTGCAAAGAAAGTAACAGTTTGTGGAAGGAGTCTCCAATGTAAATGGGATAAATTTTGGACACACACACACACACACACAAACACACACATAAACATCCTGGAGTTAAAACATGTTCTGCAGTGGTTTAAAGGTTTTGAGACTGGGAATAAATTGCATGATGCAGACATTAAACATGATGACTAACACCCTAAAGCAAATTTTATGTTGATTTCTCTAATATGACAGCAATTTGTCAACTCATATCAATTTGGAATATTTATTTAAAAAACTACACATCATACATTTGATCCAAAAAAAAAAAAAATGTTTATGCTTTTGTCACGAATGATACTGTGCAAAAGTCTTAGGTTGTTAAAAAAAAAAGGTTTTTTTTTAATGTTTATTTTATGACATCATTAAGTCAGTACAATAAACTATTCTGAATTCCAAATATTAGCATTTCAGCAAAATGTTTACTCTTACAGGAAAGTATCTGTCGGCCAGAAAAGAAAGCAGCATATTATGTAAAGGACCAAAAGAAAAGAGAGAGAGAGAAAATCAGGCTTTAGAAGGTCTGTGGCTGGTTCTGCAGGATGTTCAGTGAATCTAGTTAATTACCTTAGAAAACTGCACAAATTGTACGTAAGACTATATTTTAAGCGGAGGCTCATCACCCCAATTATTGAATTTGTTTCATTAATTACTGTTTACTGTCTTTTATAGTATAGAGATATATATTCTTGAGAAATAGGATGGCAGGAAAATCCACCTTGCAAGAATTTTCTTACATTATAATAATACAAGCAACAAATAACACTGCAAAGTCATTGGATGGATGGATGGATGGATGGATGGATCGATGGATAGATAGATAGATCGTTCGTTCGTTCGTTCTTTATTAATCCCAAAGGGAAATTTAAGATGAAGATGCTTTCTATAAGTGCAGTATGTCACCATTGTATGTTAAGAATGTTTTATATTTAGTTTTAACAGTTATATATCGTTTATGTTCAGAAGGAACTAAGATATAATACCCCCATTCCACTGAGCCGAGTTTGTTTAGCGTTTGTTCGTTAGCGTTGTTAGCGCCCAGAGGAAAGTTGGAGCTTGTTCAAACTAATTTTATTTTATTCCTAAAATATTTAGAATTTAGTGTTTTAGATCATTTCATTTTAATCAAAACTTTGTAAAACATGAGAAAAATCTCTTTCCAGAAATTTTATTGCAATATTTATACATCAAGTTTCATTAAATTCCAGCTACAATAAAAGCACATTGTGCAAGTTACATCAAAATTTTTTTTATATTTACAATAAAAAACATGTTAATCACAAAAATACTTCAGGACTTGATATAACATTGTTAAATTCCTAAAAGGCTCCCTACTGAAACATTATCATGTTGCTAACACTTCATTAAAATGTGCTGTAGAGTCGTTTTCAAGTCCTTACAAATTTATTTAAATCATTAACGAAATGATTTTGAAATGATACAGACGGATTTCAAACTGGGACACATTAGCAGGTTAGTAGCAAATTCGGCTGAGCGGAATGAGGGGGGGGGTGTTACTTTGTCATAAGTGGGGTTTTATTGTTATACTGGTAAATAACTTGTATAAATTACAGTAAGATAAAATGGTGTTTCTCCAGGACTACACATGGTGCAACACATACAGTAGCCATAGTGTAGTACAGGACACAAGACTACATACAGTAAACCACATGTACAGAACAGTGTAATATGAGTGCAGGACAATAAATACACAGAATAATAAGCAAATAAAAGTACAGTGTTTAACACCCAACAAAAGAGCATTGTGTGGGAAAGCTGTTGCAACAGTGGACTGTAAAGTATTGCGCAATGTAGCAGCAAACATTTAAAGTGCATAATCTTAACAAGCATTTACTGTAACTTTCAACATTATGGCCTCCATACTGTATGTTCTGCATCTCATTAAACCGTAACCTTAAGTGCTTTTATAAACATTGTAGAGCTAGAATAATGTTAATTAGAAATGACATTTAAATAATGTTGTTGTATTTTGTGTAATTAGCGGTACAATTAAGTCAGCAAGGCATGAAAGTGTGTTAGAGTATGCTTCAGGACCTCTTATAGGGCACAAATGTTTTTCCACACTGCTTGGAGGTTCATGAATGCCACATGTCTTGTAAAAACAAACATGCTTCTGCGAGTGAGTAATGAATAATTTCATTAGTGCCCAGCTTGACAAATGTAAAACATTTGTATGTAATGAAAAGAAAGTGGAGATTTCTACGTAATGAGGCGATGTCTTTTTTCATCATTTCATTACTGTAGGGCGTTTGTAATTAGACTCTAATTACTATAAATTCTTCTCTCTCTCTCTCTCTCTCTGTCTCTCTCTCTTTGTGTGTATTTCATTTAGAAACCGCTGGCTGATCTTGTGTTGAAAGCCCCTCGCTGTTCCAGACTGAAAGAGAGCTGTACTCCTGATTCACACTCACGCTGCTGCGACCCTTGTGCCTCCTGCCACTGCCGCTTGTTCAATACAATCTGCCGCTGCTGGAAACTGGGTCATCACTGTCAGAATAAACCTTAAGACAGAAGCAGATATCAAAGTGTGCTGTAGTCTATGGATGGTTAAGCCAGTTAAAGTATATGTTGTATATGATAATGCGTCATTTAACAGGTGTAAATAGTGAAGTTTACGGCTTGTGCTTACATTTGTAGAACGCCTGCAGAATTTAATAGAAGATAATCCTGTAATAGGAACTCGCATCTTTTCATTCACTAGGACAGAACCGAAACCTCTGATCTATCACAAATTTAACATGTAAATTGCAGGTCCATTTATCACTATTCTTTTTTCAATAAACACTCTGTTACTGAGACAACATTAACCTCCACTTAGATGAAAAACACAAGTAAATCTGCTGTTTGTTCCTCTGTTATGCGTTTTTTCCAGACTCAGAAGATAAAACCAGTACAGTATGTTAAACAGAATGGAAGAGGTTAGTGTTTATAAAGATTTTGTGATAACAGTTAGTCCAAAGTCTAAAAGCCAAAATCTATGTAGCATGTCATCCAGTACAGACCAAAAAACCTTTAACTTTTACTGCAGTGTGAACTGACAGGACACAGAATATTTTTTATTTATCCCGTCCAATAATTTAGGCCAACATTTTTTTGAAAATCCGTGGTTTGTCTGTCAATAACGTTTCCAGATGTGTCCTTTGTACTAAGTCGACAAAAGGGCTACTCGTATGTTTTTCATCCCAGACATCTGACTAATTTAGACAAAGGTGTTTGCCATGAATGAACATCCTGGTAAAGTCAGATGTTTTCATGGAAGATCTGATGGTGATAACAATATCTGTCCCTGGGAGCAGGTGGATTAAGAGTTGATCAACTGGGCTCATATGAGGTTCAAGAAAATAGGATTTTCTTTTCTATTTTTTTCAAGATCACCCCCCTCCACCCTCCAACCCCCTGTAAACAAATTTACACTGGCCATATCTCAGAAACAGAACATGATACATAATAAATACATAACTCAAAAGACCCAGAATGCAACAAACCAAGAAATAGAAGCCTGGCTAGATTACAGTTGATGAGTCAGGCCTGCCTGGAACGTTCAAGCCTTGGATACATTAACAAGGCATCCTCCCATGGATTCTTTGGTTAGATTAATGAGGTTTCGATTTCCACAGTTGAAGGCTTGGAGAGGAGTAACAGCATGTTCCTCAGGACGTGACATGGACTACCTCAGAGATTGAGCAGCAGCATCTGTATGGACAGAACAACAATTTGAAGCTCCCTTTCATTACCCCAAATGAAGAGTTCCAAACTCTTCATTGTGGCCAAAATGAATTTTTGGCCACCAAAAATTCATTTTGGTGGCCAAAAATAGGGAGGTTTGACCCTTTTAAGAGTCCTGTGACCCCGACAGCAACATCTTGTTCTTAAAGATCTCAGGCAGGGTTTCAGGTTAGGACAGGAGGGCAGCAGAATTGGTGGATGGGGGCTGGTCCAGGTAGTGGCAAAACATCACTCTATGACAAGACACAGGGGAAAGACAAGAGGGCACTAATTCAGGATGTGGTGTGAGCATCAGTTGAGGAGGAATGAGTCAGCAAGATAGTGGGGATGAGGCAGCAGTGAGCCTGGAAAAAATGGAAACAAATAATCTGGACAAAGCTTTGGAAAATGAAGCACCATCATATAACATTAATAAACAAACTGTCTATGATGTTATGCCTAGCCCATCAATTTTTGTTTTTACTGGATCTGCTTGCCCATTGTATGTGAAAGGTGGGATCCTGGAGAAGATCCTCAGCTGCTGTCCAAAAGCCCTGTCGTGGGGTTCTATTGATGATGGCACAACCAAGTGTTGAAGGCCATCGCAGATACTATCTAAAGTGGGTTTGGCAACTCCAAGTGCCTCCATCAAGAGAAGAAAACCATAACCTTTGTGGTGGAGAGACGCTGAAATCAGCTGCTGGGAGCTCCTGTTCTGGCCTGCTAGCAGTGGTGCAAGACTGGGAGCTCTTAGTTGACCTGGAAAAACAAGTGTTGCACCAATAACAGTAAGGCCAGACATGGTCCTGTGCCAGGAAGCCTCCAAGCAGGACATTATGTTGATGTTGAAAGATAATGTAACACCCATAAGACAGCCAGTGACCCCAGGTTACATTATTGATGATGTGTACACCAGAAGGTGTATTATGAAGTGTATGATGTAGATGTTTTGTTTGCCATGGGGAAGGCCGGGTTCGATTCCCAGCCAGTGCCCAAACCCCCCAGCCACTGGACGCAGTGCCAGTCCCAAGCCCGGATAAATGGGAGGGTTGTGACTGGATATTCCGTTGTGGCGACCCCTTGCCGGGAGCAGTCGAAAGACCAACAACAACAACATAAGGTGTTGGAGAAGAACTGTAGTTGCCAAAAGCATTCATCAGTAATGATGAGAAAGAAATATGATGAGCTCAAATTGAGCGCAAACAACACTTAATGCTGGTGCCAGTATATATAAATGCTATTGCCAATATATGAATCATCACTGAGTATACAGTTAATTTGTTTATTGTTTTATCCCCTAACCGAGTTCTTAGACTGAGGATATTCTTAGTACATGGCCTAAGGATTTGGAATGAAAATGGTGTTGTTGTTTTTTCCCGACTACAAAGCACAGCTGGAAACGTATTTTATCAGGAAACAAGTTCTTGTTAAAAGTTTTTGGAGTTGTTACTTGTGGATGGGATAGGGTGCCCATCATTAATATATTATATATATATATATATATATATATATATATATTGCTGTCTCCTAGTAGCCCTTAAAACTCATTTAGCCATTTTTTGTTTTGCTTTATTTAAACATACTGTACTGTATATAGGACTCAGCATTGTGCAGTACAATCTATGCAATATGTTTAACTGAATTGTATTTTATTTTAGCCAACTATACAAACTGAACAAATAATTAGAAAATGGTCAACATAGGCAAAGAAATAGCACAGATACACATGATCACATGTTTTTTCTGGTTGTTTTCGGGTTGTTTCTATGACCAAAATAATAATAAGAGTGTTATATAATAATAATAATTGTTATATAACAATGTAGTGGCGAAATTTACACTTTATGTCTGCAGCCTCTGCGTTAACACACACCGGCAAGGCTTCCACATATAAACAGTATACTTTTTTTTTTTTTTTTTTAATATTTTGGCCTATGCTGTGATGACGGCACACACAGTATCTGTGCCACTTGGCTTTTAAGGTTAACTGCCAGATTTGTCTTCTTGTTTTTTGTGTTTCTCCATTAAGAGAAAAAAGAGGTGCCATTAAACAGTGTGTGGTTTATAGTAAGCAGTTGCAGAGATGGACACAGTCTTTTAATTAGCCAAGAAAAATTAAATGAAGAATGCTTTCCATCTGTAAAACAGCAGGATGTGGAGAAAGAGCGAGAGATTTTTTTTGGGGGGGGGCAATAAACAATGCATGCTTTATACTAAGAATCTTCAGAGAGAGAGAGAGAGAGAGAGAGACGTAGTCCCTTAACTTAGCCAAGACAAGATTAAGTGACCAATGCAACTCTGGCCGGCCAGTTTTGTGTGTAGAAGCTAAAATACTTAAGAGGCTCTTATCTGGATTCACTCTTGTGTACTCTTATGTAACGCCAAAGAATGTTACTTCGTGTAATTGTCTATGAAACACTGGGAAACACTATTATAGACTAATGGCTGTGGTGTGTAAAAATGATGATTGTGTCCAGATTGTCTGGCTTCAGCGCTCATAAATCATGTGGCAATGCAAAAGATTAGTGATGGAAAAATAAAAATGAGAAATATATCTAAATGTCATCTATGGTTTGCTCAACATTTGGGGTGTGCCAAAGAATGCTTTCCATCTGAAAAGCACCATGATGTTAGAGAGAGAGAGATTTATGATATGTTAACGAGAATTGTTCTGAAATATATTTTATAATCTCCTTTGGAAAGTAAATTAGTCAGTGGCCTGCTCATTTAAATGCAAGCTACTTTGGATCAGAAGAAAAAGCTTTAATAGCATAATTTTGTGATTTGGCGCCATCTATTGGTCATTATGGCTACTGCATGAGCAGTGCTGTGTTAATGAATAGGGATTACTGACCATGTCCAATTTAATTCTACTGAAACATAATGATAACTGAAATCACCTAAACAACCCTGAACAAAAGTTTACATATCCTTAAATGTTTGGCCACATTATAAACACACAGGTTGACACAAACATACACAGGTTTAAATGGCTATTAAAGGGAAATTTCCACGCCTGTGACTTATTGTAATTGTAATTAGTGTCTGTGCACTAAACAGGCAGTGAGTTTCATGAGGTGATGCACTGACTTGGCTGGATACTGCACCACGGGGAAAACAAAAGAACTGCAGATAGACCTGCGTAATCAGGAAGCTGGAATAGGATATAAAAAGATATCTCAATACTTGAAAATGCCTGTTCAAAGGAAAGGTGGAAAAGGTGGAAAATAAGAGGTTTTGTTGATACTAAGCCACGGTCAGGTAGACCAAGAAAGATTTCACCCAGTACCGGCAGAAGAATCGTTCGGGACGCAAAAGAAAAACACATAAACAACTTCGAGAGAAATATAGGCTGCTCTGTGGAAAAATAAAAGTGGTGGTGTTGTTTTAAGATGCAAGGTTGCTTAAATTTTGGCCCTATACTGTTTGTGTAGACCCTATACAAAGGCAAATTCCTTGTACATGGAAATGTGCTTGGTGAAATAGTGATTTAGATTTAGATCTTGCACTACATTAATTAAATATTATATTCTCTTTGGGTTTTCACTCTGTTTTGGGGAACCCTTTATCAGTAGAATATAAAGTAATATAATGTAATGTAACAGAAGGTAATAGAATAGAATAGAATAGAATAGAATAGAATAGAATGGCTTTATTGTTACCATGAAAGACTAATAAAATGTGTCCTGTATCTCCGACATGACAGAAGAATCTGTTGAGGCGATGACTGTTTACTGTAACAACTGTGGAACTCACAGATGTTGAACACACTTCAGAATATGCGATTATAGGAAGGAGAGAAAAAAAATCAACTTCTGGGCGGCAACTTTGAAAATCATAAAAGTATGAGTAAATTCTGAAAACAGCATTTTTTTGGATTCTTGTGAAACTTTAAATAAGAATTGTTACATCACAGACTTCAGTTTGGAAAAGCCAGTTGTATAGAATGCATGGAGCAAATCCACAATATTTTTCCAAGTTATTTTTTAAAGCTCAGAAATATGAAATAAGGAGGATATGACATAAGTACTCAAGCATTCATAATTATTGATCCTGACTGTTTCCATTATCGTGCATATCCTTTTATATCTAAGGCCTGTCTCTTAATTATGAGATGACGGATAATCTCCAGATGGAAATTATCCGCAGAGAACTAAACGCGTTAACGCACCCAAGACACATTACAGATTTTAAACGTGATCACGTAAATCAATCCAGAATGCCTGAGATGCATTTTAATCACAAGTGTACTGCAAATGCATGCATTTGTTTAAGAAATATGACATCCCAAAACTCTACAGATAAGTGACTCCTGTCATGAACGCCTGTAAAACATAACCAGGATTAAAACTATTCACACAGTAACTGAAAAGAGGAACAACATGGGAAAGTTATTCAAATGTAATGACCTTTTGCCTACTATGCAGCTGTAAGTGTAAAGGCATGTTGATAACATATTATCTGGATACCCTTCAGATACCAAATGCATGAAATAGCCAGGACTAAATGTGTCTTAGTTTGTTTGTATTGCCGTTAATAGTGATAATTATACTGTATCAGTGGATGTTTTATCATGAAGGAGACCAGAATGCCACGAGAAAAGTGCACTTAGGTCTATATTGGATCTTTTTTTTTTTCTTAAAGCTCATTATGTTATTTTATGTTATTACTACTGTAAGTGGAATTGTGTGTTAATACTGTACTTCTGTATGCACTGATCAGCTGTAACATTAATTGATATTGTGTAGATCTTCCTTGTGCCACCACAGCAGCTCTGACCAAGCAAGGCATGGATTAAACTGAGCTCTGTTGTGGTATGCTGTTGTTTCTGGCAGCACGACTTTAGGAGCTGGTCCTTTAAGCCCTGTAAGTTGTGATTTGGGCCTCCATGGATCCGACTTGATTGTCCAGCACTTTCACCCAGATGCTCTGAGGAATTCCGAGGCCAAGTCCAAGACCTTGACCTCTTTGTCATGCTCCTCAAACCTATTCTGTAATAATAATAAGAAGAAGAAGAATACATTTTATTTATAATGCACTTTATATTTGAAGCAAATCTCAAGGTGCTACAAATTACTTTAACCCAAAAGCTCTGATGAAGTTTAAGATAAGTTTTAAGACCAGATTTCTGTGGTATCCTCAGGTACTCTGAAAGAGCATTCCATAATCTAGGTGCCGCTGAGACAAAATTCTGTGCACATTTTGCATTGTGTTGAAAGAGGCCAGAGGGAATACTGATGCCATGAAGGGTTGAACTTGTTCTGCAACCATGTTTAGGTACTGTAGGTATTGCTTCTGTCACCTTGCCTTGTTTCTATAGTGCATCCTGGTGCCATGTCTTCATGATGTCAAAGAAAACATGATAAATCAGACCACAGGTCACATGGTGGAGAGTGGATACACAGTGGACTACTCATGTTCTCACACCTTTCCATCCAGCTGAACTACTTGAAGTGCTGAAGTACTGTAGATCCAACCTGAAGAACTAAGCTGCCACTCTAATGAGATTATCAATGTTATTCTCTTCTCACTGTCTGTGCTTTTGATGTTATAGCTGATCAGTGCATAAACGTATGATGTTTAGGAAATATATTATTACACAAAATTAGATATGCCAGTTAGAAATGGCAAGTTTCTTTTTCACTCCTGGTTTCACACTGATACTGATGTCTGATATTGTTTTCTTCAAAAACCAAATTTTCTTTTAACTAAACTGCATTAAAGTACAACTTTGTTGTATTAATAAAAACACTTATGTATACAGTAATACAGTTCATATAATAAAATATAAAGCAAAATATTTACACAGGCAAATCTCTTTATAAGTAAAATATTCCCTTTTCCGAATTTAATTCCTCTCATTTGATACATGATATGTTTTCTCAAATGTCTGATCTGCTCATTACTGGTACTGATAATCATATCGATGCCATCTCTACCACAACATTGTCTTAAAGTGAAAAAACACTTTGTTGTACAATGAAGGATAATTATTTTTTGTAGTGTGGTTGACAATGTAGGGTTTATTTACAGCCTCCTGAAAAAAATATTATTAATAATATAATAATAATAATATAATAATAATAATGCTAAGCATTTCTGTTATCCAGAAGAAATGTTTTGCGATCTTGAGCAATCACAGACATTTTTTTTTAACATTATTGTTCTCTAAGTAAGAACTGCTTAAACGTCCAAAACGATAAAATATGAAAAAATGTCTAATTTGAAACCTGGTACACTTAGTGAATTACTTCATACTAGTAATTAAGATGTAATACATCAGAATAAAACTTTAATCATAGAAAAAAAGTTATGATAACTTGAAGAGCATGGTGTATCGTTTAGATGTGAAAGCTTCGCGTTTTATGCGAAATCATAATTCTTTATTAGATCATAGATATTGATGATGTAGGAACAATACACTGACATGGTTTAATCTGAAATATAAAAGAACAAATCTTATACTTATTAAAGCTTATAACTCATGGTATATTATACGTCATAAATCTTATGATAAAACACAAAAAGGTTTAACATGACCATTTTATATAAATAAAAAAAAGACCTTTGAGTATTTTTTTTATTGGAAAAGGTGAGAAACAGAGAATATATGCTTGGTAGAAGATGAAAATATAGCATGTTGATTTCTAACTGCTCGTATATGAGTTATGAGTTTCATTAAAGTTATTTCACTGACAGATTTTTCTCAAGTTTAAATTAAACCTAAGTGATTTCTGTTTTGTTGTTGTCCTTGCTTTTTGTATGTGTGTGTGTTGGAAAGACCAGCTTGTTAATGAAACTATCATAGCCCCTAGATTTTACACTGATGTTAATCATTCATTATTGTGGAGTTGCACCACCAGGGTTGAGGGTTCGAGTCCCACCTTCAGGTCTGTTTGTGTGGAGTTTGTACAATATATTCTCCCTGTGCTTGGTGGGTTCTCTCCTGGTACTTCGGTTTCCTTTACACTGTAAACCCTAATGCTCAAAATAATTGAACAAATTGAGTACTGTTAACTTAAATAATTACAATTAGTTCAAATTAATAGACCTTGATGAGTATTTAGA
>JAQMYJ010000033.1:30156857-30169844 GCA_030014305.1 Clarias laeviceps
TTATAATTACTATTAAATAGTATGAGTTAGGCTACTCATTAATGCAAATAAAGAATGATTAATATGAATGAGTACAAGAAACTCATAGTTTTGTTTACTTAAAATTGAAAACATCATTACTCAAAAAATTTGATGTAACTGATTACCTCAAATCTTTTGAGTTTTGCTATAACAGTGCAAAGACATGCACAATTTGGCGCTTCCAAATTGCCCATGGTGTGTGAGTGAGTGTGTGCATGCTTGTACTCCGCCTCCCTTGGGATAGGCTCCAGGCTTCCTGAGACAATGAGTGAGAATGAGTGAGTGTTAGTCCTCCTCAGCTAGATGTCACAATGAGTTGTAGTGCAGCCTGTATAGTGCTGATGAATTAGTAGACTGAAGTGGTTTGTTACTGTACGTGGTCCAGGGGGGTCTCGGTTAGCCTAAAGTCTGGGTACCATCCACGGTCTAATGGTCAGGTTAAACCAGCCAACTAAGAAACTGGTACTTTCCTGAAAGCCTATTGTTCAAAGCACTAGGGAGACTGGGCCCAGTCCCTTTTGTGGGCTAAACATGCCCAAGATATACATAGGTTCCTCAACAGTAGATGAGTGGTTCAGAAAAAGTGAAAAAAAATTGAGTGAAACACACTAGCGTCTGAAGAATGGAGCCAGGAACATCAAACGGACTGCATAGCACCACCAGTCAGGAGACCATGTGTGCCTATCAACCCAGGGTCTCCAGAAGATTCCAGGTTGCAAAAAATGCCGATGCCAGATCCATTGGACCTTATAGAATCCTGAGCCAAGTCACTGATGTCATGTACAAACTAGACCTATCACAGCTGCCTCAACCCTTCATTTCATGTCTCATGTGTAAAGCTGGTCTCCCCACAGGCCCCTTCCACCTCCCACAACCCCTCTTCATCAACAGACAACCAGCATACCAGCAAGGAATTCATGCCGCAGATAAGGGAGTGGGAGGGCCACGGCCCCGAGGAGCACATGTGCGTTCTGACATACTCAGCCGTTTACTCCGTCATGATTTTATGCAGTGCACCCGGAATGGGTCCCTGGTCTCTGTCCCAGACGAAGCCCATGCTAAAGGTCAGCTCCTGGACTGATTGGTTCAGTGGTGGTTCAGTCATAACACAGTCTCGAACTCCACGTGTTACACATCACAGTCCACAAGTATGGCCATCACAGACTATAATTCGTAACACTGCACTACACGGTGACGTTCACAATCGACCGAGCTCTAATCAAGCACACTTGTTTGTAATCACTCATTCTGGACTCATCCTCAGTGTGAACTAAGTGCTCAGTTTGCTAACATCTGACATTTACATAGACTTGATTGTCAGTTAGGATTTTTTTTCTCAGTCTTGTCTTGCTCTCTGTTTTTTTTTTGATTTTGGATTTGCCGGTGAGACTCTGTTTGCACATGGACTGTCTTCATGGCTGACTCTATTTTTGACTCTAACTTGTGTCTTAGATTTGTCTGTCTGATTTATATTTTTGAATTAAAGACATATTAATCTGCAGTTGTATCTGCCCAAACCTCTTCATTCTCACACATACGGTACACTTTTAACAGTTTTGGTTTTTCCTACACCATAAAATCATTAAATGAAAGGAAATGAAAAGTTCCAAATGAACACAAAAAAAAAATCTAAATATTAGAAAATGAATAAATAACCCCAACAATTATGTTTCATAATAATAACAATACCAGCATATACAGAGTCAGGCAAAGAAAATGTATACACACTTCAGGAAAAGAAAAAAATGTATAAATATTTTAATATACAATTTATTGCTTTATGTTATATATTAATATATGTGATAATATTATGATAATAATATGATAATATTATTATGATAAATTTATCATACTATTTTTCTTTAGTGTGTATACATGTTTTTGGCTGACTGTATTTGTAAAGGTTTTTAGGATTTATTGTTATTTTTCATATTAATATTAGGTAAGATTAGTCTAAAATTCTTAGATGGGGTCAATTAATAATAATAATAGTAATAATAATAATAGTAAAATTTTATTCATATAGCCCTTTTAAGAATGGTCATTGGTGCAAACCGGCTTTACAGAATTGAAAAGAAAATTAGGGAAATGATTTTGAAATATGTGAAAAATATGTATATATCAATAATTATAACAACAACAACAACATCAATAATAATAATAATAATAATAATAATAATAATAATAATAATAATAATATGTATTAATTAAGCCAACCAATCATTTTAGACCCATTTTTTTTGGGAAAAAAAGACAAATCTTTCATAATATTATTAAGAAATATGACAACAAATTCTAAGAACCTTAACTTACGTATGCTTTTAACTACACGGTGCGCTTCCGCTTACGAATCACGTGACTCCTCCATTGGCGTTCCACGGTTGCTACGGCAACATGACTGACTGCGACCACATCCAATCGTCACGCTGCGGCTCATCGCGAAGTTCCTGGCCACGGGTGGCGTAGAAGGCGGAACTTTGAGGTTATGGGGAAACCGCGTACTCGTGTGTGTGAAGCTGTCACTCAGAGTGGCCTGAGAGAAATGGCGCAGTCGTAGCTGTAGCTGTCCGGCTATAGCCCTGATGCTCTGTTCACACCGCGCACACACACACACACACAGGCGCAGGACTGAAGGACAGAGGGACTGACACTGCCAGCTCCGGCCTCGGTGAGTTAATGCACAGCAGTGATTGTGTGTCTGCAGTTACTGTGGAATAGTGGTGTGTGTTTATAAAATCTCTGTGATGGAGCTGAAAGCTGGCTGTATCACACACGGTGTGTGTGTGTGTGTGTGTGTGTGCGCGCGCGCGGCTGGAGTTAAAAATGGCGATCAGCAGTGTGCAGGCCTTAGCAATGGTGTATGTGTAGCCTGCTCACTAGGTGGTTTACTGTCAAGCATGTATACACACACAGCGAGAAAACAAACAAATATACGAATGAACAACAACAACAACAACAACAAAATGTATCCGGTGTGTGCACGTGACCTCCGTCTGATCTCTAGGAAGCTCGCGCTTTGCTTTTGCTTTAATAAAAACAACCGGTGTTGCTAAAACTAATCTAACAATCCCAAATCATTTGGCTTTATAACTATCTCAACCAGCTTAACAAACAACTAACTAACTAACTGAACAGTTATTTGTGTCCAACAACAGAGATTAGGGTTAATAACGTCTCTGAGAATTCCAAAATTAACGTTAATAACGTCTCTGAGAATTAAAAAAAATAACGTTAATAACGTCTCTTGAGAATAACGTTAATAAAGTCTGAGAATTCAACTCTTAACGTCTCTGTTGTGTAGCGCGCGACCGCTAAGTTAACCGTTACACCTAACCACCCAGTTAACCAGTTAAGATTATCCAGTAAACCCTTATGCAGTGACCCTTACCATTACTAAAATCTAACACCTAAAAAGTATCGTTATATCCTGGGAATAATGTACGAGTTAGCTTGATATAGCAATCCTAGCTAGCATGTTACAGAGCTAGCATGTTACAGAACAGCACCAGCTAGCAAAACAGCTAGTTATTTACACAACTGAACGAAAGAGCAAGATATGCCTTAAAGGCTATTTTAAAGTGGCAAACATAATGAACTATATTTTGTCTTGTTTACTTGTTTAGAAATAAGTGGTTTGTTGTAGGTAATGTTGGCTTGTGGTTTATTTGATGGTGAAATATAATGTGACACAAGGAGTATTAACTTTAACTTGAGCATAGCTGGCATTTTAGTGTTGATATAAGTGTGCGTGTCTTTGTGTGTGTGTACACTATATGGACAAAAGTATTTGGCCAAACCTACATTGACATTGGATACAAATATACATACACTTCAGTTTGGAGTTGGTCCCCTTTTTGCAGCTACAACAGTTTCCACTCTTCTTGGAAGGCTGTCCGCAAGATTTTCAAGTGTTTCTGAGGGAATTCGTGCCCATACATTCTGTAGAGCATTTATGAGGTCAGGCATTGCTGTTGGACGAGAAGGTCCTGGCTTGGAATCTCTGTTCCAGTTCGTCCCAAAGATGCTTGATGGGTTTGAGGTCAGGGCTCTATGTTCGGTCCGGTCTAGTTCTTCCACACAGAACTCCTCAAACCATGTCTTTATAGTCGTTGCTTTGTGCACTGGGGGGGCACAGTCCTGTTGGAATAGAAAAAGTCCTTCCCCAAACTGTTGCCACAAGGTTGGAAGCATAACATTGTCCAAGATGTCTTGGGATGCTGAATAATTAAGATTGTTCTTCACTGGGGATAAGGCCTGATTGAAACAACTGAATTCAATAATTAAAATTGTGGGTCTAAAGATTTACTCTGAAAGTATATCCACATCTCAGACAGGATATAACCCTGGTAGTAAATTCAGTCCATATGCGGAGAGTGTGGGTTTTTCTTGTTCATGCTTACAAAAAACACTGTGCCACACATCATGTATTATCTTATTTTTTCTTTCCTCGCTATTTTTCTGGAGTTTTTTGTAAACAGACTGTTGATAAACTATATCATCTGATTGTATTAATAAATAAGTGTGTATTTATTTAAACAAATGTGTTTAATTTCCGGGAGTCTGACACTAAGGGTGCTTTTTACCTCCTTTACCTTTGTGTACGGTGTGTGTACAGTTAATAATGTGCTTGGTTTTGGGTTTACACTGAATGCAGTTAAATAAGTGTTGGCAGGGTGTTCATAAAGGCGCTCGTTTTTAGCAATGTTGAAAAACTTGACGAAATCAGTCATCATGCCAGGTTTGTATAGAGAACTGTGAGAAGGAGCAGGCAAAGAAGAAATTCACTAGATACTGTTGTTGTTAGTCTTTCAGCTGCTCCCGTCGAGGGGTCACCACAGCGGACCATCTAATCTGCACACAGCTTGGCAAAGGTTTTACTGACGCAACCTTCCTGTTTTACCCGGGTTCTGTCCTGTTCCACACCTGAGTATATATTGCTGCATTCAGACTTGCCTAATAAACCACACCGAGGTGGACAATCCACTGGGCTTCTAATCAAACCGGCCGTGTAATAATCACACTGGCTCATTAGCTCTATGACCCCTTGAGGTTAGCGTAAAGAAGCAAAGCGAACACGGAATGCTAATATCGGCACCGAATGCTAAAATCTGACGTTAGAAATTTGTACAGTAGTCTCGCCGTGAGTCTCCCACTGTCCGTGTTTTCATCAGCTTTGGCTTGCATGCTGTGAGAAAATCACTTCCAGCAAGCTGTCGCTTTGCAGCTCCTAAATGGTTTATTTTGACTTCCAGCCTACTGTTTTTATGTTTCCAAGGAAACAGCTGTTGTGTGTTGCAGATGTGTGTCCGAATCCCTGTGGCGGCCATCAGCCACAGGTGCCAAAACAAAGAAATGCAGGACAGCTATGACCGAATGTAGGTTCTGTTGCCAAACTGAATTCAAATAGTTTGTTTATAAGTTATATATTGTACATGCATGCATACATACATACGTGTGTGTGTGTGTGTGTGTATATATATGGCATTTATAAATTGATTCTGTGTGCCAAATCATGTATCACCATCATCGATTTTTAAATGATTTATTACATTTATAATAAAGATCCACTGGTCGATCAGCCACAACTGGCTTTTTTTTTTCTTCCAGTTTGATCAGCCCTGACCAATCATGTTGGACATAAATGATTTAATGAAGAGTGCACAAGCTTCTGAGTGGCGCAACAGAAATAAATTTTTATTGTGTTACATTCTCAATAGTCACAATCGTTAATAAACCTCCGATCTGCCTTTTTCTCCAAGCTCTGTAAACGAGTTCGTCTCAGACCCACTCATTACTGCATTTCATTGGCATTGTACATGTACTTTGCCCAATAACAATTAAGTTGAATCTAATCTAATCTAATTACACACGCTTACACCTCTAAAAACACTGCGAGCGCTAAAACTTTATAATCTTACTTGTGGTGCACTCTGTTCAATTAAAGTAAAAAATGTTAAACTCTTGATGTAATTTTGTATTATATCAATGCTGCGTGAAAGTGAAAAGTGAGAGAACTAATGCAATAAGAAACAGGCTAATTTAATTCCTCATGTTCAATTCAGTTGTGAAGCTGCTGAATAAAGCTAAGGTATAAAATAATAAGTAAGTAAAGTAAAAAATAAGTAACTGCAATTATTTTTAAAGGTTTTAAAATTCTGACAAAATTGGAAAAACTATATTATTAAATTGGGATATTAATAAAATCGTGATACTGAGAAAATTATTTATTTATTATTTACATTATCATAAATATTCATTAAATTGGCTCTTGGGTATCGTGACCAGGTTGCCTTGATAGCAGCCTTCTTCTCGTCTTTGTTAATTGATCACTGTAGCTGAAAATGATAATTTTAATGGGATATGTAGGTGTTTGTAAAAAGGGAATATTTTCAGAAACCATCACTTTAAAGGCTGTGTTAAAGGTTAATTCATCATTAGAAAACCCTTTAGCAGTCATGCTAAGAATAAAAGTGGCTGTCTTCAGGCCTGTTGAGTTTCTGGAGCATTAATATTTGCTGATTTGATTATGAAACTTGTCCACTCTCCACTCTTGTTCTCAGAATGAAATGCTCTTCCATGTAACAGCTTGCCAAGAAGTTAAAGATTTCATACGAGCGTGTGCATTAGTTTGTTCAAGGAAGAGCACAAACCTGCTCTCATCAGGATGGAGAGAAACGAGTCACTCTGAGTCTGTAGTTTGAGAAACTCATGTCTGACTGGTTCTCAACTGGCAGCTTTATCCAGTGGTTCCTGCAAAACCATAATTTCTATGTGAAAAGTCAAGAGATGACACCAGGAGAGGTTCTGGTTCTGGTCTGCTTCGGTGGTGTTAAAGTGGGAGATTTATCTATGATAAAAGTGAACTTGAGCAGGGAAGGGCATCATCATTTCGCCTAGTCATGTCGTACCCTGTGGAGCATTCTCAGTTGGAACCAGTTTCCTCCTACAACAAAGCAGTGACCCAGAGCACAGCTTGAAATGTTGTAATAGTTCATTAGAGAAGAAGCAGCCTGCTGCCGTTCTGTCTGTAATGGACTGCGCTGTGCAGTCACCAGATCTCAACACTGTCGAGCCGTTGTGGGAGCAGCCCGACCGTGTGGTTTGTAAAAAGTGCCGATCGAGCCAGTTCAACTTGTGGGATGTGCTTCGGGAAACACAGGATAAATTTCCTCTGATAATCTACATGAATTAACTGCGAGAATACCAGTGGTGTGTGCACAGGGAGAGAAAATTCAAAAATGAAAGTCAAACCTTAAACTTTGTCCAGTGTCACTTTCTCACCAGCCTCTTAAAAAATTATATATAATAATAATAATAATAATAATAATAATTTTTTTATTAATGTTAGTAAGACAGACACATCTTTTGAAACCATAAACCGCTTTGTAAAAGTCAGTTTTCCAATAAAGGACAAAGTATTGACACTCATTCCATAAAGGTCTCCTTACTGAAACACTTTACCACATCATTCAATGAGTTGAATGATGATAAAGTAGTGCTGCATAAAAGTGGAATCCCATTATGGACCTGTGCAGGTCCAGGAAATATACGTATAGCTGGGAATTTATGTAAAGTTTGTCAATTTTATTTGTATAATTTATTTTTTATATCTAAATATGTTTGCTGTGATTAATGTTATCAAATATCCTGTTGACATAATCATTTGTCCCATTTTTTTTATTGTTGGATAAATACATTTGAATGCAAGATAAATACATTGCTGGATAAATAAATTGAATACTAGATAAATGTTTGAATGCAAGATGAATAAATTGAATACTAGGTAAATATGTTTGAATGCACGATGAATAAAATAAAAAATACTAGGTAAATATGTTTGAATGCAAGATGAATAAATTGAATACTAGGTAAATATGTTTGAATGCACAATGAATAAATAAAAAAATACTAGGTAAATATGTTTGGATGCCTAACTTGGATATCTGGGACAAGACAGATTGACATTTTAAGTCAACAGACCATTTCCCTAGAATGAGACCGTAGAACTGAGCAACAAGCCAGGGGAGGGCTCTCCTTATATGAGGTCACAATAAGAGAAAAATCTGATTTACATCGGACTCTGTGAGGAATGCTATGAAATAGAGTATATACAGGAGACATGAGGTATGATGCCACAGCTCCAAGAGTAGAAGGCAGTATTGAGTCTTCTTTAATGAGGAGTCACTGATCAGGGGCAGAAGCATTTAATGTGTTTTTATTTTTTTATATATACATGTTTTTGAGGAAGGTCGGGCTATAAGATCAGACTTAAAGGACCTGGAAGCCATGGTAGAGCGAGATCTATAGGTGGTGGTGATACAACTTACAGAACTCCGACTAAAGTGTGGAACGGTACTGAGAGGGAACTTGTGGAGAAGATAGCTGAAGAAAGCAGATGAAGAGTTTGAGACACAGAACAAGATAAAACAAGATCAGGGAAGGAATCATTAGATGGATTTTAAAAAGTGTTGCCTGCACCCTGGGAAGGTATGAGCATTTTGTATGTTTGCATATTGATCTGTAATGTGTGATTATGAGTGAGTTGTGGCAAGATCATAGAATTCAAAATCCATAAATATGTCTACACTACACCAGCATAGTAATACTGTAAAAAAACACAAGCAGCTTTTTTTGATGGTCTATAAGGATGTTTTGACACATACAGTGTTAAGCAGGTTTACATTAAACCCTGCTTTGTTTTCCTCTTTGGTGTGATTCGTTGATGCTAAACAAGCAGGGAGACGTGGCCCAGATTGAGACCTTGTGCAGTTCAACTGCAGCGAGAAAAGGGATTCAATTCTGATTTTTCCCAAATATACGAAGTGAATACATACAGTGTGTGTGGTTTGGTTGCGGACGATGTTAAATGTAAATGTAAACTGAGCTGAGAGTCAAAAGACTGAGCTGTAGGGCTGTGGAAAAGTAATGCGTCCTGGACATTTCACCTGGTAAACAAACGGAGTAAATAAACAATGAATTCAGTACATAAAATAGTATAAACTAGTAAGTTCTACAATTATTATAATATTTTTAGTAGTTTATTAAATGGTGTATACATTATTATTATTTTTTTTGTTTGTTTATTTTGCAGATCCAAACTAAATAGCAGTCAAACCAAAAGTTTCAGTTTCACAATGATTCCGTCTCAGAAACCACATGAATACGTGTGAAAGCATCCCAAAACTAGACAAACACAAGAACAAAAACATGACTGCATCCGTGCAGCTGAAAAAAAAAAACGCAACACAGGATTGAAGATTCAAGAATTTTGTCATTGCGATTGCAAGAACTACATATTGAGTGCTACACAACTCTGAAAGGACAAACAGCAGTCCTGCGATTTCCATCCAATCACACCCCCCCACCCCCCCACACCCCTCTTGTGAGTCACACCACTGGAATCCTAGGATTGTTTCATCACAAATAAACAGTCATTTATAATTTAGTTTTTTTTTTTTTGGTGGGTGTTGTAACATTTACACAGTTCATGACCTTTTACTGATCCTGCATAGGAGCATATTATAGATAGGGGGGGCGGGGGCGTTGTTTTCTTTTGGCCATTTTACTGCGCATGGCAAAATCAAGTTTTTTAGTTAATTTGTATCTCCTCCCTCTTGGTCAGATCTTTACAAAAATTCAGTATACATTTTCAGTGTTATGCAGATGATGCACAACTATATATCTCCACAAAGCTTGACTTTGCTCTTCCTGCAATTTTCTCAAACGTAAAACAAATAAGACCAAAGTCTCTCAATCTGCATTGATGGTTCCTCAGTTTCTCTCTCTCTCTCTACTCGGGTCAAAAACATTGGGGTCATCCTTGATGGCACTTTGTCCTCCAAGGCCCATATAAACAATATCTGTCCATCATGTTATGTCCAGCTATGTAAAATTTCTCGTCTTTGCCCGTTCTTGGGTGACCGGAAAGGTGACTATATAAATAAAATGCATTATATCAACACAACACAGCGTCCTGTGCAGTAAGAGCAAATTATTTGCTAAGCTTGTTTAGAATTGTAACAAAATCTGAAAAAAAAAAAAAAATCAGGAACTTTCTACTTTTGTGATACTTCACGGATCACGGATGGCCTCGGTCTCCCACACAGATTTTTCAAAAGTGTGCACAGATATACTTGGGCAGCTGAGCGGCCCACCCAAGTGTACTTTGTGTCGGGAGACACTGTAGTGAGATACGAAACTGTGAATGTCAATCGTCGACTCTACTTTATTGGGCTGAGCCGACGCCTATAGTTGGTATTACCTTCAAGTTAGCTTAGAGAGTCGAAAAACACATCTGGATGAAGAATCCCACACTGTAGCTTTTTTCTGTACGATCCGGTTCTTTATGATGCTACATTCATTATTCATACACAAACTGTAGAATATAGCACTCGTACCCTAAAACCGCTTGTGGCCCACCATGCCTGTACTGTTACAGTTGACCCCAGCGAAGTCGCAGTTCAGAGTTCGCCGCCTCAGTCGTTCGCAGACTTTTCCTTAAAAGTTAACTAATGATTGTTGCCACAATTTCTGCAGAAACCGCAAATATCCTCCACTTTTTTTTTTTTTTTATTTGTTAATTTTTTTAACCTCGCTTTTTTCGTGGCAATACATAATTTTTCATGCGTTTTAAACTATTAAAAACAATATAATTTACTAATTTTGTATTATAAATGTTAATGTAAATTCAGCTAATGTAAATTCAGTAATGTCAGGCTTAGTTGTTGCAATGCAGTGAAAGATTCAAGGCTAGACTGAGCTGTAGACTTTGGCTTTTTAGAGAAAAACATGTTTTTTTTTTTTTTATTATATATATTTTTTAGCTTAACCACCGCTCAGTGCTTTCACATCCGTGAATTGTTTTCTAAATGACAAACCTGTATTTTACACCAGTCTTATGAATACTGTCACGGGCAGCTCGAAACACCCCGGATCTCTGGAAATACACCCCTTCATAAACAATACTGTCTGTAAACTTTAGACATGTAATTATGAAATCTGTGTTTTGACCGATTTCCTAGTAGTAGATCTATTTGTTATTTAAACCCAACACTTTTGTTTGGTTGTTAAACATTAGTTTGGCCGAAACAGGAGCACAGCGTCTGTGTGCAACGCAGCATTTCACTTCACCCTGTAATGTCTTTTTTTCGACAGATTTTCGCGCCACACATTCCCCGAAGTCTGCGTGTATTTACAGGCTAAATATTAGGGGTGTAAAGGATCACAGGACTCGCGGCTCGGACCGTCACGAGCAGGATGCTTCTTAAATTCTCCTCTATCCAGCGTATGAATGAATAAATTCCCCAAATATTGAATTGTTAATGAGCAATATGAGACATGACATAATTCTTTGATGTGGATCCGCTGTTGTTTTAAAGGAAGAAGGGACTGATTAGAGTCGGGTGAATTCAGTCACGTATCGTGATCCTGTTGTGTGACAGTTCATATATAAATAAAATAAAAAAAAGGATATTTGTCAAATTTATATATGCTTGCATTTGCAGGTGGTGCGCTCTAAACTATTCACACAAACATCGTCCTGTGTGGGAGGAGCTAATTATTTGCTAAGTTTGTTTAGAATAATAGCAAAATTAAAAGGAAAAAATAATCAGGATCTCAATACGAATCAGTGTTTCTCACAATATGCTCTCGCGGTGGTAGTCGGCCGGAGTTACCAGCCAGCACAAAAGTGCTCTAACAAACGACAAATACATATGACCTTTAACACAATATGATTTTGATTTATTTGATATTTCGGCCCCGCCCAATTACTCTGAATTTCTTCCTTCAAACAATAGTGAATTAAAAATAGTCCTCCACCTCATCAAAAAAAGAAAGGAATTAATAAGTAAAACAACTTGTTCTACATGGCGCAACGTAACAAATGTGCTAACCACATTTAACCAGCCTGCCATAAACTGGAGCCAATCACAGATTGGAAAGCAAGCAGCCAATCAGAGCTTACTTCATCCGGATGTGCAGCCTTTACTACCGTTCAAAAGTTTGGGGTCACTTGCAAATTTCTTTGCTTTTGTTTAGTGATTTTATTTTCTACATTCTATAACAATACTGGGGATTTCAAAACTATAAGACACAGAGGTCAACCTTTTTATTTATTTATATATATATATATATATATAAATTCCCCACCCCACCAGTTTGGCTACGTATCATTAGGAAATTTGACTAATATTAGTAGAAAAAGGATGTTTGAGATCTAGTAGTGTTTTTTTTTTTTTTGTGTGTTTTTTTTTTTTTAGCTTATTTTTAGAGGGGGTGTGCGAGCGAAGTTTGTCAGCACTGGGGTCTGTAGCTGAAATGTTTTTCCTGACCAAAATGAAAAACTGAGAAAAACATTTTTTCTTTTAGGAAATGTTTTTGTTTTGCAGCAGTGTTTCCCCGGTGACAAGAGGATCATAAAGGTTTTGCATGAACATGATAAAAGGTTTGGTTTTTAAAAAAAAAAATTTTTATGAACAACACAAGATTTTTGCTTGGTAATTTCCACAAGTGCACTACAGAGTGCTGCAGGTTTATTTCAGCAACACATTGTCTGTCTGTTGCATGAAAATATGTTAAATTGTGCATCCTGTTGCATTTTGTTGATTTTCACAGTGTGAGAGGTTTTATAATTGTAATAAGGGCCAGGTTTTATTGTTCCATGAGTTTGTTTGGTGGCTTTTTTCTTTTCGGGGAGATAGAGATGGAGAAAGAGAGAGAGAGTTTCAACACTGTCTAGCCTTTTGTTGTGATCTGGCAATCCTGGATTAGCACAAGTGACAAAGAGCAAGTTTGAACGAGCGGAAAAAGAAAATGTTCACATACCAAGGAAAAGCCAAAAAATCACTCCAGAACAAGACCAAAAATATAACGTCATATAACTGCTGCGAAACTGTATTTGCAGTTGATCCACAGATCATGTGCACGCTGCGGAGCTCTCCGTTCATATTAGCCTGGTTTATCCAA
>JAQMYJ010000033.1:30209291-30226239 GCA_030014305.1 Clarias laeviceps
TATCAATAATTATCGATATCGACCGATATGAAACACTGATATCGTGATACAGTTTTCAGCCATATCGCCCAGCCCTAGTTTGTGTACACTCACACCTCAGAGAGATATTTAAGATAAGATATACCTTTATTCATCGCACAGTGGGGAAATTTCTATGTTCTGTTCTATGGGGCTGTGACAAGATGGTGCCGTTGTGTATGGTCCGCCGTCCTTATTTTAATTATCTCTTATGATGTGTCATCTCTGCTGATAGACGATTGCCTGACACTTTTAAAGATACGGGCTACTATGAACAACTTGCCTGACTGTACTAACAGTGGACATTCAAAGACACCACCACCTTTTCTAGCGTCTGTACCTGCCCATCTATTGCGTTCTGTTTATCCGTTGTGTCGCAACAAGAGGCGCAAGAGACGCGGAAAGAGAGGAGGTATTCTAATCAAACTGAAAGCCTACCTGGCCTCCTGTGTGGATTATCTGGACTTTGCTTCAAATGGAGTATCTACTGAATATGGGAATTTTGACCTGCGTCGCTCTCAGTAGTACAGCTATCGGTGGCTCAGAACGGCTATTCCAGATGATGGGTGTTCGCTTCCATGTCGCCGGCCGGTGAGGATCCAGGCACGGGGCTGTGTACACGGAAATCTCCGCCCGCTCAGTCAAGCCTCAAAGCAGAGCTGTAAGGCTATAAGTACTGCCTTGTTGAACACTCGATCACTCACAAATAAGACTTTCATTTTGAACGATCTGATTTCCACTCGCGACTTGGATTTTATTTTGCTCACGGAAACTTGGCTAAAACAAGGTGATAACAGCGTCTTCTCCTCCCTCCTCCCTCCCGGCTATTCCTTCCTGAGTATGCCGCGAGTGTCACGTCGTGGTGGAGAACTGGCTGCGGTTTTCAAACAAAAATTCAGCTGCCGTTTAATCCCATGTAAAAGCTACAATAGGTTTGAGCTAGAACTGGTTTTGATTCAGTTTGCATGTCCTGTACTGTGTGCTGTTGTTTATTGTCCACCTAAATACAATAAGAACTTTATCTCTGAGTTTTCAGAGTTACTTTCTGAATTAATGCCAAAATATGACAGTTTACTCATTTGTGGAGATTTTAATATTCATGTCTGTTGTCCATCCAGCACGCTGTGGTCAGGCCTCTTAAGAAATCTTGATCCTGCAGTATTGTCTAATTTTAGACCAGTATCTCATTAATCCTTTTTATCTAAGGTCTTAGAAAAAGTTGTCTCTGTCCAGTTGCAATCTTTTCTAGAAAAAAAAATCATGTTCTAGAGAAATTCCAGTCCGGCTTTAGAACTCGCCACAGCACTGAATCGAGTCTCCTGAAGGTACAGAATGGTATCCTCCTATCCCTTGATTCCAAAAAACTTGTGCTGCTCGTGATGTTGGACCTCACTGCAGCTTTTGATACTGTTGACTACTTGATTCTCCGGACACATCTGGCACAAGAAGTTGGCCTTCAAGGTCCTGTACTACAATGGTTTAGGTTATATTTAACAAATAGGACTTTCTCAGTCATAATTGGTGATCTTTCTTCCTCCTCAGCCCCTTTGACCTCTGGTGTTCGACAGGGTTCCATTTTGGGCCCTGTTTTATTTTCCTTGTACATGCTGCCATTAGGGTCGATCATTTCAAAGCGCGATGTTTCTTTTCATCTGTATGCAGATGATTTACAAATCTATCTGCCATTTGTGCCAAATTCTTCTGATGTACTTAAATCAATCCACAGTTGTCTGCATGACATCAAACTTTGGCTGTTACAAAATTGTCTCATTCACTGTGTGAATGAGAGTAAAACAGAATGTATTATGTTTGGGACCCCAAATTTTTCTAGTTTTATCACTTCTGGTCTCAATTCTCCGGTTCCTCATTTAAGCCATGCAGTCAAAAATTTGGGGGTGACTTTAGACAGCAGTTTAAACTTTCAGACACACATTGACTCTGTTGTCAGGGCAGGATTTTTTCATCTTCGCCTCCTCACAAAGGTCAAACCGTTTTTGAATCGGAACGACCTGGAGAAAGCCATTCATGCTTTTATTAGTTCGCGGCTAGACTACTGCAACGCACTTTATGTGGGAATCACTCAAGCTCGTCTATATCATCTACAACTTGTACAGAATGCTGCAGCTCGTATGCTGACCAATAATCGTAAATATGATCACATCACACCAATCCTGTATTCCCTCCACTGGCTTCCGGTACAGTTCCGGATTCAGTTTAAAAGTTTGATGTTTGTTTTTAATGCGATTAATGGTCTGGCACCTTCCTACCTGTGTGAGACAGTTAGCTTACGTTCTGCTAACCAAAACCTGCTAGTGGTCCCTCGGTCAAGGTGCAAACAATGGGGTGATCGCTCATTTGCAGTGGCTGGTCCTAAACTCTGGAACACCATTCTACCTGAGTTACTTTAACATTACGGACCTCCCTCTATTTAAAGCAAAACTAAAGACTCACTTATTTAGAATGGCTTTTAATATTTTATAATTTTATGTTTTTTCATAATTTTATCATTTTGTTTATCATTGTGTTTTATTTTGTTCCTATAATTTATTTCTATTTTTATTGCCATTTTATTGTCATTTTTAGTGCTGTGAAGCACTTTGGTTCAACTTAGTTTGCTGTAAAGTGCTATATAAATAAATGTTGATTGGAGATCTCATCACATGGATGCACCGTGTGGTCTGCCTGGGATGCGTGTGGTGACTGGGGACGGTTCCACTTTACCACGAAGACGGTCCTGTCCTTGGCTGATGCAGACAGCTGTCCTCTGAGGACTCATGACTTCAGTCGCTTGATAGTTCACGACTGGAGTTTCTTACAGTCTACCTGATCCTCCAATAACGAACTGGAATCCATATTAACTTAAACACATCTCCTGTTATTCTGGACTTCCAGTCTCACACAGTATGACTGCAGATCAATCCCTGCTATTTCCCCGTTATCACCCAAATGAGGATGGGTTCCCTGTTGATTCTGGTTCCTCTCAAGGTTTCCTCCTATTACCATCTCAGGGAGTTTTTCCTTGCCCCTGTCGCTGTCGTGCTCGACTTGGACAATCTTATCATTTTGATTCATACACATTCACATTTCATAGAAACTTAAATAATTCTTTTGATTGTGTAAAGTTGCTTTGCGACAATGACGATTGTTAAAAGCGCTATACAAATAAAAGTAATACAATAAATTGATTCAGTACTTGCACAGGTCCTTGTTGAGATTTAAAATTTTATGCAAGTTTATATATGATGTGCTGTTTATAAAATGAACAGTTTGTCAGTTTAGGGTAGGTACAGTATGCCTAATGAACTGGCAAGTCTATGTATTATATAAAATATTCTTTATTCTATCTTTAATAGGGAGTAACGGACCTCAGAAATTCTGCATCGAGAAGGTTGGCAAGGAGACTTGGCTTCCCCGGAGTCATACATGGTGAAAACTTTTGAGATTTTATTTATATAAGTCGGGATTTTGCAGCTTTCTGATCTCCTCCATGGTATATAAATTTTTTTTTTTCAATTTCTCATTTAGTTTTTTTTGTTTTTTTTCTTCTTCTTTACAGCTTTAATCGCCTGGACCTGCCCCCCTACAAAAGCTTTGAACAGTTAAAAGAGAAGCTCCTTTTTGCGATCGAGGAAACCGAAGGATTCGGACAAGAGTAGAGAACAGTCGTCTCTGCAGCAGCGCTTCCAGGGGAAGAAAACTTAAACGTGGAAAAGGGAAAAAAAAAAAACATGAGAAGAGAAAATTGCACAGAGAACTATCAATGTACATAAGCTATTTTGTCATTTTAAACCAAATCTTAATCCGAAACCTCATTTAGCAATCTCCATAACATTATTCCCCATGATTATGCAAGCATTTTAGCTTTTTTTTTTTTTTTTCCTTATCGTTTAAAAGCAGAAAATACAAAATACAGTAATTTTTTTAAGGGGATTGACGCACAAAAAAAAAAAAAAAATCAGAAAAGATTTTATAATTAAACCATAACTACAGCTCTAGTTTTATAGAGCTCTTAAAGAATGATTGTAGTGTTCAGTCCGGTGCCCGGGTTTTTTTCCCTCTTATTTTATTTTATTTTATCTTATTTTATTTTTTCTTTTTTTCTTAAAAAACAAAAAAACTTTAATTGTGTTTGTGCTGCAGTTGCATGGCTGTCTCCAGAGAAGAATCGACCTTCTCCCCTTTCCCTCCCCGAGTCGCCAAGATACATGAAAATACATGCAGTAAATCCATAATCCATGTGACATAACATCTAAAATTATAACAGTATTGCAGTTGTCACTTTAGACCAACAGTATTTTATCCCATACCCCCCCACCTCCTCTTTTCCCCCATACTCCCTCCCTCCCTCGAGGGCTTTAACAGGTCTTTTAGATCAATCGTAGACTACTACTACGGAGACAGGAACGATATTTTGTTAGCATGTTTAGAAAAGATAGAAGGCTGGGTGAAAATACTGCTTCCCAAAAAAAGAAAAAGAAAAAACGCCCTCCGTCGTTCACATGGTGTTTAGGAATAAAGTCACATTGAAGCCATCGTTTGAATTCAGTCCCGAGTTTTAGATTTGACTGAAACTCTTGATTCCTGGTAGTGAAGTCAGTCAAGCGTGTCCGAGTCCTGGAGTCGGTTCAGGTGCTTGTGGAGCTGAAGCTGAAGAGAAGTTCACTGTGGCAACGAATCACTGTGTGAGTATTTAACATATTAAAGGAAAACTCCACCCTGAATAATATGCATTTTAATATTTAGAATTAACATGGATTTCATCAGCGTACGGCCATCGGTGGCTCAGTGGTAGGTTTCTCGTCTGAAGTCCCAGGTTCAATTCCCACCCAATGCCCAAACTCCAGCCACTAAATCCAGTGCCTGTGGGTGGTTGTGTGGGTTACGTCAGGAAGGGCATAAAACGGTCCGCTGTGGCGACCCCAAAATGGGAGCAGCCGAAAATCCAACAGCATCCAGATTTAATTTGTAATGAAATTTTAAAGTCGACACTCATTTTATTTTTTTTAAATCAACATTATTACTACATTACTAAAGTTGGAAATTTTTCTAATTGTAGTTTTGATTTTTTTTCTAACTATTTTTCTAAATTGGGAAGTTTGAGCCGGCACCATTGGGATTCATCCCTCGCTTCATCTCTTTAGTCCTTTCCTCTATCTGGCTGTCTCACCTCCTTTAGTTGTCCACCCTCTCCTTAAAGAGATCGGCTTCCAAAGCTTCAACTTTCATACTCGATGCTAGAGCAGTGCGATTTAATCGATCTTTTGTTGGTCGAGTCATGCATTAATGAATGGGTCAGTTTTCGATTCAGAACCGATTCACACTTTTTCAATTATTTCGGTAAGCTTAGAAATTAGTTAAATGTACTAGCTACATAGAATTAAAAAAAAAGTAGCTTTTCTAGAAAATCTAAAATGCTCACTTTCCAAATACTTGTTTTGCATGAGTTTGCATCCCCTTTTGAGTGTATGGGCGGTTGTTGCATTACCGCCACCTCCTGGACTGGAGTGTGACGTAGGAGGGGATAAAAAGATTGAGGCGAGACATTTAAACAACCCAACCACATGTGTTTCACGGCATTAAGAAGATATTTTAATACTCCAAAACTAGTAAGAAACTTTAGACAAATCAGACAGAAAACATTAGTGTTGTCAACTCGAATCAGAAATCACAACGCTAAAAGATGAAATCGAATCAGCAGACAACCTCAGACTTGTGACAGAACTTGGATGCAAAAACACCTCGCTGAGCAAACAGGATGCAGGTTCCAGGATGGACTTTTCCTTTAAAGCTCAAAAATCAACCCTTAGCACAATGCACTTGGTCTCGAAGGCCAACACTGATGGGTTTGTTGACGTCTAGCTGTCACCCAGTTGAATAGTGTGTGCGCGTGTGTTTGTGTGAGAATGAGCAGTAAATGATAACATTAGCATCACTGGCTCTCTGATTGCCAGCTTCAATTGGCAGGATTTCACGGTGCTTCTCATTTTACTTGTGTTTCATAAGTTTCTGTCCCTTTTTTTTTGTTGTTCTTCTTCTTCACTGAATACACAGATTGTGAACAACAGTTACCATAGTGAATACTGAACTTTGTGTGAGGTTGGAGTGTGAAGCTTGAAGCTAAATGGATGTAACTAACAACCCTTTTCAACTTGTTAAAGTTAAGTGAGGATGAGACGTGGCCATTTAAAAAAAAAAAAAAAAAAAAAAATCCACTGTACCCTCATTTTAAAAGAAACTGAAATGCCAGTATGTGATTAATTGTGCATTAGAAATAAAACATTTTCTATTTAAGCAACTTTACAGAGTTCAAGTACTTTTTTTCTGGTTTAACGCAGATCCTGGATAGTTTTTTTTTTTTGCATATATAATTTCACATGTTCACATTCCTTGTCACTTTAATGATTTCTTTGCTCCAAGCATCTGGTGTTTTTTCTTTCCCATGAAAATGTCACACCTAACCCCGAGACTTGAGTTCCAAAGCCTATTATTATTTTACTCATCCGTTATCTAGATATTTCCTTTTGAAATGTGAAACCTTCCAGAAACTCTGATGCTTTCTGCCACATGACTTAAGGAAGTGGCAGTTTTCCCTACTTATAGTGAGTGAGTTTGTCAGAGAGCTGCTTCTCTTCAGTGTTGAACAAGTTCAGTGCATTTATTAGTCTTGTATAATGGAGTGTGCACTTTACAGAGTCGAGTGAGAGGACGCCAGCCAATGTTTCGGCAATCAATGGCTTAAATGGATTTTAATTTTCTTTTTTTTTTATATGGCTAGCTCCAGAGAAAGAAAATAATTACATTTGTATTAAATCTCTCCCTTTAAACAACAGCAAGTAAATCTCATCACTATGGCACTGAAGTATGAAGTATGAACAAATTAAAAATCAAACCAACTGATGATCTTTCCTTGCTCCAAAGTCCAAACTTTTTTTTTTTTTTTTTTCCTGAATAGCCTCAGTAACGAGTTTTGCTCAAATGCTCTTACATTCACTATAAAACAGCTCTGGTTTTTACTGTTGATTTATTGTTGATTTATTTTTTATCATGCAACTTCACCAAGTGTTTTCATGATCTCCATGATTATTTAAGTTGTTTCAACCACATTTCTTCCACATCGTTGATGATTCCTTCCAGGTTTTGATGATGTGTTGAAAGGTTCTTATCCCAGTCCTAGTAATTTCAAATCTCCAGTTGTTTTCTTTGCTTGATGCAGCCCAGAAATTTGAACCTCCTGAAATGCTGATCTTTTTTTTTTTTTTTTTTGGGCCAGACAGTGTAGTACAGTATATATCAGTTATAAACAGTTCCTCTACTTTGTCTCTATTGACAGTAATAAAACAAAAACGCAGCTGAACACTTTGCCAAGAAATCAGATATTACAAATTTCTCAATTTCGTACTTCCTGATGCACTGATATTTGTAGATTTTATCAACAGTACAGTATGTAAAGGTTAAATAAATACCTCCTAGCTAAACATATTAATATAACAACAATCAAGATCATTGTTGTTGGCACATAATTTAATTCCTTTTATTTTTAGGCACCATGATGGTCATTTAAAGAGAAACAACCTTTATTAACAGTGCATTAATATATACAGTACCTGTGATGTGGAATACAGCTAGAGCTACTGCCATAGCTGTTACACAAAATAACACAACAGCACTGTGGCACAGAAAGGTATCAAAGTGTTTCTGCCTCGTTCCTACGAGAAGAACTTTTACATAAACCCTATAGCCAGACGTTTGGGCAAGAATAACACCCGTAAGTGTTTTATGGAGCATAACGTTCCACATTAAGTCTCTCTCTCTCTATGTTAATGACCTTTACGTTTCTGAGAAGGCTTTCCGGTAGATTTTGGGGGGTGATGCTACGGATATGTGAGAATATCTGGGGGGCTTTCGTTGTTCCAGTTCAATCATAAAGGTGTTCAGTGGGGTTGAGGTCGGAGATCTCGCGAGGACACTGGCTAACCATGTGTAACCATGGAGTTTGTCATGTTAGAACATACAGTACATGGTGGTCCTTTTAGTTCCAGTGAAGGTAAATCAAAAGCGTACAGTACAAAGACATCCTTTACAACAGTTTGTTTCTAACTTGGTTACAAAAGTTTCTGAAAAACCCAGATAATGCTTTGATGTCCCGATGGATATTGTGTAATATAAAAACAAGCATTTCAGCCCATGGAGAGAGAGAGAGAGAGAGGGAGGAGGGAATATTTTTGGAATATTTTTGTTTTATTCTGTTGGAGAGAACTAATGACAGAACCACACTTTTAAAAATGACTTTCAATTGGATGGATATTAGTTCAGGCAGACAGGATTGGTCACATTACACTTAAATCCAACTGAAATTGTATTACTGTATTTAAAAGCTCGTTTTTAAACCCAACACAGTGTTTAAAATGTTACTTGTTCCCCGTTGAGGCTATCGGAATTGAAATAAAATAAGGCGCTAGTTTTGTTGTTGGCGATGGGAGATGGATCCTTCCATTAGCCCTTTAGCTTCTTGAGCAGGTCAAGTGCTTCTTTGTGAGCCTGTCGGAAATGAATAAGGCATTAGGGGACATTCTGAAAAGAAGTGAATTATATTTTTTTTTTTCTTCCTGGTACATCCACAGCAATTTTCCAATTATTACTTTTTTTTATTTTTATACAGGACCAGTCAAATGTTTGGACACACCTAATTTCACGGTCGTTCTACACTGTAAAACAATGCTGACCGCATCCAAAATATGAAATAATCTCATTTGGACAGTTGAGATTGAGATGTATCCGTTACTTCTGCTCTGTAAATCCTTCATAACGGCTCTAATCTGAGGTGCTGGTTGTTAATTGTTGATTTCTGAGGCTGGTGACTCTAAATGAACTTCTCCTCTGCAGCAGAGTTAACATTTTGGTCTTGCTTTTTGAGAGACCGGTTCATCATATCATGGTGCTTGATGGGTTTTACAGATGCTACGTGACACAATACTGTTCCAGAACAGCTGACCTTCATGTCTTATACCAACAACTGACCATTATTGCTGTTTTTGCTACTTAATTAACTAAATGCCATGTGTGTCATTTCATAGTTTGAAAATCTTCAGTATTGTTCTAGAATGTAGCCAAATAAGTCCAAACTCTTGACTGATGCTGTATATTTTGATTATTAAGTTAGTACACAAAAAAAAAATATTGCAGGAAAACGAAGCCAGAAACGAAGGCAGGATATTATTTAAAAGGCCACTTTTCAGACAACCTAGAAGAAGAGTTTTTTTCCTTTTTGCGTAAAAAAAAAAAAAAAAAAAAGTTCTTAGATGTACTCCGACTGGTTCTGCAGGTTCTTCAGTAAAAAATTAAGCAGCTTATTATTATTTTTTATATATAAAACTGCACAAATTATACCCAAGATTATGTTTTAAGCAAAGAATTGTCACACCAATTATTTAATTAGTTTCATTAATTACTGTTTGCTTCTTTTTATAGTATTTTATTTTATGCAAAATCCTTTTTAATGTACTTTAACTTGCTGTATAGCGGTTATTTGCATGTGCCTGAGGCTTTGCGAAGTGCTGTAGAAGTAACATTACGCTTTCTCATTACTAAGTAACATTACTCTTTGTAGTTTAAAACTTTTTATAACGTGCTATATCTTATAGCAGTTGTAAATAGCTGCCACTTACCAGTTAATAACTGAACACAGTAAAGGGAAGCCAAAAAAGTGCAAACTCCTGTGCCGTGTAGAAAAACTCTTATTACATTCATAAATGTTAAATGTAGAAACTGCCTTATAATCATAAACTTCCCATCTATTAATTACAAATGTCCGATAAGTGTCCATGTCCCTGTGAATGAGATGTTTCTATATAAAGAATATCATTACTACAGTTGAAGAAAACGTATCATACCATCAAAGCGGCAAGACTTAAGAATTTAACAGCACTGTGGTTCTGTATGTCAAAACGTGTCCTCTCATGGGTGTTCTAACCTGTTTGTCCTCTTCTGTAATGGCGGCATAGTCTCGTGCTTTCTTAAGCCAAAGAAGAGCTTTCTCTTTGTCATTGAGCATCAAGTATGTCTTCCCAAGCATTAAAAGGTTCTGGCTATAGAAGTTTGGGTCCACTGAAAATAAAAAGTAAAAGAAAAGACAAAATATAATTTTTTTTTAAAAAAAAGCACTTTAACCCTGGAGATCATTGTTGTTAGACTGTAGGGTAAATGTCCAGAAATGTTAAAGCTTATGTCAGCACTGTACCTTTCTCAGCTTTCAGAAAAAAGTCCAAGGCCTAACAATAAAAATAAAAAACAAATCTTTGATTTAGAATGCATGTTACAGTGGCTTGCAGAAGTACAGTACAGTATCTCCTCAGTTACAATTGTGTAGTGTTAAGACACTGGAACAGAAATGGACTTAAATGGGATTGTCTGAAGTCTTCATGAAATAATAACCAATTATGCTGAAGTAGAGGGAATAACTGTTCACTCCGCTTTGCTGAGAAACCTCTAAATTAGTTTTGTTCCAATCAGTCGCCATTAGAAATGACAAAGAGAAATTAGTCAGAGAAGAAACCAAGAGGCCAAGGGTGAGTTTGAAGCTCTGAGAGGAGGAGCTGTTCACAGGACTCACCACCAGCCTGGACATTTCATAAACCTGAAGTGGCTTTAAGGAGGAGTTGTGAGTCATATGAAATCCAGTTTGGAGTTCGTCATGTGTACTGTAATGAATCTCCAACATGTTAAAAAAATAAATAAATGTTTTCCCCTTGGCTTAAAGGAACCAAAACTGACCTTTTCATCCTTCGAACATGTAGCAGAAACCCAACACAACTCATCACAACACTGAACCTTATTGTGAGTGTGTTTCAGCAGCATGGACTGGGAAATCAGTCAGAATATATAGAACATAACGCTGTAACCGTGTGTGCTTTCGTACAAGACGTTAGATTTGGTGCATGTTGTGATCTGAGTGATTGCAGTCCAGCTTTAACTAGTTTTGGTGGATTTTCTTTATGTACTGTATTTGGTTAAGTCTAATTAAATGAACAGGAAGCACATCAATGAGGACTTGTACAAATCCAATATCTCTGAAATGATATTTGGATCTTTTGCTGCAAGTTTAGTCATAATTCATAAGTCATAATCATGAAATATCCTAAAAGTGATGACTTGCCAGTCAGAAATATTTCTTTTCTGACCTCAGTGTGTTCAACAGATAAAGTCAGAACATTGAGGTCCATATGTGTTTTGTTAGTAACAACTTTGTTAGGGAGTGAACTCGGCTGCATCATATACAGTTTCTTAAACAGTTCTCTGTACAGTCAGTGTTTTACAAGGGGTGTTCAAGTCAAACCCGGACTTTTGATTAAATTTGAATTAGATTTTATTTATATAGTGCTTTTAACAATGGTCATTGTCTCAAAGCAGGTTCAGGAAATGAAAGTGTGTATGAGTGAGAAAAAATGTGTTTAGATAATAATGAGATTGTGAGATTGTCCCTGATGAGCAAGCTGTGGGCGATGGTGGCAAAGAAAAACTCCCTGAGACGGCAATAAAAACCTTGAGAGGAACCAAATGCAACAGGGAACCCATCCTCATTTGGGTGAAAATGGATTGTGCAGAATAACAGAACACATGAGAGTTAAAAAAAAAAAAATTTATTTCTCTACTAGACGTGCCCATGACTTGGTTCGGTGGAATTTTATTACACATTCATAAGCGCGTATTTAAAAATGTACAGCGCCATCTGTTGAATTAAAAGATTAACTAAAGATTTTAAAAGACGTATTTTCTTTTTTGCAAACATCTTCAATGTACAGACATGCCAACTTTACAGTTTACTTATATGAATAGAAGATATAATCCTCTGCTACTCTAATGCACACTTGATACCACCAAGGTACAAAGTTTTATCGGACTGTCTTCCTCAAATCTGAAACCCCGGCCTCCCAGGAACTCCTTTACCAGCCCAAACATGTGAAAATGGCTTGACGCGAGGTCAGGACTGTACGGGGAGATGCGGCAATAACTCCCAGCCGAGTTCCTGTAACGTGTAAGTTGTATTGGTGAATGACTGCGTGTACAGTTCTCAATGCGTCTCTTCCACAAGTTGACGAGAAGTTATCTGTCGACTTTTAAGAGTCTCATCAACGTGAGTGATGAGCTTCAAGTCTTCTGCATCATCACAACTTCCTGGTTTGACTTGAACACCCATTGTATAAGTAAATTAATATGGCTCTATGTTAGAAAGAGTTCCATAACCAGGGCAAATGTTGAAGGATCTGTACTGCAGTTGCGACTTCATAAACAAATTAGCAACTAGATACCTACAGTAGGTCTTTTTGTGTTTTTTTTTTTTTAAGAAGTAATTTTTTATACATTTCTTATGTTTTCAGGGAGTTGCAGGAGGTTTGCAACTTTTAACAAGTTTGTACAAGGGACCTTTGCATACTGTAAAAGCAATCGTTGCACAAACCCTCAGACTCGGTTCTTCTTCTAACATGACCGCATGGTTCAAAACCCAAGTCTGTGTAAGCCAGGACCTCAATCAACTTGAGAAGTCCATTTCAATTCCAAATCAGAGGAATGTTGTTTCCAATCAATGTTTTGTCACAACAGGTAGCTTTTTTTTTTATACTGCCTCTCATAACATATCAATATAGTCTGCAAAAAATTTCTTCTTAGCATTTTACCTCTTCATATGTAGCAGTCGGTGGCGACGCGAATAGAACAGCTGCGACTTTACGCTGGTACCAGGGCAATTCAGCAAACGCAAAACACCTAAGAAACGAAGAACCCGTCCAACTCGATATCAGCCGTGTTCATTTACGAGTCTGAATAAAGGTTAAAACTCGGGTTCTTTACCCAGCAATAATTACGCACTTACCAATAACCCAGGATATACATAGAAGTGGCGTCTTTTGGATTCAGCTCAATAGCCTTCTGTAGAAATACACACACACACACACACACCACGTTCCTGATGAAATGTGGCATTTAATTTTGGTATGGTTTGGGCAAATCCCATAATTATTGGCACCCTTCATGATGATAAATCAACCCAAGTGATTATTTTACTTAAAGTCTCAACATGGAGGGATACAAAAGTTTTAGTTTAATTCAATTTGTTTCCCCTAAACAATCGTTTCCAAGTAGTACATTTTATTCCTTTGCAAAACATTGGTTTTAGGGTTGAAGAGCATGGTGGACGCTCAACTTTTCATACAGGTGAGCGTCCTGTTTCGATGCAACCTTAAGGTTTTCAGAACAGAGACGTAAATCCTGAGATGGTGGTTACAAAACATGAGGGATTTTGATTTGCAAGCCGTTTTTTTTTTTTTTTTGTTCATTTTAACGTACAGTACATTTGCATGTTCAACGATTTGACAGGTTGTAACCTTCAGGCAGACCCAAGCAGGTTTTCAGCTCAAATATTAAAATGAACTGTATATCTATTCAACCATCAATGGTTTTGCTTTAACAATAATTATGATCGTATGACTACAGTATGTTCAAAGCATGATCAGCTTACCTCCAAATGTTCCCTAATGATTAAGGATTTTCCTAATTTAAATTTGACCCCTTCATATTCTCCGATATCACTTAAGCAAACAGCATACCACTTGAAAAAAGAAAAAGAAAAAGCACGTTAAAAAAGCTTAACTGATCTCATATAAGAAAAACCTGTGAAACACTTAAGCACCATGCAGTACTTTGTGTGCGGCAAAGCAGGCATCATTTTTCTCCAGAGCTTTTTTGGCGTAGTGGAATGCCTCATAGGTGAGTTTTTTCTTCTGGTCAGCGGCGATGTTGGGCAGCAAAGCGAGGTCGCGTGAAACTCGAGCCAGTCTCCACAGAAACTCCGCATCATCACTAACAACACGAAGGAGCGAGAACACAAAACATAAGAGTTATAAAACACAGAGTTTCCCACAGCACGGTGGCCAAAAGACTTGACCGCATATGCCACAAAACAGCCGATTTCATTAATTAGTTTGAGGACATCCGGCTGAAGAGTTCTGCTAATTAGAATCGGCCGGCTTACTTAATACATGGCAGGACCTTTATTTTCTAAAGCTGGGGTGACGACCTCCGTGCAAAAGTGCTTCTCAAGTGCATTGCAGGACTCCAGACCAACATAATTCTAAAATACTAAAACCTAAATACTCATATAACCTATGAATAATGGTCTGTTGAGTTACAAGAGGCAACCAAGCAAGTTTCAAGAGGCACTGAAAGCCTTTTTTTTTTCTTTTCTGTAATCACTGCCAGCTCGGAGGTTACTTAAGGACATTGACTCCAAGTAACACTCCTCTTCATTTTTGGCCTGAAGGTAAAAGGTAACAGAGTTTGGGACAAGCTCGGGACTTTTGATACTGACGGCAATTAATTCTGTACTTTTACTCAAGTAGATGTGTATAATGAGAACTTCTACTTTTACTTAAGTATATTTTAAAGTATTTGTTGCCCACCTCTATTTCTGGCATCACACACTTCCTGGTACTGTAGTTATGTCTAGGAAGTTGAAATTCATAGAGAGAGAGAATAGTACGAAGACATGCAGCGTACCTGTCCTTATACTGCACCAGGAGCTGAAAAAGTTTCTCTACTTCTCCACAGCCGTATAAATAGTCTGCTTGTTCAACAACTTGCTCAGCTGAACAGAAGGAAAAACAACCTCAAGTTAATTGAACATTTCTTTATTTTTTTGTACTTTATGTCCTTCACACAGAATGTAGGCTTAGGTATGTTTTTTTTTTTTTTTAAAGCAGTACCTTTGTCAAGTGCAAACACAACGGTTGCACAAGACGCTGTCCGGAGTGCTTCATATCCCAGATAAGATAGTGATGGTAACGTGATGATTAAAGCAGCACTCCGAGCCTAATGTTGGGTTATAAAACATGTCAAACAAGCAGAGAACAAAGTCCAAAATCATTCTTCTTAACCTAAATTTGTTCATTTGTTATATTTTTAACCCACAATTACCAACTCTATTTGTAGGACTATAAAGGACTTGGGTTTGTGCATATGTGCCTTAGGAAAAAAATAATTAATTGGGTAAATGCATAGATTTTATTTCATTTTATTTTTTTGGAGGGTTCTGCGTCTAAGAATCTTGTTAAGGCTACAGTATTTTTGCTGGTTCCCCAGGAACAAGGGGTCAATAAATTGTAAATATCTGAATTAGGTTAGATCCTGAAACAGGGTCAAGGTCACAACTAGGTCAAATGTTTGAAATAGTTTAAAATCAACAGATCCTTTCATCTCTAGAAACAGTTGTTTCTAACATTAACTCAAGCCCAAGTTACTAGATTTTTGCCATCAGCGATTTGAGTTACAGTCTCTATTTAAAAGCATCAGAACTGCAGGTCAATATTCTTGTTTTTGGTGTTAAAAAACTTAAAACATGGCACCTTTAGTAGTAGACAATCTACTTCTCAGGTGAACAAAAGTATTGGAACAGACAGGCCAAAAGTAAATCACCCAAAAATCTTCAAAACCAACAGAATTGGCTTAGCTTTTTCATTACTTTCTAAGAATTCCGTATATTATACAAATTAGTATAAAAAAGGACTGAAAGCATCGCCGACAGTGCTGCTGTCTTCAGGTTCTACTTGTTCTACAAAATAAAACTTCAACAACTTTAGCACTTAGTATGTATATCAGATGTAAATCATTTGTGCTCTTGCAGTGTGAATAGATCCTAGAATGCAAAATTTAGCCGGTTAAGAGGTTTAAAGCCTAAAGTGTTGCTTAATGTTTAACATAAATCAAACATTCAAATTTTTACGTCCACAAATTTTTACTGATTTTTTTTTTTTAAACACTTATACAGAAATGTAACATTCATCATGAATGCATTCTAAACGTGATCGGAATTCATAATATTGACAAAGTATACAATTCAAAAGATGAAGTTCAGAGTAATCTAATCTGCATTAATCTCAAACTAGTATCTGCGTTTTTTTACCATTAGACATTAAGCACACTAAGATCCAGAAATTAAACATTTGCTAAAAGATTTATCAGTTAGAACATCTTGAACCTTTGTGTAGAATGCAGAACACCTGGTTAAGAAACAAGTAAAAAAAAAAAGATGGAGAAGATTAAAAAAGAGAAATGATGAAAATTTCTCGCGTTCCGTTCCGGGAGCACATTTGTAAATCAGATTCATTCGTAAGTTTTATACACTTTTGACACAAATATACAATGTAAAGATTTAAAAAAAACAAAAAAAAACACAGGTTTGGTGTTTTGGTGTTCATTATACTCTCGTTAGACTGCGCCTCCAAATCGCGAGGGGACTCCCGGAGACGCAGTGAGGTCAGCTGACCTGGGAAGACGTCGCAGAGCTGTAATGGACAGTGAACTTGACTCGTTGAGAATTTTCCAAAATTAGAATTATTCTTCATCAGGACAGCTATTTTCTATCATTGCGCTCCCTGACTTCTTCACTGAAACCAGTGAAGAACACACACAAACAATATACCAGACTTTAGACATTTTATACATTCAGTTACACACTGAAAATATTGTATATAATTGTAAATATTGGAATCTGGTGCACTGACGTGTCAATTTTTGTACAGTACACGTGAGCTACTTAAGTAATAAGTATTTGGAGCCACACAGTCTATGTTTGCCTCTGAATGCCACAATGGATTTGAAATTAAGCAGTCAAGATGCGATTAAACTGTAGTGGTGTACAATGACGCGCACACACACAGACACAAGGAGCAGCTGATACAGAGAGAGAAATTTTTTTACGTCTCTAATGAGACTGTAATGTACACACACGCATACGAACACAAAATAAAATATGTTTTACACACACACGTGGTCACAGTGTTATAGTGAACAGTACACGTGTGCGAGGATGTTGATTATACCAGTAAGAGACGAGCACTAAGACCCAGCAGGGGAGACGATTACCCACAATTCCACAGCGCAA
>JAQMYJ010000033.1:30226339-30238782 GCA_030014305.1 Clarias laeviceps
CGTAAACCAAGACTTGTTCGTTTTCCAAGTCAAAATTTATTAAAAATCTTTGCTCGTCTTGCGGACACTCGTAAACCTTGTTACTCATAATCCGAGGTTTCATTGTACAAAGTTGTTGTTGAAATTATTGAATTAGTATTAGTGTAATCTTAATATGCAGTCCAAAGATGTATTGATGCAAGGAAAGGAGACCATCATTATTCTTTAAAAATAATAAATAAATATATATATTTTTTAAACTGACCTATCAGAGAAATCAGAGAGATCAAGATACAAACCACTGATAACGCTAAAGAGCAGAAAGAACAGAAAGGACAGATTCGGTGAGATAGATTAGATTAGACGGATAAAATGAAGACCTATACAAGAATGATTGGAAGAGCAGGATATGGAAAAATCATATGAGCATACCACATCATCTGTCAAACATGGTGGATGCAGGGTTAAGGCATAGGCATTTACAGCTGCCAAGGAAACCGGTGATGTGAGCTGAAAGACTGGTAGTGTTATTTAGCAGGTTTAAAAAATATATGTTAAATGCCAGCAAACATATAAAGCAAGAGGAAAAAAAAAAAAAAAAAGCACAAAAGTCTCAATTTGTGGCAAATATCTCACTTACAAATCTTAAACATATCTTCACATTTATGCAACGGCCTAGTTATTATTATTATTTTATTTATTTATAGATTATCAGAAACTTCAGGAGATACAGTAGGGTAATGCATTGTATGGAGTAATGCAACAGGGTAAAGATCATACAAATCTATTTACCCTGAAGCCTTTAGTAACTAGTTTAAGTCTTATTGACAACGTTTAAATACGTCAGAGCAACCTTTATGTAAAAGCAACTTCATTCATTCATCATCTCCACCGCTTATCCGGTGTACGGGGTCGTGGGTGCCTGGGGTCCATCCCAGGGCACACGCACACACACACACACACACACACACACACACACTATGGACAATTTGGGAACACTAATTAGCTTACTCTGCATATCTTTGGACTGTGGGAGGAAACCGGATGACCCGGAGGAGACATGCAAACTCCGTGAATCAAACCCATGTTGACTCTGGAGGTGTGAGGGCACAGTGTCAACCTCTACACCACCGTGCCTTAAAGAAAAACAACGACATTTATTTAAATGTACGCTAATCTGACAATTTGTTGTCGGACTTTCGGCTGCTGCCTCATCGAGGGGTCGCCACAGCGGATCATATGATCTGAGCACAACGACTTGGCACAGGTTTTTTATGCCAGATGCCCTTCCTGATAATAATAATAATAATAACAATAACAACAACAACAACAACCACAAAACATCAACAATACTACTACTACTAATAATAGTAATAATAATATACAATATACTACTACTACTAATAATAATAATAATAATAATATTAGTAGTAGCATTGTTGACGTTTTTGTTGTTGGTAATAATAATAATAATAATAATAATAATAATAACTATAACAACTATAACAACTACAACAACCACAAAACATCAACAATACTACTACTACTAATAATAATAATAATAATAATAGTAGTAGTATATATTAGTATGTTTATAATATATTATTATTATTATTATAACAATATTTTATAAATATACTAATGTATACCAATACTACTACTACTAATAGAAAGAAAGAAGTGCGAACTGATCTGTCTGAAAAAGTTTGTCATGTAAAAGATAAAGTTGAAAATAAAGTATGAAAGTAAATATAATAATGAAACCTCTAGACTGACGGCTGAAGTGTTAGAGAGCTGTCAGGATGTTTATGTTCTCAGTGCTCTGTGTGTGTGTGTGTGTGTGTGTGTGCTGAGACTCTTACTGAGACTGGGCTCCTCCGCACAGTGCCGCAGTGTCTCCGTATCTTTACTCCGCTCACCAGCCGCCCGACGGCCCTCAGCGCCATGTGTCACTGCGACAAGCCGGCAAAGTCACTCTGAACCACCAGCACCTACCGCACTGAGGAGTGAGTGCACACAGCACCCCGGGTGATTGATCCTTAAAACCGCCTTCCACAGTGTGTGAACCCAGCCACGGTGCACAGAGGACTTCCGCTATAGGGTTCGGAGACATAATGCATAATAAAAGTTCTGATAAAAGCGCACACTGTATTATTATTTTATTTACTCTCAAAATTAAACTAATAATAACGATAATAATAAAAAAAATATATATATAATAATAATAATTATTATTATTATAAAACACCTCGGAGGCAGTCTAACTAATTCAACTGTGACGTGGTGTAATGGTGAGAAACTAGAGTTCATTATTATTATTATATTATTAAATAACCAAAAATTACAAATATGAAAAGTATAAAAGTACAAGATTTAAAAGAATGAATTGTACAAAAAACTATCCACAATTCAATTGAAGTTATACAATATAAGCAAACGTAACAAAAATATACAAATACATAATAATAATAATAATAACCAGAGTAAACCAACAAATAAACAGACAAATAAATAACTATAAAAAAGGGGGAAATTTAAATAAATTAATTAATAAATCATAAATCTTCCCTGCTATTGTTTCGACATTGTGATTTAGTCAATGGAACACTGTGATTATTATTATTTTTTTGTCAGAAACCAGCATTGCAGAGATGAAAGCTTATTTCATGGCAACAGAGCGAGTTGACAGGTCAAGAAAAAACAAGCCTAAAAATTCCCTCATACAGTATTGAACAGTGACGTGTGGGTTATCAATCCCTGTTTTGAAACTACCACCCAGTTGTAACATTTTTGTAAAAAATTACAGCCTTCTCATCTTTTTAAGTGCCTTGCAGGATTTTTATCAGCATTGCCAGACATTAAAAGTTGTTTTTATTTATATTTTTTCATTGTATTTATTTTCTTGAAAAGTTACAGTAGGTTTTGTCTAATATCAAGATTATTATTATTTTTGTAACTACATATATATTCTTATCTTTCATGTCTTTATTCAAGAAAGCTAATTGGGGTGAGGTGTTAGCATACCTGGAGCCTCGTTAGGAAAATGAGTTTGGAGGTGTGGACTAGAGCTATATTGACTAAAACCACTCAAACCTTTTAAGTTTGCTCCACACACACAAAAATATGCTAATGTGAGCCATGCCTCCCCAAAAAGAGCTTATCATCAAGAATTGTTGATTTACATAAAACTGGAAAGGGTTACAAAGTTATTTCAAAAACTTTAGGATTCACCAGACTACAGTCAACAGCAAATGAAGACACTTTGGGACTGTGACTACTCTAAAAGTGGGCGCCCAGTCAAAATGACCCGAAGAGCACCACAGAGTGACAGCCTAAGATTTAACGGCATCGTTGGAACTGGCTAACATCTGTGTTCATGAGTCTACAAGTATGTAAAACATTGAACAAGTAGGGTGTCCATGGCAGGACACCACAAAGGAAGACGCTACTTACTAAAAAGAACATTGCTTCACTTCCAAGGGTTCACCCACATGACCTACCAGATTTTGTAAAGTGCAAACTCTGGATATCGTAACAGAACTAACAATGGCAGTCATTTGAAGTTCATGTAGGGTCATCTCAGAAAAAAGGTCAAGGCGAGAATTATCACGTCATTACATGAAGCAGAAAACTTTATGTAATCTACTATGCCTACAGTACATCAGTCAATGGTGCAGACTGCTTGGACACAGTTTCAGTGTTTAAGTCTAGCCTGAAAACTTATAAATTTAGCCAAGTCTTCTGTGAATAGGATAAAAAGAGATAAAATGGATAAGAATTAGAAAAGAAAATAGAGAAAAAAAGAAAGAAAGGAAGAAAGAAAGAAAGGTGGACAGAAATCAACAATTAAAAGAAATGAGTAAAGAATCAAATCTCAGTGTTCACTTTGATAGAACCGACTCTAAGAGGTGACTTGAACATAACAGACAAATCCTTCTTGGACAGTGTTTGAGTGGGTTTGGTTTAGGAGGAGACATAGAGAAAGTCCAGTGATTGGACAGTGTCAGTTGTGAACTTTGTATTTGTGTAAAGCTCACTTCTTTTCAATGGCTTTTACACCTGGCTGAGATATTTGATCCCTTTTATTCTTTTTAATTATGTATTTTACTTTTTAGTTAAGTTTAATTTATTACTTATTTAAATTTAATTATTTCTTCATGATTTCATTTGATTACTGTTTTTATTACTTTTTACATAGTTAAATAAAATTTTATTTGCTTTCATTTTATGCTGTTTAATTCTGGTCATTTTACTCCTATCATTGTACAGCACTTTGTTCAACTTCGGTTGTTTTTAAATGTGCTACAGTATAAATAAATTTGACTTGACTTTGACTTGACTCTTGTTACATTCGATATGAACCATGTTTTTTCAAGGCAATTTCTCAGATTTTCCAGGTGAGTCCTTGATACACTGGAACAGCATGCTTTCTGAATTCTGATCCGTTTCCTAGAATGAATAACAAACATAGTTCACTGTGTAGGGTGTAGTGTTGTTTGTACATGTTAACCCTTTTCTGTTACTGTATATTCACTTATGTAGTGCACATACTGTATGAAAGGAGGAATGCACTATTTGTATTTGGGGTTCTGACTATTTTGCAGCAGCGTGTATACATTTGATACTGTTTTTTTTTTTTTTAACCTTAAAGGACTAAAAGAGAAAGGAAAGAATTTATGTTATCAGTATAATTACCAAACGGAGCACAGATAACTTAATGTAGGGTTACAGCTTTGAACCTGATGTAAACAGTTTAGCTAGCTAGTATGACTGACAGCTCTGACCTTCAGAGCACAGAGACACTGATTTACTCCTGTAGTAAACCATGCAGGCCATCATGGGCTCCTTTAAAAGCAAGACAAAACTGTAATGACAAAGGATTATTTTATCTGTAGATGTTTTTTCCAAGATAATGTTATCTGTTTTAGTATAAACTAGGCATTTCTAGGCTGATCAAGAAATCTTGTATGCACATAAAACAGTAAAGTCTGTACATTGAAGACATTTGTGGAAATATTATTTGGGGGGACGTAAGATGTGTAATAGAACACATCAAGATGGTTTTTGGAAATTCTGTCTGCCTGTTTGTCTGGTTGTTTGTGCACACATCATGTAAAACCCACTAAACGAATTTTAATGGGGTTTTCACAGGTGTATTGACCGAGCTTGAGGTAACATATGATTTTTAAGTCATCGCAATCGACCCACAGGAAGAGATGATATACTACTTTGAAATTTAAATGAAAAACGTGCTTATATCATTAAAAATCGACCTTGGAAAAATCATTAGTTCATTCCAAAATTCAACAGATGGCGCTGTACATTTTTTAAAACACACTTATGAGGGTAAAATTAAATTCCACGCGAACAAAGTTGCAGGGACATCTAGTTAATAATAAATCTGTTGGTGCTTTAACAACGAACCAGTATTTATAGATACTGATATAGATATAGATATATACATAAATAATGTAACCTGTTTTGCTGTGATTACCACCAAATAGAAACAGTACTTTAGTATAGTGATTAACATATACACACTTTTCAGTATCCACTTGTCTTCTTATACATCACAATCTGCTCTCTAAACGTTTGATAAGTTCTAAGAATTAGTTCATATTGTTCTGAAATTAATAAATCTAATTTGAAAACATTGTTGGTTACACAGGCTTTAGAAGATTTTGTTTTCGTCTGCAAGCAGTGGCCATATTTGCATGAAATTTCTTATCCAGTGGTCTTTAACCAGAAATCTTTTAACAATGTCTTAAACTAGAAATCTCTTAACTGAAGTATTTTAGAGATATATCCTTTAATATATCAATTTTGTAATATATAATTTTATGTAATTCTATTTTAAATATATTATTTTGGAATGAACTAATGATTCGAATAATGAAAGGTGTACAAGGAGCGGGTGAAGTGGGTTTGAAAAGAAGCCTGGGAACAGTAAAACCATAGTGTACTTTAATTTAAATCATAATTGAATACTCTGTGTGTTTTTTGTACGATCAGTAGGTGGCAGGCTACACCATGCAAAAGACTGAAGGCATCCAAGGCAACCTTTGAACAGTTGATATTAAGATGCATCTGCTGCTTATGCTCTGTAAATCCTTCATAACGGCTCTATTCTGGGGTGCTGTTTGTTAATTCGTGATTTCTGAAGCTGGTAACACTAAATGAACTTCTCTGCAGCGCAGAGTTTTGGTCTTGTTTTCCTGGGATGTTCTTTATGAGAACAAGAACTGTTCCAGAACTGTTGGCCTTCATGTCGTAAAATAACAACTGACTGTTTTTGTTGTTGTTTATATACAGTAATGCATATTAACAAATACACTTTCCCTAGAAGGACCACCACACTGATCACCGGTACATCCGTGGACCGTGTGCTCGTTGCACAGCTGTTTACCCTATGGCTGTACTACAAAGTACGTCTCAAATCACATCATCAAGTTTACTAATATTTACTAATGACACTACTACTTGGGGCCTCATTAGCAACTATGATGTGTCTGCGTACAGAGTAGAAGTGGACTATCTATCAGAATGGTGTAGAGACAACTCTTAATGTTGATAAGACCAAACAGAGGATTGGCCCCACAGCTACTGGACATCAAAGGAACAACCTTGAAGAAAGTTTAAAGCTCTAAATTTCTTACTGCGCACATGACGGGGGACTTTCCTGGACTCTAAAACCCTGACTAACCCCACTTCCTGAATTGGGGCTAAGGAGAGCCAGTCTCCTCCCTCCTATTCTCACCAATTTCTTTAAAGGAAGGATGGAGAGGATACTGACCTGCTATCTCACTGGCACAGCGTCATCTCTGACTGCAATACAGAGAATAGCTATATCTACTGGTTATAGGTTTGTGTACAGCACTTTTCTATGGTCCTGGAGAAAGGACATTGTGTTCCAGTGTATTCTAGCTATAAAGAGAGATTGCAACTAAAACCTACTTGACTTGATTGGTAGTATATAATATAGAAAATGCAAACTGAGTTTCTCCAGCCTAGCTTGTGTGTTTCTAATATTAACTGAAATATGTTTCTTGTTTGTGGAGCAAACCTTAAATCATAGGTAGATATCATGATTGTTTAAGATGTATTAAGTGTATTGTTCGCTTTTTGGCCTGAGGAGGATGCAAGGAATCAGTACGTGGACCTCATATCATTTCTGGTGGCTGTAGAGGGACCTCCGTCACCCACAGGAAGTGAAAATGCCCTCCAGATTCTGCCGGTCCAGATGGCCTGACCACCATCCCTGTCCCCCATGAGTGTGGAGGTGTGCTAACATGTGATACTAATATAAGTGTAATTCTGCACCCTTAAAAATAAATTATGGTACTCTTTTCTTGATGAACCATGAAACAGTGGAGGGTCTGGATCTGTCTAGGAAGGAAGACTCCATCATCACAGTTATGGCAGGTACAGGAAGCAGAACATTTCTACCAAAGCCAAATATAATTTCCTTGACTTTATGTTTTTATGACTCCACAGGAAGTGGAGATTACTAATGCAGCGGCAATGTTCAAAACAACTTCAGGAAAGCTCTAGAGGGTGGGATTGAGAAGATGGCTGAAGAGATGGAAAAGGTGCTCAGGTGAAGTTACATCCTAAATTTGCTAAAGGGAAACAGAACACATGAACCAGAGCTTACCTTAAAGGGGTAGCGTTAGGATCACTATTCATGTGAAAAGTTTTTCTTTGCACAAGTTACTGCATTGTTTCTTCACAGGTTTTGTGTAAAAGTCTACATTGCCTTCTCAAAGCCTTTGTGTGCTGTTGTAAATAGATTGGCTTGTAGGACTTGGCAAAGAGGCCAAGTCAGTGTACTTGGCCTCTTTAATGCTGTCTATGCCACTGAAAGTGTGAGCTACCATTTAATCACTGTGTGTGATAAGCATTTATTAAATTAAATCATAAGATTATATGATTATGTAACATTGGAATTTCTGCATCTTTGGTGCTATGCTATGGTTTAACTGTTGTAATCCCAGGCTTCTTTTGTAAACCCACTTCACTCAGCAAGGTCAGAGCTCTTCACGCTGCTCCTGGTACACCTTTCCTGAAATTATGGGTCGTATAACGATACTCAACATGCAAGAGATACTGCGCTGATATTCTCCAACAGCAGCTTAGACAGTAGTGCCATCTGTAATTCAGATGTGTTGAAGAAAGATTAAAGGTGCGCTAGGTGAGGTAGGTTCAATGTTTAAATTGACATTTTTTCTTGAGCCTCCACATTATCATCAGAAGCCCATAGAGTAAAATAACTATAAATGAAATAAATAACATTTATAGTGTTATTTTATAGTGTAATAGACATGAAGCCTATTCAAAGTCAAACAAGCGTTCGTAACTTTAAATCGTATTTCTGAATGTGTTTTCTCAAAGACTTGATAGCTACACTTGACAGTAACACAAATCTTTATTTTTGTATCATATTCTCCAGGTAGGAGATAAAAATGACTATTGCACCTTTAAGTTAAACTCTGGACTATTTCTCATTTTTTAATCATGAACTACATGATGTAGTGTGTAAATTCTCTGTGTTATATGTGTCCAGACCAGTGAGATGCTCTTGTTCAATAAGAAGCTGATCGCTACACAGGAGTGTGAACTATAGGACTAGTGACTAAAGTTTCTTGCTTGAGTTTGAAATGGATAGTAATTTATTTACTTAATTTATTATCACTTTACTCTATAGACTCCTGAAAATCTTGTGGGTGGAGATTCATGAACATGTGGGCTCAAGAAATACTATTAATTTAAACATACCACCCAATTACTCACTCATCTAATGCACCTTTATTCTTCTTCACTTATTCACTCACTCACTCATCGTCTGTACTGCTTTATCCTGTATACATGGTTGTGAAGGATCTGGAGCCTAACCCAGGAAACTTAGGGCACGAGGCAGGGTACACCCTGGATGGACGGGGTGCCAATCCATCGCAGGGCACACATACTTGCCAATTAGCCTAACTTGCATGTCTTCAGAGGAACAAGTGTCTTTGGAGGACACTTACTGTACCAAGCACGGAGAGAACATGCAAACTCCATGCACACAGACCTGAGGTGGGAATTGAACACGCACCCTGGAGGTACAAGGCCAGAGTGCTAACCATTAAGCCACCATGCCGCTCTTAATTTTTTTTCAACACATCTAATTATGGTCACGGATGAGTGCATGGAGGTCCATCATGAGTTTCTTCAAATCAAACGCCAGGTGACAAGCTTAGCTTCCCAGCAGTTTTACTTACCGTTGGTGATGTTGCTCATATATTTACAGCAGATGCTAATGAAATTGCTTTATTTTACAGTTATTTAAAATGACTTGAAAAGAGTTTTTAAATAAAGTCCTCTGGAACTGTCTGACTCGTCCTAGTGTCCTGCATCTGGTTGAAGATCTCCTCGCATGGATGCCCCATGTGGTCTGCCTGGGATGCGTGTGGTGACTGGGGACGGTTCCACTTTTCCACGAAGATGGTCCTGTCCTCGGCTGATGCTGACAGCTGTTCTCTGAGGACTTGTGACTTCAGTCGCTTGATAGTTCAGGACTGGAGTTTCGTACAGTTTACCTGAGCCTCCAATAACGAACTAAAACTCCATATTAACTTAAACACATCTCCTGTTATACTGAACTTCCAGTCTCACACAGTATGATGCAGATCAATCACTGCTACTGTATCTGTTTTCACCCAAATGAGGATGGGTTCCCTGTTGAGTCTGGTTCCTCTTGAGGTTTTTTCTTATTACCATCTCAAGGAGTATTTCCTTGACACTCTCGGCTTGCTCATCAGGGACAATCTGATCATATTGATTCATACACATTCACATTTCTTCCAAACTTAAATAATTATTTTGATTGTGTAAAGCTGCTTTGTGACTATGCAAATAGAATTGAATTGAATTAAAAAAGCTTCATTAGAATAAAGTGTGTCAAAGTTAAAGGCTACAGTAGAACAAAAACTGTATTTTATTTCATAAGAATATGTTGAAGACGTACTAGATTTTTGTAAACTGTAAAGCCAACTCTGAATATCCTAGAACTAACATTGACAGAAGTAAGACACGAACACCAGAAAGTCACAAGAAATTTGATTCATTAAAGAGACATAATTTAAAAGGTAAGGGACAGAGTGGACCATTATACCTCTACTACTTAAAAACGAACAGTTTTATTTATATTCATATGTTGTCATTAATGTCTTTGTCTTGGTCCAGGCTGTGTAATTAACTGTGATAATAATAATAATAATAATAATAAAAATAATAAAAAAGAAAGGCAGGTAACAAAGAAAGAAAAAAAAGATGGCAAGGAAGAAGGCAAGATGTGGACTGAGGCAGGTAGGAAAGAAAGAAAATAGGAAAGAAAGAAAGACATGGTCTGAGGAATGAAGGATAGGAAGAAAATAAATAAATAAGGAAAGAAAGACGTGGGCTGAGGCAGGTAGAAAGAAAGAATCGGCTCTCAGTAATTACCTTGAAAGAGCCGACTCAAAATAATGTTTATATATCAGTATACTTATAAAACAGGGTTACAATAAATAATTTTATGTAATTTAATGTAAATCTGATGTAAAGTGTTGTATTTAGCTAGCTGTCTGACTGACAGCTCTGACCTTTAAGTTACTTTCCAAAGAACCGACTCTAAGAGCCGCTTCGATCGTAACCGACACATCCCTGTTCGAGTGTTTGAGTGGGCGTGGTATAAGCGAGTAGGCGTGGTTTAGTAGGTGACCCCAGGGTTTGGACAGTGCCGGTTGTGAACTTTGTATTTGAGTACTTTTACACTTAACATGAACCGTGTTTTGTCGAGTCGATTTCTCAGATTTTCCAGGTGAATCCTCGATACACCGAAACAGAGCATGCTTTGTGAATTCTTATCGCAGTTTGCTAGCATGTATAGCTAACCAGTTCCAATAACACACATAGGGCACTGTGTAGGGTGTAGGGTTCTTCTTGCATGTGGTGGTTTATTATCATATTCTCCCTAATGTAGTGCACATGTGAAGGGAGGAACGCGAGGTTTGTATTGGGCTATTTTGCATGTACAGTATGTGTAAATGAGAAAAGGAATAATTTATATATCATTATACTTGTAACAAAGTCACAAAAATATTTTAATAAATATTTTAATGTCGCTTTGCAGCTTTAAACCTGATGTAAAGGGTTATATGTAGCTGGCTAGTATGACTGACAGCTCTGACCTTTGACTTACTTTCCATTACATTATCTTCAGGGCTCAGAGACAATGGTTTACTCCTTGCATTAGCTCTTTGCCTTGAAATATTACAATGCAATATTTTTTAATATTCATCACAAACGTTTATATGGTGTCTGATTGATCATATAGTTCATGCACCATACTTGTATAGAAACACACAATGTGGCCAAAAGTATTTAATTTTAGTGTTAATATGTTAGGTTCCCATCAACGCTTCTCAATCTAACAGTCTCTTAGGTTGTCCAACTGATTGCAATTAAATGATCATGTACTTTTATTCTCTCTTCTTTATTAATATTACAACTGGTGCACTTGGTTCACTTAATGTAAAGTTACATTAGTTTCCACCTACATATACCATTATTATGTACATAGAAAGAATATTATTATTATTATGCAACACTTCACCATGTTAGTGCACCTTATTGGTCAGTGAACAGAGCAGGGGTAGCCCACTGGTTAAAGTCTTGGCTTGGTGAGCAGAAGGTCCCAGGTTCGAACACCAGTACCACTATTGTTGGGCCCTTGAGCAAGGCCCTTGACCTTCAGCTGCTTAGATATAAAATGTGTTGCTCAGGATAAGCACGTCTGTCAAATGCTGTAAAAGTAAAATTTGTTTTTACTTAATTATTTATTTTTTTGTTAAAAAATTACCCTCTTTCTCCTAGACCTAGCCTTTAATATTTTTTAATACTTTGTTTCTTGTATCTTATATACTCTGTGAATGCTTCCTGTAATATTACAATTTTATTTCTCTCTCTTTTTTTTTCTTTCAAATTATCAGTTTTGACAGCTCTTATGCAGTGTGTGAGAACTTTCTTCAGTTTTTTATTGATAAGATTTCTTCTACAAGGGCTCTTATTACATCTCCTGCATGTGACCCATCTATCTCCATTTCTGTCTCTAGCTCTGCTGTTCTTAACCAGTTTGAGCCCATTTCTCTTTCTTTTCTGCTTAAAGGTTATTAATATTATGAAGCCTTCAGGTTCTCCTTCTGATCCCATTCCTCCACATCTTTTTAAAGAGTTGGCTCCCATTCTAGGTCCTATAGTTTTAAATATCATAAATAGATTTATCTCTCGTTAAAACAGAAGGAAGGGTACCCTGTCAATCCTCTGTTAACATGTCTAGATGACATAAAGACATGGTTAGCCCAATTCTTTTTTTATTTTAATGATAAAAAGACGGAGGTTTTGGTATTTGGTCCTGGTGCCAGGGGTAGAGTTCCACCTCTGGA
>JAQMYJ010000033.1:30263830-30281219 GCA_030014305.1 Clarias laeviceps
ATGATAGACCCTTCATTTCTTTGTAAGTGGGCAAACTTAGAAAATCTGTAGGGGATCAAATACTTATTTCCCCCACTTTAATTGTTACTCATCTAACAGTGATACAGTCTAATAATCATATTTCACTTATTTGTTTAAGAAACCTCCATCTTTTTTCATCACCAGCCTGACTCTCATAACGACACCCAATAGAAAGAGACACACACTACGGGAAAGCTAAATAAATCAACTCTTGTTAGAGGTTGCCATGTTTTATTGAAACCGAGACTGCATGTTGGGTGGCCAGTTCAAAACTTAGAGAGAGAGAGAGAGAGAGCGAGAGCATGTGTTTGTGTGTGGTGAGAAAGATGGCGAGAAACAGCAAACACAGAGCAGTGTGTGTCATTTACAGTACAGCACTACAGGTGTAAGCAACACATGCACACAAATGCTTTCTGACGTCTCCTACTACTGGAATCATTAAAGTGCTGTGCATCTTTCCTTTCTCGTCACAGCTGTATTACACACACACACACACACACACACACACACACACATACACACATCTGCCAACATCTTTGCTGATCTCTTTCTTTCTGTAGTGTTGTGTTTACAGAGTGAGCAAGGCTCTGCAAAAGGGAGGGGGGGGATCTGTTGAAAACTTCTTAGCTGTGAATTTACACGTCACTTTTCCTTGTTTGATCTACACCCTCATCAGAGACAAGAAAGCGTGTCTGTGTGGTGTTGTGGTTTGGGACAGACATATTAAACACAGCAGAGGCGTTAAGTGGGCGACTTCAAACGTGTTAGCTAAGCATGGCGTCATACAGAAATCCTGCCTCTGGGGTCGGACACGATGAGGCTCCAAACGACTTTAAGAGCATGTAATGCAGGGTGAATACCACAGCAACTTAACAATGAAACATATTCACACATTACTTTAGTACGGTATCCTGGTAATGCATCTTCTTGCAAGTGCAGCTTATTACTCTATGTCTAAATGTTCCACCCAGAACTGGTCTTTTTTTTTTCTTTTCCCTTTATTTAGATTTTCTCCCTAATTTAGTTGTAGCCAATTTACACCCATCATTAGAGCAATCTCCCATCAAGGCCACGACTACCAACCAGAGAGGGTGGAGGCTATCACGTGCTACATGATGCAACCAACCACAACTTTTTGAACTGTTCACTTGCATAAAACCCTTAAAGAAAAGTGATATACACTTTTTCTGTGACCTCCTAGACGCCTGTAGAGCTGTGATTTATTACTAAGTACCTCCCATCAGTCCCCTCTGAGAGATCTCAGCCAATCAGCTCTCTCTAGGTGCCCAGCTGCGAGAGGCTACAGCATCACCCAGGGATTCGACCTCACGATCTCCAGATGATAGGGCAAGTACTTTATCACCGGGTCACTCAGGGGCTACACTGGTAATTTAAATTTAAAAATCTTTTTTTTTTTTATAGTTTTAAGCCTGCATTTGCTACTAGTTCTTATCATTGCAACCAGTCATGACCAAACAGGATCAAGGTCACAACAAGGTCAAATGTCTGAAATCATTTAAAATAAAAAAATTTAAATTTCTATCACTGGACATTCTGCCTTGGTTTAATTATAATATTCTCATGCAATATTCTTTTTCTTGTAGTGAATTTATTTCTATCTTTTTATTCTATTCTATCTTTCCATTTTTGGTCACAGGCAGTCGTGTAAGCATTTTACTGCATATCATACTGTGTATGGTTGTGTGACAAATAAAAAAAATGTTAATCGAACAGAGATGTTATTTATGTTCACAGCAAAAAAATTTTTTTGCCTTTGTACAGTGTTTCTCTCCATTGTTAGAAAATTTTTGTTAATGTGGTACTCCAAAATAAGTGATTAAATATAGGATTTGTATGGACTTATTCTTGCCACTGCTATTAGAATATTAAGATAAACTGATCTGCAGACACCATCATGGTATTTTTCTAATTATTTTTTTTCCAGAACACAACTGAGCATCATGAAGGTGTATATTTGTTGGTTTCAGAGGCACCTGTGTTGACTCCTGGGTTCAAGTTCTACTTGCTTTAAATCTAGCCATGATCATAACACAAGTAGAAAGAGCTTCTCATTGCACTACAGCCTGCCACAAAGACCTATCTCATCAAATCTCAAATTCAATTCAATTCAGATTCAAAGAACTTTATTAATCCCAGAGGGAAATGGCTTTGCCTTGTTGCAATTACTCACTGTTTGAAAAAGAAAGGAAGAAAGCAACCACATCAATACAATTACAATTACAGGAAAAAAACAAGGAAAAAAGGAAATCTATGAAAGTGAGGATCACAGTTTACAGCTGTGTTATACAGCAGAGTGAAAGGGAAGTGAAATGAAATGACAAATTTTGCATATGGTAGTAGCTAAGGTTTGAGAAATCTGACAAAGTAAGCTAACAAAGAAGTAACAGTGATGATTGTAAATTGTAAAGTGAGTATTGACCGTGAATATAATCAATAAATAAATTTTTAATAAATTTAACTCACATCCCACACTCTAAGATTTTATTCAATCCTCTTTAGCTTTGATTACAGCACACACTGTGTTGGCCAGTTTATGTGTGAAAATGATTTCTTATGCTCTCAGAACCACTCTTTCACAATTTGAGTCCTTAAATATTCCTGTGCCACCGGGGAAGAAGAAGTCCATTAATCTGACTACCTGGTCATTCAGTACATTCAGGTCATCAGCTGACTTAAGTTTATTGCCACATAACATTGCTGAGTCTAGACCTGACCAACTGAAACAACTCCAGATTATAACACTGCTTCCAGAGGCTTGTACAGTGGACACTATGCATGATGGGTGCATCACTTCATGTGCTTCCCTTCTTACCGTGATACACCCATTGGTCTGGAATAGGATCACATGACCTTTTCCCACTGCTCCAAAGTCCAATCTTTATGCTCCCTAGCAAACTGAAGCCTTCTATCTACTGAAGCCTTCTATATTAGTCTCACTAACAAGTGGTTTTATTATGGCCACACAGCTGGTTAGTCAGGTTGAACAGGGTCCAGCTCAATGTCTAGGACAGAGCTGGCTTTCCTGATTAAATTGTCCCGTCTATTTTTTTGTCTGCCACCTTCATGCTACAGCTCCACCAGACCACTGCATAAAATATTATACCAACCACCACAGACTCATAGAACATCCACACACACCAAGGTATTGTAGACATTGAAAGACCTTAACTTTCTCAGAAAATACAGCCAACCCTGGTCTTTCGTAAAGCATGTTTGTGATTATTGTCCAATCCAGTTCGTAAATCAAATCAAATCAAATCAAATGTCTACAGGATTTTTTTTTTCTTTTTGCCATTACTTTAAATAACTTACATTTTTTTACATTAGCTTCTAATCGTTCAGGCTGTAAGTCCGTGCAGATCCATGCAAGTCTTGCCAAGTCCTCTACTTGTGTGCATGTATGACTGAATAAGAAATGTCCTGGCAAATACTCATAGATAAATATTAATTGAGGGAGGCATGACAGTTGAGCAGCAGATAATGCTGACCTCGGATTACTGTCTGAATGGTGTGTCCATAGCGTTTCCTCTGCATTCTCTGGTTTCCTCCCTTTACCCCAAAAACATGCTGTAACTACTGTATACTCATAAAAAGGTTCCACCCCTTAAAGTTTCTCCATAGGACTCTACAACAGAGGATTTCCCTTTCAAAAAATGCTGAATGCATTTAGGAAGCATTTTATCAACTGTTAACCATGAATTTCCTCTTATACAAAAGGACATTATGTTGTGTGTTTTTGGGCAGAATTCTACAGAGTAAAGATGAATGTGATGCTTTGATTAGAAGCACAAAGGCCTTGAAATTTTTCATTTCATGTATCGGCAAGTGTAAACCACACCAAAAGCCTTTTTATGTGGAGAACTGAGGATTCGGGTTAGCCTGTGTACACAGGAGGAAGAGTCACACACTGGTTTATTTTGTTCCTTACCCCTACACCCCATGGACATTCAGGTCTGTGTTCATCCTCAATAGACTAAAAAAGGAAAAGCTACAATACAGTTCAGAATTGCATGTAATTCATTAGAAAAACTTCATATAATTTTCCTTATCAATATATGAGATTTTTCACAAGTACCTCAAGAGGGCACAAATGGATGGTCAAAGAATTACGTGTCGTAAGTTGCACTATAGCAGCATAAATATGTAAATATGTCCTAAGTGTTCTCCAACTCCAAGGCTAACTCCCTGATAACAGTGTAGATTTGGAAAAAAGAGCTTAAAGCATGTCCTCAACAGCACGCAGCTAAGCAGTAAATAGCAACAGGCGTTTGTCAAGACTTAGCATCTTCCGTTACTTTATGCTTTGAGACTTCGAAATAACAATCTCATGTGTGATTTCAACTTAATTGCCCATGGGGGAAGTGAAGTCCATGTGAGTGTGTATGTCGTAGCCTTGCTAAGGCATTAGACTGAGCACAGGCACTCATAAATGATGCTTAGGAGTCATACATGAAAAGGATTTTTGGAGCAGCATTTTAGATTTATCTATCTGTTTCATAACTTTTAGTAATCAAAGCCACTGTGGTCAACCTCCGATCTGCGGATGTTTTACAAGTCACGCGTGCAGACAAGCACAGACATGTACATAGTCTGTAAATGGTCTGCAGACACAGAATAATGTTAAAGAGAAATGGATTTCGAATACAAGATTCCTCACTGATGATGTGTTAGATAATACTTGATCTGTTTATGGCAAGTGATCCTACAGTGAGCCTGTTAGGATCATCTAAGACTAGTCCAGTAAGTGTCTTCTCCACAGAGATAGATAGAAAGTGTGGCTGCTTTCCTAAGCCAACACTGACATTCTTGTCTTGATTAGCTGCCATGGATATGTGGAGAAGGGAACTAAGAATTACCAGGCTTTCCCATCATACCCCTGATAAATGTACTGTATCTTGCCCAGGCTTTACCATAATGGTTTAATTGTGGCCATTCAACTCTGAACCCTGATATTTCCATGATTTTACTGTCATACCTCATGGTACCTATGGTCAGTATTTGTTTACCCAGAACATTACCAATTCATTATGGTGGTTTATGGGGATTAATTAATTAGTTAATTAATTGTCACATGTACATTACAGCATATACACTTGCATATCCAAGTTAGGAAGCTGGGGTCAGAGGGCAGTGTCGGCCAAGATACAGTGCCCCTGGGCTCAACAGTGGCAACTTGGCAGTGCTGGGGCTTGAACCCCCTACCTTCCAATCAGTAACCCAGTAACACATAGCCTTAACTTATTGAGCTCTAATGGGTAGAGCTAAGGGATCTAGGGTTGGAGACCTGGAAACCTCAGGCCTTGTGTAAAACTTGTTGAATGGAATGGAGAACATGAGAAGGTGCAGAAACTCAGTTGTGAGGAGTAAAAACAGATGTAAATTTAGAGGACAAACCAGCATAAAATGTCTAAGGTGTTTGGCAATCATAAGTCACCAAAACAGTTTCAGTTTGCCTAGCCACAGGTTCTACAATCTTCCAGAACTCTACTGGAGTGACAATTTGAAGAAAAAAAAAAAATCACCTTCATTGATGTTAAGCCAGCACAGTGGCTTAGTGGTTAGCACTGTTGCCTTACACCTCCAGGATCTGGGTTCGATTCCCGCCTCGGGGTACTGTATGTGTGCATGGAGTTTGCATGTTCTCCTCGTACTTGGTCGGTTTCCTCCTACAGTCTGAAGACATGCAGATTAGGCTAATTGGCTTTCCCAAATTGCCTGTAGTGTGTAAATAAGTGTGTGAATATAGACTGGAGGTCATACCATGGTCATAAAAATGGGAATAAATACAATGATCACTACTGGCCTTCACAGTCCTTAGTTGGAATACAGAGGTTCCTAGATGGATGGAGAATTGATTATATGGTTAAATCTCCCATTGGGGTGAGATCAATTGAGTTCAAGGATATAGCGAGACATGGCACCTCATAAAGGGGGCCAATGCCACACCCATTGGGATGGAAATGTTTCATTCATTCTATTGTGGGGAGATTGTGAGTTTGAACCAGATTAATGACCGATCCTTGTGGTAATTAGAAAGCCACTGGCCGATTGTGGGCACATGTTTGCTCATTATCTGGAAAATAATGTTTTCATCTCAATGCATTATGCTTCATCTAATAAATGCAGATGGACTTCTCATATGTTGGATGTCAACTGTCACCCTTTCTGGTTGGTATGACAGGGTGGTAGATGGAAATTGGCAGGTTATCAAATAGGGAGGAAAAATGCTGAAAATTATATTAGACATGATGGTCGAGTCATATGTAACATGCAGTCAAAAGAGTTGGCTCCATCTACTCTTTGGGTAGTGGAGTGAGAGGAAATAGTCATCCATCTTCATCATGGCAGGTGGCGAAGTCGATTTAATTGCTAACCATCCATGGGTCGAATTAGGCTGGTACAGTTCAACACTGCATACTACTAAAATATTCAGTGACACTGCCTGCCAAAACCTACATTCAAAACCAGTCATGGATGCACTTTCAGCACTAGTTGATTGCAGTTTCGATAAGTTTGATATGTAAGTAAGTTCGAAGGTAAGTATTTTTGTACTTTTACTTAAATGGAGGACTTCTACTTTCACCTGAGTAATATTTTACTTCTTAGTAATTCTGCACTCTTAGTAAATAAAATCTTAATGCCAAATATATGTTTTTCTGTTACATAGATTGCCCAGAATGTGTTTAGCAATTATGCAATATTTGTGATTTTAAAACATCCTGGGAGATAATTAACACAGTACACTTCATTTTAGAGGTCACAGAAATGCAACTTTCTCTCCTTACATAGGACAAACTACATCTTAGACAAAGCCTTTCAGCACTGATGCACACATAGGCCTAGTCCTGGTCACAAGTCAGCAGGGTGACCTCATAAAATACCCAGTGAAAGAGTCAAGAAAAGATGACTGAACATCATCACCCCTTTTTTGTGGCCAGATAAACTGACTCACAAGGTGCAGATCTAACACCTGGTGCACATGAGAGGTTCTGAGGTTACTGGGGTAGAGACTGGCATAATCATTTGGGGGCCATTTATTGCTGAATATTAACATTCACCTACATCATGTCTAAAAGTAAAAGATAATTAAATATTCAAGGAGAAGAAAATTGAAGAGGGCAGGAAGATGAGGGAACGTGAGACCCATAGGTGGCGGTAGTGCAACATACAGTACTGGATGCCAATCGCCATAAAACAAGAAACAAAAAGAAGAAAATGGAAAGTACTTAAAGCTCATGAAACAAAATATCATGTGCTCAAGTTTAAAAGCCTGTCTACATGTAATATTTGGAGTCATATTTGGTGCGATGAGAAGGGAAAATGCACCAGTTGTAAAAATGATTTCTTACTCTCCTAAATAAAAATAATAATAATAAAGTTAAAATGTACTTGTTGAAGCAAGTGGGCCTGAGTTAGCTATATGCATGCTTGAGTAGGCTTTTATTAGACCTAACCTCAAGGTATTATAATGTTACATGGAGATAAATTCAAGAAAGTAGAGCACAGAGCAATCCAGACATGTCTCACGAATTCACAGAAGAATTAATAAGGACTATGAAGTACATATAAAACTACTAATGAGCTCATAAACCGGGAAAAGATGTGAGGAATCAGGAGTCCGAAAAGAAAAAGTGCACTTAAGTAATTTTGAGTTCCAGTTTTATTTATTTATTTATTTATTTATTTATTTATTCCATAGAGTGTTTTTGGCTTTCAATGGGAAAGGAAAGTCAGTAGTGTATGCATGAAAGTGCCAATGTTGCTAATATGAAACCTGTAGCATGCAGAGGGAAAACAGATAAAAAAAATAAAAGAAATCTTGTTTACTGGCTCACAAGACTGAGTTTCACGAATTCACAGCTCAAACATAAAACTACATGAAGTCCTTGTGAAGCAAAAGCAAGGGCTACTCAAAACAAATGTGGCTGTCACATCCTGTGTCCTTTTCCATTCCACGAATTTCCTTTTTCAAACCTAATCAAAATTGTAAAAAGCAGGAAACCTAATTTTTCTGATATCTCATGCATAGCAACATAGGGATAAATATAGCATCCATCCACATGAAAAGAAACCAAAAGAAACTACCCACCCTGAAAATGTATCCATTGTTACTTACTGGGACAGGCTGCCAGCTGGACATCCAATTGTGTTGGATCACTTGGGGTGAAGGACCTTGCTTAAGAGGTAGAATATTGGCAGCCTGGCGGTGTTTGGGTTCAAATCAGGGACCAACACCTCAACCACCAAGCTACCCTTGCCCCACAGTAAAAGAGCACCAATGTTGTCTCTGATCTTTTCTTCGCTGAACAATACCTTTTTCTACTTGACAATCTCTTCTGCCATTTGGAGTCAGTGGTGGCTCAATAGTTAAGGTGTTGGACTGCTGCCTGAGAGGTGCCAGGTTTGAGCCCTGATGTCACTGGGTTGCCACTGTTGGAGCGTTTTGCAAGGCCCTCCAAACCCAAATGCTCAGAAACAATTGGCCGTCGAGCTGGAAACCCAAAACTGTAAACCCACTACTTCTGCCATGGAATCATAAATATTCTGTGAATTAATTGCTCTTAAAAAAAAAGATAAATGGAATACTGTTATGGAGGTCAAGTACATTTGTGCATAGACCAAACTGCACCACAAGCATCTGTCTGTTACTCCAATTGACTAACGCATTTTTGTTTTGTAGAGATACAATTTTTCTACCTGGAAGTATCATAAGAAGTGCCTGATGACACAAGAACATCTCTCAGATGTTTTTTTAAAACAGGATCTGATTCTCTCTCTAATTTAGTCAGAACTAATTCCCACCCACACTCCCACATCAAGGCTCCAACCAACAAGGGAGGGCGAAGACTAGTGCTTCCTTTGAGTCACGTGAAGCCAACAACCGCATCTTTTTGAACTGTGAGCTCACGCACCGTTGGTGTTGGCGTAACACACTTACAGTACTTGGAGAACAAAGCTATCCGCTTCTTCTGCTTGTGTGAACTCACAGACGCCCGTGATTGGCTGTCAATTGTAGCCATGATAAATGCACTAAGTTCCCCTCTGAGAGAGCTCGGACAATCAGGGAGGCTACAGCATCGCCTGGGATTCTAACTCACAAAATCTGGATGATAGGGAGAGTACTTTACCGCTGCGCCACTCGGGGGCCTGATAGCACTTATCTATGTGTTTTTTTTACCCCAAATGATGGCACCTGAATTTTCCATTTCCATTCATGGCATTTAATAGGATGTTTAGAGTGACTTGCATTTTTTTTGTAACTAGCATCAAGTACCTCTACTCAACATTTTAATTTCATTTGTGACACAGGTTTAACTTCAGACAAATATCAAAGTACTGCCAAGTTCATTTCAATTCTGTTCAGCTTTTGACAAAATCTGGCTGGACAGAGATACAAACAGAAAGACATGCAAATAGCTTGGTTTTCTAAGACTGGTTTTGGGTCTACGAATGTAAGAAAAACAAATATCATTGAAAGAGCAAGTTCTGACCAATGTACAGACAAAACCTTTCTTTATATTTATATAGATATATCTCAGAAGTTATGATTAAGGGTTAAAATACTTGCTTAAGTGGCAGATTGGTGGTGCTGGGTTTTGATCTGTACTCCAATGTCCTAACCATTGAGCTACACCTGCATCTTTATTAATTTATATAGCATGTTTCGCTTTTTTTCTCATTGAATTTTTTTTTGATTTCCTCTCTTATTTAGTCATGACTAGTTCTCCCACCCATCCGGCACCTCCCCCAGCACATTACAGCTACCAACCCTCAATGGCAAAGGCTAACATGCTGTTGGACAGCTGTTTAAAGGCAGCAGACCACACTAAAAGAAAAGCTTTTTTCACCCACTTCCATGACCCAACAGATGACTAACATTGACTAATGTCAAGAGGAGACATCATCCAGATTTGATCTATTCTACCAGGATATGATAATTTAGTGAACTTAGTGAATAGAGTACTGGAGTTAAAAATTAGTAGACTGCAAGGACAAATTGAACACACAGCCTTAAAAATCTGTTGTTGTTTGCATAGGATAGTACAGCTGGTATTGAACCATCAAGTCAGACAAAACAGCAGTCAGACTGGCAAATATATGCTCATAAATACACAACTTTCAGAGACAACTTGGAATCCTGTGAAAGTTTAAACGGCGTGCCAATCGAAGTCGACAGGTATGACTAATGCTACGGTACCATGCAGCAGAGGGTTTACTGTTTTGACATTTGCGTCAGAGCTCATGAAGCACGGGATTGATCAAAATCAATGCATGACTTTGAACTGTCAGAGGAGTGTGAGCGATGGGCTTTTTCTCCAGAAACATGAGAGTGACAAGTCAGGTTTGGACCCAAGGGAACAGGAGAATGAGCGAGAAAACGACTATAAGATCTGAGATGTGCGTCACTGTGCCGACACATGTCTGTTACATAAAGCCTTTCTCTATGGAAAATTAATTCAGCCTAAAAAAAGGAACTATATGGAAGAGGTTTTGAAATAGAGATAGAGGAAGTTTTTCATGTAGCTAGAGGAAGTTTGGAAAGAATATTGCATTTATGAAGCAGACAGTATCTTAACAACGGTTTTACAACAATTATTTAGTGTTAAAAAAATACAACATTAGGTTTGGATGCCATTTATTCAGAATTTGTTTATTACAGAGTAAATAAACACTACAGCACACATAAAGTACTGTATGCATCTATGGGATGCAGACTAACTGTTTCCATCCTGAAGTTGCTAATTTATCTGCAACAGAAACTCCTGAAGTATTTTGTGGACTTTTATACTGCAGCAAATCACCAATATTTACTATCTTTAAGGGTTTAAGAGTGTTCAAGTGCAGAATAACAGAACACAGTTATGAGAGCAAAAACTCTCTTTATGTCTTTATATAATCTCCTTCCACGCTAATACACTTATCCAAGCATTCCATTAGTGCTTGGCTATCATCAAGGTAGAAAGTTTTCTCAGCACACCAGAGCAATGATCAGCCTTGCTTTCTACATGTTTGAAGCGCTGGCCTCCCAGGAACTCCTTTAATGGCCCAAACATGTGGAAATGACTTAGAGGGAGGTCAGGAATGTACAAGGTATGTGGCAATAACTCCCAGTTGAGTTCCTGTAATGTGCAAGTGGTGTTGGTGAATGATCGTGTGTACAGTTCCCACAGACAGATGAGTCTCTTCTGCAAATTGGCAACAAGTTCTCTGTTGATTTTTAAGGATCAGGTGTTTGACTCACAGATTGTTCATGGGAACGATAGCAGTAGGCTCTGAGCCACCTCGGCCAGGATCGTCGTTAAAGAAGACGTACAGACTTCTTTAAAATGTTTGCACCATTCAAATGTTTTATCGCGGCTAAGAGTCTCATCACCGTACTGTGCTTTAAGTTTTCTGTAAATGTCAAAAATTGGTTCTCCTGCATAAAGGTTTGTGAAAACTCACTCACTCATCTATACCGCTTTATCCTGTATTCAGGGTCACAGGGATCTGGAGCCTATCCCAGGAGACTTGGGGCACGAGGCAGGGTACACCCTGGATAGGGTGTCAATCCATCACAGGGCACACACACGCTACGGGCAATTTGGGAACGCTAAATCAACCTAACCTACATGTCTTTGGACTGTGAGATGAAACCTACCAGGCACGGAGAGAACATGCAAACTTCATGCACACAGAGCCAGGAATCGATTCTGGCCGGGAATCGAACCCAGACCCTGGAGGAGCAAGGCGACTGTGCTAAACACTACACTACCGTGCCACTTGTGAAAACTCATATGACCAAATTAGTTGAAAAAATGTATAATTGGGTAAAAGTTAGAGCTGGGGTCTGGATTTAATCTTAATACCTTTATGGCTTCATTTGAGATTTGTCATTCACTGTAAATATGATCTAGTAAAGAATTTGTACAAATTGGGATTAATTAGATGTTGACATCCTCAACATTACTTCAAGCCTGTTCATTATGGGCACTAGGCTTTGCCCTGGCAGCACCATGTCTCCTGTTTGTGGTTTTCATGGACAGGATTTCAAGTTGTAGCTGAACTGAAGGAGTTCAGGATGTGACCTTTTTTCAGTTCAGACTTTTTGCAAATGGCACCATTCACAGATTTACATTGCATTTAAATAGCATTTGGCAGACACCTTTATCCAGAGTGTCTTACATTTATCTCATTATTCATCTGAAAAGTTAAGGTTTAAGGGCCTTGCAGTGGTAGCTTGATGGTGCTGGGCTTTTACCTATGACCTTCTGATCCATAGTCTAATACCTTAACCTCTGAGCTACCCCTAAATCCCCTGAAGCTACCCCTAAATCTCCTAAATCAGAGGCCATGGTTCTCTAGAAAAGGATGGCATGCTCCTGTTGGGTAAAGGAGGTGAACATATCCCAGGTGGAGAAATTTAAGTATCTTGCTCATGAGTGAGGGGATTGACTGTATGTTGGTGCAGCTTCTGCAGTGGTCGCTGTACTGAAACTTAGTGGAACCTTAGTGGTTAGAAAAGCTCTTGGTTTACCAATTAGCGTACGTCCCTCAGGGTTACTCATTGAGATTGGGCGAGAAAAGCTAGATAAGGTGCTAGATTTGGACACCTGATAATGATGTGTCCTTTTGGGAGATGTACCAGGCATGGCCAGCTGGGCGGAAGACCCAAGGCCAACTCAGGACATGATGAAGTGATTATATGTCTCCGCATGGCCTATGAGTCGTTGGGGTGCCCCAAGAAGAAGCTGGAAGGACATCACAGTGCTTTGAATTCTTGAACATGATTGGTCAGAATTCATCATCGGTTATTCTTTGAAACAACAACAACCTTAAGTAGTTCAGGCTGTATGGTTTCAGTTATCATGCTTGTTCTAATATATTATTGCTTCTATAGGAATAGGGTTACTGAGTCTAGTATAGTATAAAGTATAAAGTTTAGTTCTTGGAGTCGTACAGTAAGTGGTTTCTGTAATGCACTGTGTGTTTAAATAGTTTTGGAGGGAGTCACCCATGGCTTACAGCTAGAAAGTAAGGGACAACAGGTAGTAACTTGCTTGGTGGATGTTCCACAGCGTTAATTGTAACTCCAAATAAATAATACATAAATAAAACATAAATAAATAAAAACTGTAAATTTCAGTGTATTAAAAGTATTTAAAAAAAACTTCAGGGTGTGCTGTTATAGGAAAACAGTCAACTTCACATCATGCAAAGTCATCACTGAATCATTTCCTATAACCACATGCTCGATGGTGTTTTATTCTAACAGTAATAAAGCAAGACAAATTTGTCACAAATTCCATTTTGGAATTCCATTTTTAGACTTGGTGAAGGAAATCAGGGATCAGAAAGAACAAACCGTGATGAAGGTGGGAACTGGTATTTTCCCAAGACTTAGACGTTTGTACGTAGCACTGTTTCACTCTTCCCTCCCTCTGACCACAGCGTCTGAAAATGACAGGAATTGAAAATGAAAGGAGGTATGGAGGAACAAAGATGTGCTGAGCAGGAGTGGCATCCTTCAGATGGGCAGAGCCACATTTTATCATGTACTGGGTGTTTTAGATTCGACCACATGTAGAGTAACAGATGTCCAAGAGGTGACGTTAGTCATAGAGGTGAAAGAACGGTGAGGTAATCTGTCACTGTGTCATTCTCCCTAATATCTCTCTCTCTCTCTTTTATCCCGCACTCTTTTTGAGATCAATCCACTGGCATTAAAATAGCCCTGAACCTCTGACGCCCCTGTATGTGTTTCCCTTGCGGAAAGCCCTTAAAATCACACACAGTATGAAATGGTGAAGCAAACTGGACAAGGCGATGACAGAAGTCTCTGTGTGTTGTTTTTCGATGTGTTCTCAGAAGACAAAACCACAGACAATGTCAGACACAGGAAAGTTTTAGTGCCTCCCTTTGTTTAATTTGTAATGTTATTCTGTTCTCGTTGTACAAACCCATCTCCCAGCTGCTCTGCAGCTCCTGTTACGACCCATCATACATCACTCATGAAGCACAATGCATCAGATTAAACAGAAGCTTAGGGTGAATATCTAAACATGCTCACTTGTCCATATTGTGTGTGAGAGATATTTATGTGTGACTTTGTAAGCATGATGTTATAAACGAACTTGTGAACTCAGTGTGTATTTTATTTGGCTGTGTTTTTCAATTTTTAAGGGAGACTCCTAAAGCAAAAAATCCCCTACTAAACTGTAGTCCAGCAGGGAGTTTGTATGGGAATGGTAGATGCAACTGTGAGAAATGGATGCAAAAAAGATGTGGCTGTGTGTTGGGGCGGTGTCCTGAAAGCAGGAGATGTTAACACACTGAACAAACTAATTTACGTGAGTTGTTTTTAAAAGAATGTATAAAAAATAATGCATCAATAAACTTCACTACATTTACACCAATCAGCCATGGCATTAGAACTATCTAAGTTTTGGGTTCCCTTGGTGCTACAGTGCCTTGGTACTCCTTAAGGCATGGCTCCGCAGGACCTCTGGGGGTGTGCTGTGGTGTCTGGCGCCGGATCCTTTGGGTGCTGTGTCGTAGGGCCTCCATGGATTTGAACTTATTTGTCTGGTGCCTCCCACTGTTGCTTGATCAGACTGGGATCTGTATAGTTTGGAGTTTGTGCTCTTTCCCAGTCTGTTGTTAACTTCTTGTTCTGATGCCTTTCTATCATGTCCAGCATTGACTTTTTTCAGCGGGATCGGACTGGACGTGGTGGCCTTTAGTCCCCGCAGGCATGAGTGAGCCTTGTGGTGCCCGTGATCCTGTCACCAGTTTACTGGTCTATAGTTGGTGATCAAGATTGTTCAATTCACTTGGTGGTAGTTTTCATGTCATGGCTGATCGGCATATTTGTATCATCATTACAAAGGTAAAGTAACTCCCGATGACTGTAAGCTGACTAAAAACCCCAGAACTTGTAAAGACTAAAGGGCAGTATGTGAAAACTTTAAACAATTCAATGGCGACACAATCAAACCCAGTTTCCTCACATAGTCTACACAGATGTCAAATGCTTAGTCAACAGCATCTGAGACAGTGGAGACAGATGAGCATCTTTGACCAATCAGCTATTAAATGCTTCCAAGGAAACAGCATGATAACAATTCACAAATTATGTGAGTCAAAACACATGAAGATATCAGCATTTGAGAGATTGGAATTCAACATGCTAAACCATGTATATGTAAGCTATAAGATGCTACAGTAGTGATTCAGCCAAAAGGAGGAAGACTGTCAATAGAGATATTAATGACTGACGGTCGAACAAGCTGGAGACGATGTGAGATAATTAACAACTGATGGTTGATTGTCTACAGATTGACAATCATAAACAACTGACAAGCGGTTTTCGTTAGTTTATCACCCAATGATGGATGACATAATGTCCACTATAAACCACTATAAAAATGACAGCCCTTTCTCTTTCGTTCTCGGATCTTTTGTGGATGTTCGCCATGTTACCATGTTTCACATTCAAAAAAAAAAAAAAAAAAAAAAAGCTTACGCTTGGCCAATTCAATTTTCCACTTATCCAACAACAGATGGAACATGAAGCACCTTTGCAAGAAGATGACCAAACCGAATAAGAAGAAACTGTTTTGGGGTCATTCATGGCTGACCAGACGTGTGCAGTATCGATTTCATGATCATCTTCTTCCACAACAACCTTTCCTGGAAACAAATTGCCTTTTATTTTTGGGAGGTATTGTTTAAAAACTTGAACTGCAGTACAATAAATTGTCATCACATGACCTTGCGCACCCTTTATCCTTCATTTGCCTGACTGACGCTTATATGACACCCGTTGCTTGCACATTTTTAGCTGAGCTACCATCTGTAGAATAGAACATGGGTGACAGGTAAAGAACATCTTTAGAGAAACAGATGTACATCTGTCAACAAATGTTTGTCGGCCGACAGGTAGCAACAACCACAGAATGGCAAAGTTTCATTGGTCATCTTGCTACCTGCTTCAAAACAGCTGATGACAGATTCTATAGGTAACGTCATTCAGTCGAACTGTAGCAATGAAAGATGGCTGTCAGCAGTTAGTTTCAGACGGCTCTTCAATTTATACGATAGTTGGAGGTCATTTTGTCGCAAGTAAAAGGACCGCTTAAGATCATCTTTCATTACAAATATTCTCTTGAAATTGTTCAATGTAAAGTAGTTTTTCAGTAGACGATTCATGTTTTATTCCCTTAGTCTTTTCTTAATCACTTGATCATTTTACTGAAAAAAGAATCATTACTCCATAAGCAGTAGCTGTACTCGAGTCAGTGTGTGTTGTAATGTTCATGACTAAGAATTTGATTCAGACATGGCTAGGAGGCACAAATTGTTCAAAGTTGAAACAAATGCATACTGGAACAGAATAAAATCATGCCTGTCTTTCCAGAAAATATGATACAGCATTCATCATTTGCAAAACACCTACAGTTATAAATATGGTCTTTACATGACCAGGCTTTAGGAAAAATCTGAGCAAGACACCCCTCTAAAAGGAAATGGATGTATAATAAACACGACTATTTCTGAAAGCATCTTTCATCACACTAGTCATATTAAAAAACACAACGTTTCACAATTAAAAGAACCACAGATACGTAAAGTGGTTAAAGGATAGCGGTTCAGCCCACACGTGTGCACAGCCTACGGGAGTATATTCCTATAACTGGTTTAAGTAACCTACACAGAATTACATTGACAAAGAACTTCTAGAGGAACTCACGTCATCATCGTGGTGTCAGTATTACTTCTAAAAATTCCAGCCACGGATGTGACATCATGACAACAACTGGTCAGGAAAAGGCGTATATACAAAGAAGTAAACATGGGACAGTGCCAGAGTATACAACAAGCTGCTTACTGTAAGAGAACTGGAAACGCCTGTCTGGAGGATCTGATCCAAGCATACAGTATGATGTTCATGGGAAAACTTTTTAGTTAAAAAAAGCCTAATTTTGAAAAATGAAATGCAGTGCCCGTTGTTTAAGTCGTTTTTTAGAAAGAGTTAGAAAAGTTATAAGCCAAAAATACTCTGATCAGGTTTAATATAATCAGTGATATTATTATAATTTCAGGTTGTAGCCCAACATGTACACGTGCATGTCTGTCTGTCATTCTATAAGGCAGAACAAAGAAAAAAATGTAAGGTTGCTTTTAATCAACATTTAGATTTCACTTATGGCGCAGGTTAAAAATCAGCCAGATATCTAAGTACTGCAAAAGTTTAATTCAATTCAATTCAATAAAATTTTATTTGTAAACGCTTTTAACAATTGTCATTGTCGCAAAGCAGCTTTACACAATCAAAAGAATTATTTAAGTTTGTATGGAATGTGAA
>JAQMYJ010000033.1:30294688-30314825 GCA_030014305.1 Clarias laeviceps
AGCTCAAGTACTGTGTGTTGGGGGGGCGGTGTGGGGGGGGGGGGAGTTCCCTACAAATAGAATGCACCAAAAAAAAAAGTGAGAAAGAGGGGGGGCGAGAGAAAGAGGGCGGGAGAGAAAGGAGGAAGGAGAGGAGAGGAGAGGAGAGGGAGGGAAAGAAGTATAATTACAGTAAGACAGAAAGTGGAGTCACAGTTGAGAAGAGGGAGAAGGACAGAGTGTGTGTGTATGTGTGTATGAGAGAGAGAGAGAAAGAGAGAGAGAGAGAGAGAGCCCAGCCCACTTGTAAATTCACCTCGTGCATAGTGAGCAGTCCCAGAGCTCTACACTGCTTCCCCAGGGCTTGTCCACAAGACGCCTGCCTTTCCCATCCAAACTTCTCAGAGACCCAGAAGCAAGAAATCGAGAGAGAGAGAGAAGAAGACAGAGCACCTTCAAGTGAAGCAACCGGCAGAAGTATTCCTCCTCTTCATCTCTTCCTCACCGCTCATCACAGCAGCTCTCCTTTTTAGCATCAAGGATTACCCTTTTTTAATCCTTTGCTTGATTTTAGTAGGTGAAACTTTTTGAAACTTTTAGGTCAATACTTTTTCTTTTCTTTTCTGTTTTTTCATTCTCAAACCTTGTCAGACTGAGCACATCCACAGCTACAAGACAGGTAGTTCCTGCAGGGACATTTGCTCAAGAGGAAAAAGTATTTTTTTTCTTCTTTTTTCTTTTTTTTTTAAAATATATTTTATTCAAGTTAGTGGTGAGTTTGCATCATTTCTTCAGCCTCCTGATCCAAGGATGACGCTCTTGCCTGCTCTGAGTGTAGCACTGCTGCTTCTGGCTCACTCCTATTCTCTTAATGCCATGGCCACCTCAGGCACCTTGGCATCCTCACCCTCTTCATCATCAGACTGCCCTTCCTGTGCCATGGCACGGCTGCGGAGGAGTGGCGCGGAGGCGCTAATGCAGGAGGAGGAGGCGCAGCAGGATGTGGTGGAGGCGGTGAAGAGGCACATCCTCAGCATGCTGCACCTGCAGGATCGGCCCAACATCACACACCCCGTGCCCCGTGCTGCCCTGCTCAATGCCATCCGCAAGGTCCACGTGGGCCGCGTGGCCAAGGACGGCAGCGTTCTGATCGACGACGAGCCTCACGGACGCCTCGAGGCCGAGAACAACGAACAGACTGAAATTATCACCTTTGCTGAAGCTGGTAAGTCCTTATCCGAGTATGTCGGTGTGTGTGTGTGTGTGTGTGTGTGTATACTGTATGTTTGTACATGCATGTGTGTGAATAGTTAGAATGAGCAAACTTGTACCTAAGGGTAGCTGGATGAGAGGACTGGAGTTTAACTTCTTGTATGGAAAACCTGTTGCCTCAAAGGAGAGAACAGCTAGAAATGTGGTGCAGCCTTCCTCCTCCTCCTCCTCCTCCTCGTCCTCGTCCTCCATAGAAATGTCCTGCTGCTTTATAGAATTGCTGATTATCAGGGAAACCCCACTGAGCTTCCCAGCCATAAACGGCACTTACCTACAGGCTGACAGCCTTTCCAGAGGAGCCGTCTGCAGGCGGGAGAGGAAAAAAAGTTGGTGGTTTTCGCTCCTGGGTTTTCAAAAGGATCTGATGGAGCATTGTTAGACTCGGAGTGCTGTTGAGAATGCCTTGAAATCTGTGATGCAAAGAAACACGGGGCTCCTTTCTGAGTCACACTGCAGAAGCGATAGAGCGACATGACAGAAACGATGTGCCGTAGGGCTCGGCGGATTTCTCATTCCTGAACGGCAGAGAGCAGAGCTACTATGTGCGTTCCCTGGTTAAGTGAATGACTGTTCGGTTATAATTAAGCTTGACATGCGGTTTAGAATTAAATTGGGACACAAAGAAGCAATGGAAAAGTTAATGAGACACAGGAGCAAACATAAGAGCAGTGCAAATAAGAGTCACTTCGAAACAGACCTGAAACGTCTTCATCTTTGCCTAGGGTTTACACGAAGCTTTAAAACAAGTGGAGACTCTGCAGGGATCCTTGAAGTACTTAAGTACCACAGCAAAGCTGGAACAATAGTGTGCTTTAGAAGACACATCCCTTTAAGGCATCCTACTTAAACTGAAGTCTAATACAAATTTGTTCTTAAAAACCGAAACTTGAAACTGCGGAAATGTGCGCAAATAATGGACATGGCTTTTACTAGACAGTGTAGTCTTTATAGACAGACAGGTGACACACAGTCTGTGTTTACAACACAAGAAAGAATGTGTGTGTGTGTGTATGTAATGGTTAAACAACCAGGTTGTCAGGACGCTTCTCATCATTCCCTCAAGTGCATTTTCTCTTTTAAGAGTCACACGGTCAGCTCCGAAACGCTCCGAACAAGCTGTAGATCTTATTTTATAAGTTGTACTAATTGACGAAATGCATATATAATCCATGGCATCAGTAAGAGCCAAACTGAAGCGTACAGCACGATCGCTTGTCCCGATGATTCCCATCCACTCAACACAAATCGTTTCCATTCAGCGCTGCACTGCCTGCTTTACTTCACGTTGTGACGTGAAATTGGACACAGATGATCAGACATCCGCCGGCATCTGCGCGCCAGCGTCTCGGCCTAAGACGGACCTTCGGTTCAATTTTCTGTTAGATAATCAATATCCCACATGGCGCTTATTACACGGTACAAAAAAAATACAAAACTGGAATGGAAGTCATATCCCCGTACGTTTTCTCTCACCTTAAAAAACCTTATGTTCTTTTACCTTACTCGTATAACTGAATTAGCTTTACGAGGTGCCTGAATTCCAGCATTTTGCACACATACCGGGTTATACGAGCTGTTCTCAGAAGCGACCACAAGGGGGGGAGGCCATTGAGGAATCGTGTGAAAGACCCTCACCATTCACAGAAAGCAGGAGCATGGAGTGAATGAGTAGTTCATCAGTTGAGGGCAGACCCTATCTGGAGTGTGAGGAAAAGCAAAAAAGTGAAAAAAAAGCAATGACGTGAAAATAAAACGTGTATTTCTGGACACACACACACACAAAAAAAACAAAATCTCAGTTTATTATTATTATTATTATTTTATTTTTTACATGTTAAAGCTAAAAAGTGCACGATTAGTCCAGGAAAGTGCACGATTAACATTGTGTAAATATTTTAATATTATGTTAAACTATTATAGAGCACGTGAGGGTTCTTTATTAAAGGTTTCATGTTGATTTTCTCTCTCTCTCTCTCTCTCTCTCGACATGCTCACCCCGGTGACCGCAGTGACCAATGTTATGATTGTAACTGATTCCTCACTGGCATTGAGTTTCAGAGCAAGCGATTAAACACGCTGGTTACAACACTGACATTTTCATGAACATTTAACTCCTAAATCTTTCAAAATCATAATTATTTCACACAGAGACATGAACATAAACAGTCTCTCTCTGTCTCTTCAGTAAATTGCCCCATATTTCCTCCTCTAGGTAATTCGAGGTCAAACAATACCTCGGCGTGGCTATCAGTATCCAGAGACAAGGACTTTACATGTAAGGGCAGCAGGGACTTCAGTATGCTTACACTCTGGTGAATTATTGCCTTTTAAAGCGCAGTGCTGTTTATAGTACTAAAGCTTTCATGTAATATTTCATATATTTGTTGAAACACATCTCAAGGACTGGTTTGTCATTAGTTTGAATTCATGTCCTAGAAGTTGCGTTAGTGAGTTTGTGTAAGAACACGCGAGTACGAACGTGACTCCGGAGGTTCAGTTACAAGCTCGTGCCTTTTAAGACATTGCAGGAATTCACAGATTTTGTAAACACCGCTGACAAGAGCGACGTACGCCAGAGCTTTGCCAACATATATCTTAGGAATGCATTGCTTCTCCTTGACATTGTCGTAGTGGCGAGCCAATCAATCTCAGCTCAGCGCTAAAGATCGACAAAGAAAATGACAGCGATTGGGCAGTTAGTTATCTTTCTCTGAGTCTCATAACATCGAGAGCTTTTATGTCTAATGTCACACATACAGTACATACGACGATACCGAAGACTTCGGGTTTACAGAAGCTATTCTGGTCCTGTGTGAAACTCATGCCAGGGAGCAAACAATCTGTAAACCGGCCGCTTGTTCCAAAGGGCTGTCCACTGAAGATGTGACAAAGTCAGACCCCTATAAATATTTTCCCATACAGTATCTTTGGGGATGGCAAGATTAAAAATAAAACACTAGTTAACTTAGGACTTGGGAACTTGGGTTTAGAGCTGTAGCTCTTGTATGATGAGGAACATTCATAACATTCCTCACTAATGCACAGAGACTGTACACAAACCTTCTGCCTACCCTGAACTTCGAAGAATATAATGACAAATGAGACATAGCCGATGTGTGTGCGCTGTTTAGGCTCTGCGTGTATTTCTCAAGCATGCTTCCTTCACCCTTGGGAACTGATGTGTCATAAAAACGCTGATGAGACTCAACACTAATGCCGTTTCTGCAGTTCCTCTTTTTCCATGGCGGTTTTGTCATTTAAGAACTCTCATGATACCTCAATATCCTGCATTTCAAGCATTCATGACTGTAGCTATTACAAAAGCATCCCTATTAGTGCGTCACCAGGACAGCTAGTAAGTTTATGTTCCTATAATCAACATATGCTATTGGAATATGTGTATGGGAATAACTTATAGGAAATTAGTTAATTGGAAGGAGACCCCCTAATCAAGCTTTAGACTTTATTCCCTTGAGCCAACAACATCTTGTATTGTAATGTAATGCATATTTTGCTATTAATACTTCAGACTAAGTTGATTAAATGTATGAAATATAAGTATTACCATAAATACAGTATATATGGAATGTCCAGCTTGTACTGCTATATATACTGCAGACATATATAGCTAAAGAATTTGGAGCATCCATGAGAAAATAAGATATAAAAAAGATTTTAAAAAATAAGATATAAAAGTCCCCAAATTCTTTAGAGAAAAAAAAAAAAACAGCTTCACTCAAGTCAAAGCAAAAAGAGTGTAAACTCCTGGATTTGATGTATGAAAACAACGAACATTGGAAAAAAAAAACCCCACTAAATTAAGCCAGGATGGCAAATTAGTGCCTCTTTTATAAAGAAACTAAGAAAAATAGGAAAACCTTAGCTAAGGCTTGTTGTATTAATACAGTGTTATTGCTAATGTTTCAATGTTTCAATGCGGCGACTCAACCAGTTAAGGCTGTAGGTTACTGGGTTTCTGATCGGAAGGTCAAGGATTCGAGCCCCAGCACCACCAAGTTAAGCCACTGTTGAGCCCTTGAGCAAGGCCCTTAACCCCATCTACTCCAGGGACTGTATCCTGTGCTCTGACCCCAGGTTCTTAACTAGAATATACAGAAAATTTGGGGGTGGTGGAGGTTCAGTATGTTAAGGCTCTGAGTTTCTGATTGGAAGGTTGGCGGGTCGAGCCACTTTTGGGCCCTTGTGCAAGGCCCTTAACCGTGTAATGCTGACCTTGTGCTCTGACCCCAGCCTACTTAACAAGAAGTTGGGATATGCAAAGAATAAAGAATTTCAATGTACAGTATTCTATATGTGATGAATAAAGGCTGAACTTAACGTAATGTGTGATTGCATGGCAATTCAAACAAGCTTAAACAATAATAAGATAAGATAAGATTAGATAACAATATATAAGTGTGTGTGTGTGTGGGAGAATGTTGACAGGAGGTCCTACCATGGTTGTACAAAATGGGAATAACTCCTTGGTCTCCATGGTCCCTAATTGGACTACAAAGGTTCATAGACGGATGGATGGAAGGAACATTAAATAAAATACAATTAATTAAATACAATTAAAATACAAAAAATAAAAGGTAATATTACTTTGATTTACTTTTTAAGAATGCTAATAACTAGCTACTGCAGTTACAAAAAAAAAAAAAAAAAGGACTTTGTTAATTCCCTTCTCGTACTTCAAGGAGTATTAGTATATCTCAATACAACATGTGTGTACAGATCTACACAAGTTGTTGTTTGTTTGGACTCAAAGACATTAGCTTAGACCCAGGTCTGCTTCAAACACATGCCCGCTTTTCTGCTTCAAACAAACGTGAGTTGTAATTGAAGCTGTTTCTCTCATTGGTAACTGACAGCAGATGATCCACAGTTGTTTGTGTGATTGGCCGATGGCTTGCAGATGCCAGCTTTAACAGACGAACAGTTCAGTTTGTCCCTTATATCCAGGAAGGGAGCACGCATGGTCGCAGGCTAATCCCGAAACGGATATAATCATTAAGATCGAAGCGATAGCGATGAGTCATGGCTACATCGTGCCTTTCCATCTAGCAACCTTAAGTGTTTTTTAGCCCATGTGGAACTCCAGGCAATTGCAAGTCATTTATATCACTCTGTCACATTAAGGTCTGATTAGTGTCAGATTTGAGAGTGTCTCCCTCTTATAAACACTTACAGAGTCAGTGACGTGAATTGGATATTGAGTTTTGGATCTGAGCTAGGGGAATGATGGCAGCAAGTGAGAGGATGCCAGGCCGAGGGGTCGTAAAGGTTCAACAAAATGGTGCTGGGAATTTTGGTTTATTAGCAATAGAAGGTAAACACTCAATTCATAATCAGTCATAATCGGTTTCTCAAAGTGTCAATTAGTTATGATGTAGGAGATGCCACAGTATCAAATATGATAAAATAAAACGAACATTTTCTCCACCTTCCTGGGATACCTTTGGGAAATCAGGACTTAGCTCGGAGCTCTAATGCTAATGCAATAGCTTCTATAAACACTTAAGAGAGAGCATTACAAACATTTTAAAAAGGAATCTGTTTGTTTTTGTTTAAAGATTTCATACCGTTGCTTATTTCAGTTTCAAGTTTGACCTCGCGGAAAGTTTCATTCACAGCAAATAAAAAAAAAAAAATAATAATAATAAGGCCTAGAAATATGTAGCTGACATAAAAGGAGAATGTGAGTTCATGGGCAGTGTTACTTTTGTTCATTGGTTGCTTGAATCTGGCATTCTAATACACTCATACCAGAGTTGTTTAGTCTCTTAAATTTGTTCTCATAGTTGGCACGACCACATTAATTTTGAAATATGCTGTCTGGTATTGCAGTCAAGGAAGCCAACTTACACACACCAGCACATCATTATAGCATTTTATAGCTCAGTTAAGTTCATGGCTGGTGAAAGAATAAAATAGGTCACACTTCTGATTGAAACAGAAAGCTGTGTAGTCTCTGTATGATGATGTCTGCTCTTGGATTCTGGTGTCAAGGCTTGTGCAGCCTTGGTTGTTTTGAGGTTATCCTTCGCAAAATCTCAGATGTGTGGGTCGAGTTGTTCACTTAACCCAGACCTTAACCGGAAACATGCACGTCAAAGCATTTGTCATTAGTGATCCAGCGAGTTCTCCAAGCCCTCCCGGTAAGCCGCAATCCCTTTGCAACAATCAAGCAAGTCTTTGCTCGCAGACTAAAACTGTCTCCTTTAATCAGTACTGTCAACAAATTAGCTCAAGACGAATCACATCTCCTCATTACAATCATCCCCAGGAGGAGAACAAACATAAAGACCGTCCACAAGACAGGCGGATCCTTACATCCTCTTACAACCTCTCTGTTGGAGAGTTCAGAGGTTTTTATTTATTTTATTTATTTTCCTTCCTAACCTCAGTGAAATTTGTTTTTCGGGTTTGGCGCACCAGGTCGTAAGAAACCACACAATATGACAGGAGGCCAACAAGGAGATCAAAGACCATGATCTCCCCCACACCCCCTCCTCCTCCTAAAGGTAAACTAGATAGAGATGAGGATTAGAGAATGCATTAAGCAAAGCCGTGTTTAAAGAAAAGTCGACCCCCCCTCCACACACACACACTACACACACCACACACCTCTTTAAGTTGCCAGGTGATCCTATATTGCGCCTCCTCCCTGTTTGAAGACATGGATTGTGTTGGAGGGTTTGGGGGGGGGGGTGTAGGAAGGAGAAGAATGTGTAAATGTTATTTTCCATCTTTGTGTGGGGGACAGCTGTGCAAACTACACTCTCGTGGTTACACCGGTGTTTATTGTTGAGGGATTATTGTACGTCTTTCAGCTCAGAGGGTTTTTTCTCTTTCTTTCTTTCTTTTTTCTTTTTTTCTTTCTCCCTCTCTCTCTCACAAATGTATTGAGAATCATGCGGAGCGAGCCTACTTCCATGCGCTCTCCTACGCAGCCAGGTGGGGGGTAGTTCTCTATGTGTAGGCCCAAGCTCTTGCTGAGGAAAAAGCTTGAGGTGGGTTTACTTAACTTACTGAAAGCTAACGACGTGCCGTTCTTTTATAGACCGCAGATTAAAAAGGAAACAATGAGCTAGCCGATGCTGGAAAAGCCCATTATTTTTAGACTCCGTTCATGAAGCGATTCTGTGTTTGGACAGATGGGACTTGGGATGTGTAAACACATACACATACCCACACACACACGCACACACAAACTGACATCATTGTTATGGTGTTGTAATCCTATAAATATGCGACAGTGTACAATAGAGATTGGATTAAATAATGTTCATCCACACTTCATCCCCATACACTGTAGATGTACAACTATCCCGGCAACAGGGTGTATATTTAACTCCCGAGTTAAAAACCAAACCGTCACAGACCGCCGTGTGTTACTATAAGATTTGCTGAGGTGTCAGTTTACAAGTGATTTTGGAAGACTCTGGAACAGAACTCATAATTTTCAGCCAGACATATCATCCTGCGACAGCTTCAAGCTCCTGACGAAAGTCCTTTTTTTCTTAAGATTTGTCTCAGTAAGTGGAGGGAATTCATTTAAATCTTGGCCACTGATCCACAAAGTGAAATGTTCCAGAGACCTCGGCTATGTCTGTGAAATGCAGTGGATCAAAGCCAGTGTGAGACTCTTTCTCTGATCCACAGAGAGAGCGTGAGTTGTTGAAAACATGCCACATCGAGGCCCACAGCTGGACACCATGTACTGCATGTTGTCACGGCCGTCATGTGTTACTGTACTCAGCTATTTCTGTATGTGTAGGTACACTCGGTTATTTCTATTTCAAGGTGGGATAGACAAGGCAGAGTTGAGTGGGAGGGAGGACGTGTGTTTGTGTGTGTGTATGAAGTGTTTAGAACTGATTCAAAGTCCGGCCTTTGATTCATTGAAAAGGGGTGTCATTTAAAAAGATGCTTGTTGCTCAAATCCTGGTGAGCTGGTCAGTCCTGAATGGTGGCGTCACTGTCATAACTACAAAGCACAAGCACTCGACTGAAGTTACCACTCCCAGACAGTGCCAACTTTGATGTGGTTGGTTCCAAGTCAACAGAATTAAACAGCTGTCCATTCATTTAAAAATAGCTAATTAAACTAATGAGCTGTTTTTTTTTTTTCTTCTTGTTTCCTTCCTTAGGTGAAACCCCAGGTCTGATAAACTTCCTCATCTCCAAAGAAGGTTATGAGATGTCTGTGGTGGAGCAAGCCAATGTTTGGATCTTCCTACGGCTTCCAAAGGGCAACCGCACCCGCACAACCGTCCCCATTCGTCTGTTCCTGCAGCAGCCGGACTCTGGGGAGAAGCTGGTGGCTGAGAAATCAGTCGACACCAGACGTAGTGGCTGGCACACTTTCCCCATAGCATCTAGCATGCAGTCTCTGCTGGAACAGGGCATAAGTGCACTGAACCTGCGCGTTTCATGCCCAACATGTGCTGATGCCCGTGCTACACCGATCCTGGTGACGCCTGGAGGGGGAGGAGAACGAGAACAGTCTCACCGGCCCTTTCTGATGGCTGTGGTGCGTCAAATGGATGAGAGTGGAACGAAACGACGCCGCAAGCGTGGCCTGGAATGCGATGGCAAGGTACGTGTGTGCTGCAAGCGTCAGTTCTACGTCAATTTCAAAGACATCGGCTGGAGCGACTGGATCATTGCACCGACTGGCTACCATGCCAACTACTGTGAGGGTGAGTGCCCAAGCCATGTGGCCAGCATCACGGGCTCATCGCTTTCCTTTCATTCCACTGTCATCAACCACTACCGCATGCGCGGTTACAGCCCCTTTACTAGCATCAGGTCGTGCTGTGTCCCCACGCGCCTCCGCGCCATGTCCATGCTGTACTACAACGAGGAGCAGAAGATTGTCAAGAAAGACATCCAAAACATGATTGTGGAGGAGTGTGGCTGCTCATAAAACTTCAAAATAAATATAGACAGACAAAGACAAGCAAACGAGCAGGGAAGGACAGAAAAGAGTGCTGAGTTTGGCTTGCAGGCCAGGGTGGGGAGGGAACAGGGACCAGCGCTCTAATGGTAAAGACTTGGGCCAAAAGAAAAAGGAGTGCAGTGAAGTGAAGGGATGAGGGAAAGAGCTTGACAGAACTCTCTCCATCTCGATATTACACTCAGACTCCCATACAACGACGGGCCTCTCTCTTGACACGGTGGCTGCTTGAACTTGGCCGTCTGAAAATCCAAGGGGTATCTATAGCTTGGAGCAGTTTCTGTGGCACTTTCTGAAGAAAAAAAAAAAGAATCTATAATATATTTTTGCTACAAAGCTGAGGGGAAAGTGGTGAGATAATATTTATGTGAGCGAGAGTGCAGTGCGGTCACTCCAAACATGCCCCGCATTAGGGTGTGACCATGATGATGAGGTGCCTGATAAAGCAAATACCAAAACTATGCAACTTGTCAAGTATTAAGATTTATTTTTCATCAATGTGTTGTTTTGGTTAACTATTAACTTTTACAAACTAAAAAAAAAAGAAGTTGACTTTTTATACTTTTTTGAAAGTATATTTGACGTCTTATGTGTGTTTGTATACGTGTGCGTGTGTGACTGTGTATGTGTGTGTTGTTGAGAGATACTTGAAAGACGTTTGACGGGCTGCTGGAACCAAACATTTCTGTTTATTATTATTATTATTATTATTATTATTATTATTATTCTAATTATTATAACTTTATGTTGTTGTTGTTGTTATTATTATTATTATTATTATTATTTTCTTTTCTTTTTACTATTTTAAAAATAAGACGTTACGAACGTTTACAGTTTGCACTATACCATCCGCATAGCCACATACACAAATGGTATTTAGCGAAAGACAAGAAGCACTTCACGAACAAAATTTCATTAGCGTACAGTAGGTTTGACCCAGGTGAGGAAAGGAGATATTGATGGTTTAAGAATGATAAATGAGGAACAGTAACCGGTAAACACCTGCATAGTGTTGTATTTTCATTTTATAATTAAACACCAAAGACGTTAAGTTATTATAATTTTTTTTAACTATGTACGTTTAGGTTTTTTTCTTCATACAGTTTTTCACACGGACATCCAGGTCAAAACCAATGGAAATGCTCTGAACGATTGATCCATCCCATAATAACTTTTTTTTTTTGTATTTTGCACTGCTGCACTCTCCATGTGTGTTTAGCCCTCTAACTGTTAAACACAGCACTTAATCTACGTTTTTTTTTTTTTTTTTTGGAATGAAAATGAATGTGCAGCGATATTTAAAGAAATTGGGAGATGAATTGCCGAATGATCTGTTTAGATATTTATAAAACAATTCACCAAATATCAGAAGGACGCTGTATGATCCAAACAACATCACCATTTTGTTCTTGAGATGTTATTTTTTTTTCTCTTAAAACAGGTAACTGCAATGTTTTTCTTTTTTAAAAAATGAAGCAAATATTTACCATAATATTTCTTAATACATGAAAAAAATTTATTGTCGGGATGTGTGTGAATGCATACAAAAAAGTAAGAAAATGAACAGACTAAAAAAGAGAAAAACATCGAATTTAGAAAAAAAAAAATGTGGTATATGTTTTAGTTTTCCTTTATGCAGACAAAAAAATTACACTGAAAGAAGTGGATTAAGACTAAAAAGTAGATATATATTTTTATTCTGTATATATGGAAATCAAAATACCAATATGTCGCATTGCTTTGTTGTACAAAAATGTGCTTGTGTTTTTTTTTTAACCTAATTTATTTTACAGTATTTTCCCTATTTTTTTGCTTCACCATTAAAGTTACAAGGTTGTACACTAAAACAGATGTGTGTTGTTTGTTATTCTTGGTTGGGAGCAATTTGGCAGAAAAATGGTACTAGCTAGAAGCTGAAGACGTGTCCACGATAAATAGATGCTCGGCATGCTCAATCTACATCATCTCAGTCTACACTTACAGTAACTGGAACATTTACCCATCCCACAAAATAATCCATACCAAATATCACATTAAAATGTATTTATTTATAGTAGACACAACTACACACTACCACTCTTTTAACTGTCCAGGTACAACTAATGATGGCTGATGGAAACTATTTATTTGCGTTCAGTCTTCCAGCATAATTAAACAGTACTACACTCTTAGGGAGAAAAGCTCCCTTAGGGCTCTTTGGATTGTTACCGGTTTTAGCTCCATAAAAAAGCTTGCTAAATCTTTCTAAAAGGAAACTGCTCTGTTCAAAAAGGGAAAATGAGGAAACTTTAGAGTATAGGTGAACATTTTGACAGGAAAAACTAACATCATTTCCCCAGCAAAATCAATAACCTGTGTACTAGATAACTTTACTTGTACTTTTAACTTTCTTCCTTCCTTTTATGACAAGACAGTAGTACTGGTATTATGTCCACAGGTAGGAAGTAAGCGATCTGATTACATAGTCAATCTGAATGGACTTTCTTTTCCACCATGTGTAGCATTAAAGACTTTGGTATGATTATTAATTCCAGTCTTTTATTTGAAGCTCATGTAGATAATATTAATAGGATAGCCTTTTGTCATATCTGAAATATTGCCTAAATAATAAATATAAAGTCATTGCAAACCAGTTTATGCTATTGTTACCTCTTAGTTAAACTACTGTAACGCTTTACTGTCTGGATGTTCCACTTGGTGCATAAACGAGCTCTAGTTAATAGGGAAATCGGGAGCCAGAGCCATGGCTCCACGTAACATTTTGCATTCTGACTACTACTGAACTACAAAACACTAAAAAGTGTCTCACCTGAATGAACTGCAAAATTATATTTTACGATCTGCCACACCTACTTAAATCAAAAGGTGCAGGTTAATTGTTGTTACCATGGTTGCTAAACATATGCTGACATATCAAAACTGGTTCCAAATACTGTAGATCCACTTTAGAAAATGGAAATCCATTACCTACTGTATTATGCTACCAAATGTCTAGTACATTCTTAGGAAAAAAGGTTAAGGCTGCTTGCATCATTACTACTCAAAGATCTATGAATGGTTTCTACTCTGTATCTTTTTCTTATTTTGAATGATTAGGTTCTACACAAACATTTTAAAGGTTTTTCCAGTGGAAAAAAAAGATCCCCTAAGAACCCTTAAGGAGTTGCATTAAAGCACACATAAGGCTGGCTTTCTGGCAACATTTCGTATGTTAAAATTAAATCACATTCCATAAACAGTAAAGAAAGAAACAAAGAGAAAAGGAAAGCACTTCCGCTTCCAACACAGAGAGACTGAGAAGGAGCTTCTTCCCGTAGGCTATTCAGCTCCTCAACCAGAACACCACAACTGACTAAATTGGTCTAATTGTTTTTTTTAACACACACCCTACATTCCTGCAAACACATCAGAATCATGATGTAGCATATTTCTCGCACATTGCACATTTCTGATTTGCACACTGCTCATTTGCACATAAAATAAGGACTAACTTGTAACTTTAATTCTGTAAATTCTCTTGCTGTGTAATTTCTATTTCTGTTTTAATTCTATTTTATTTTGTAATTTAATTTCCAGCTTAATTTTATTGCAAATCAATTTAATTGCAAATTCTATTTTCTAATTTATTTATTTATTTATTATTATTTTTTTAAACTTAAAATAGGAACCCTAACTGGAGGTTAGATCTTATGTAGCCTAAAATGAAAATCTTCTATTTATTTTTTACTAAGTAAATAATTGGCAGCAGGGTGGCTTAGTGGTTAGTACTGTTGCCTTGCACCTCCAGGTCCTGCGTTCGATTCCTTTTATTATACAGTATAGAGAAATAAAGATATTTACTGTCATAACTGTGTTCTCTTATTCTGCACAATATATATATACTGTATATTTGTCTAGAATGAATGTGTTGTTCTAGTTTAATAGTATAATAGTAGCACATTCAAACATCAAAGCTTCTCAATTATATAGTAATTTTTCTTGTCCAGTGGCCACTAACAAAAACGATCCGTCATTTAGCTGCTGTTAAAAAAATAAATAAAAATTTTTTAAAAACACACACTCTGGCACACTGCAAAACATCCTCTTGAGGAAGACGAACACCCAACCGTGCAAACACACACACAGGCAAAACATAACATTTATTAAATTGACACATAGGCAGCTAGTGCTCCCGTCTCAATGCGGTATAAGGCAATGTTTCATAGCGACCGCTTAAAAATAGAGCTGCCTTATGCTAATGACAGAGGGGGACACTGAAATGGCTGACAGATGATAATACTCCTGCAGGAGCCGATCAAAGGGCACAGCAAACCAAATGTGCAGGAGTTCCTTTGAGGAAAAAAGTGTGCAGGCAGGAGACCACAGGATGGTCATTCATTTAGAATACACATTCATTCCCACACAATTTAAATCTCCTCAGCATGCTAATAGTTTCAGAAAAAAAATCAGTGCAGTTTAAAAAAAAATCATAGCGCTGCTTTTTGTGAAAAAACTAAATCCTCATTAGATTCGACGGGTCTTTTCCTGGTGGTTTTCGCTCAGAGACATTATATGGTGTTACACTGTAGACGTTGTTCATCAACCTAATTAGAGTTGATTGTCTGTATTTGTTAAACAGTTTCAGAGTCTTGACCTCAAGTCTCAACAAAAAAAGCAGTGCAAGACGTTGGTTTGGCATCGCTTATGCTGGCTGAAACTGTGGGCCAAGAATACTAATGAGCATCTGTTAACACTGAGAATCTGAATATAATTTAAAATTGGGATAGTAGAGGAAACAATGGTATTTTGTGTGGCTTTGAGGAGGGTTTGCAGGGGGTGTTGTGCAAGGTGTTGCTTAAACATCCCAAGCAAAGCAAAGATAAATGATCTTCTCAGTGCTTGACGGCACACTGTAATTACAACGCATGGTTACTAACAGTGGCTAGGATTTTGGAAAACTTGTGCAAGCGTAAGCAAAATGGATGAATTTTGTATAGCATTAGGGAAAAGAAAAGCAGTTGAGACATGTTTTATTGAGGTGGCAATGGTAATGGATAGTGGATTTTTTTTGTAACAATTTTTACATTGTATAATATAATATAAGCATTTTTATTATTTATTCTCAGCTGGAAAGGTTGCTAAACTAGCTTTAAACTTCCATCAGATTTCAAGTCTGAAATGGCTTTGAAATTCTATCAGGGTTTTAAAAAAGTGAGGAAGCAGATCCTTTTTTCTTTGTTCTCTCTAATTATCTACTAAGGATGAAAGGTTAATGGTTTAAAGATGATTTGAACTAAATTTCAATAAAATATGTACCATCACATTACTTTATCTAATCAAATCAGAGTAGATTTACTTGGAATGAAGAGAACAAACCAAGGTCTTACTGATTAGTAGAAGGTCAGGATTCATATCAAATACAGCTTATTAGAAGCATAAAAATTACTCAGGGATTTTAGTATTATAAAGGAGGGGTTTATAAATCAATGGCATATAGAAAAAAGCCACAAATTGTATATAATGAACAATATCTTCGAAAGACTCATTTTACATACATATTATATTGGTGAAACATTAAGACATTTTCCCAAGTAAAGATAACTGAAGGAGAAAAGAAAAAAAAGGAAATTGTTTTTGATTGTTCTAAGCAATCAATTCGCTAATGTCCTGGAAGAAGCATATAAAGAAAAGCCCATATGAGCTACAATACATAATAACAATTTCTCATTTCTTATCATACAAGTTCCATGTTCAAGACCTAGTTGCATAAGATAATCCCATTTTCTTCCAAGTAATGTAAGTGATGTTTTTTTTTTTTTCTCTAAGAGAGGCCTCTTCATTAAGTTAAAGGCACAGCAGCTCTTGGGCAATCCTCCAGTCTTAAAATTGCAAGGGAGCGAACAAGCACCTAAGTGATCTCTAAGGAGATAAAGGACAAGATCCTCTTGATGTTCTACAGGAAGACAAAATCACTTGTCCAAAATTACACCAGGGTTTTGTGCTGAGTTTTCCAGTGAGATCAAAGGATCCTGATGTTTAGACACCTCTTCATGAATTAATATCTGCTAAGCTTCAGTGAGATACAGATTCACACGAAGGGCTTCCATACAGTGTGTAAGAAAATATCCACCAGACCTGAGAAATTTGTGTCTGAAGGAGCACAGAAGAAAATGAGTATCTCTTCCATGTCACCTGATATGACTGAACCACCAGGTAAGAAATAAACCCCCATCATGATTGACCACTAATTTCAATGTAAACATCAAAACATTTAAAACCAATTATATGAGTTGAGTTTTATTAAAAATACAGCAAACTAATGTGTTGATTTTATCTTTGTAGTGAGTCTTGGCAGCAAATTGGAACAAGGAACAATTTTTTTTGTGGTGCTCACAATTGTGTGTATGGACAAACAATAAACAACAGTGGTACTATTACAGAACATATATTTTCTAGGTACAGAAGTTATTGCACTTTTAAGTAATACTACTACTACTACTACAACTAATACTAATAATAATATCACCACTGACACATCATAATTCCCATGGAAAAAATAAGTCGGATTCCATGTGTAAAGAAGCTTTTCTGGAGTCTGGTGGCTTTGACACACATTGATCTAAAGTGTCTGTTGGAAGGAAGCTCAAGTATGCATTGGCCAGAGCGTAAGGGGTCAGTGATAATTCCACATACCCCCCCCCCCACCCCACCCCACTAATTTCCTGGTCAGGAAGAGAACAGGTCCTTGAGCCGTTCAGCTGACCTGTCAATATCTTGTCTGGTCAGCTCATTACTGGTTGTAGAGCCAAACCAATCTGTTACAGGGTTGGTGAGGATGATTCTCTAGACATTGGTCAAGAGCTCTTGTGGTATGCTGAAATTCATCAGCTGTCACAGGAAGAATGTTCTCTACTGGCCCTTAATGTCAGTGCTCTTAAGTTTAACTTCCGAGTTCCAGTCCTGAGATAGTCGTTCCAAGGAACTTGAAGGCTTCTCAGCAAGGTCTTCTGTAGAGGAGACATTTGACAGTATGCCAAACCTTGTTGCTCTTGTAGTGCTCATGATTCTTATGTAATTCATTATAAATGGTAAGATAGACTAGAAGAACACTGCTAAAAAAAATAGGCTTCCCAGAAGCATGAAGGTTATTATAATGGAGGGAGACTAAATCTGGAATGGTATTCTCAGTTGTAAGATGTCTATATACAGTACTGTACTTTTGGCCTTTATATTTTGAAAAAAAAAATAATAAATTCCCAGAGGCTTGTTAGCAAATGTAGTTTAGTCGGATTGTTAGTATTTGAACAATTCTTAATTACCCACAAGACAACGGCATTGCAACGGCAATGCAAAATACGCTAAGATTCCCAAAATACTATGGTTTTTACTTGAGTTAACATATGAAAATTTAGAAGATTCCAACAACCTGGACAACTCAGTTTCAAGTGAGTATCAGGATATGTGACGCAGATGGCAGTTCAGGGGTCTTTATTAAAAAAGATCCCGCAACATAATTATAGAAAATTGTTAACCTAGCATTTGGTTCTGCCAATGTTCACAACTTGATGCAAGAATAGTAGCCCTGCCAGTTGTGTTTGGAAATCAGATAGATCCATAGATATTTGGAATTATCACTGAAAGAAATATTTTGCATACAAGTAAGAGTTTGGCATGGTCTGAGTTTAGCCCCAGAGCCCTGTTCACAGGACTCTGATTTATATGATTTGTGGAAGAAATTTTATTGGAGTTGTAAGGCTATGTTTCATTGAACCATTGCCAGTAACCAATATTTTACTATTAGACATGGCGGAACAAAGCAATTACATTGTAGGTTTACCTTTTTAGTTTAATGGAGCATACTACAGAGTAGTCATCAAGATCTTTGGCTATATGTACTGTGAAATATGCTTTGTTTAAGGAAAGTTCCCGAAAAAATATCCAGGAGCAAGCGTCTACTAGCAACATTTTTTTCTTCCTTTCTTTGTGTTCTAAAACCTACAAATGCCTTGTTTTTCTTCTTATTTCACCTTGTCAGAATTTCATGACCTGTGGAAGATTAAACAGGGCCAAGAAAAGAAGTTTACTGGGGCCAGGTGATTCACTGGTAGGGCTTTGAGATACTGATCGGAGAACTGAATACAGATTAAAGCATCGTGATGTTGTTCAGCATTATATAGTACTATAATAAACAGCATGTGAAAATATATGGTGTCCATACATAATAGAAATTAACACTTTTCAGCAAAATGTAACTTTATTTACAAAACATTTTCTATTGATTGTCATTTCTTTGTATACACACATGGAATTGTCACTCCCACTTATGATGAACTTGCCAACACATTTGGTGTTGTGCATGTAATTGCGCTTTGAATGCATCTATCCATCGCAAACTCGTGACAGCTTCCTGATCCAACAATGAGAATAATTTCAAACAATTTTTTTGGTCAAAGGCATTATTTAGTGAGCTGGCACAAATAGTCATTCTGCAAATGAGCATACTATTTTGCCATACTACAGTATGTTGTACAATAGTATTTTTCTTATTTATATAAGTACAGATTACTGCCCTCTCCTGGTACGATGGCTTTTCGTATCCAAGAAATGCCTGCAAGTTTTTACGTCTTTGAAGTGTTTTTGAGCAGAGTTATTCACAAAAAATGTAAGACAAAAAAGGCAAAGCTCAGTCAGTTTTGGATAATGCATTTCATCAGACTTTAAATCATTAAAATTTCAGCATTTGGCAGACACCCTTATCCAGAAAGACATGCATTTTTATCTCATTATACAGCTGAGCAGTTGAGGTTTAAGGGCCTTGCTCAAGGGCCCAACAGTGGCAACTTGGTGGTGGCAGGGTTTTAACCTGGGACATTTCAGACCATAGTCCAATGTCTTAACCATTGAGCTACACCTGCACTTTAAATTATATTAGTTTGTGTCACGTACTTTATTGTCTGCCCTTTTCAATTATGTTAGTTTGTGTCATTATTTAGGAGTGGGCCAAAATGGGTGTGCATATGAAAATGACTGTAATTCCTGATGAGTACATGCCACACTATTGTCAAACTCCTTGAATTAAAGCTGAAACTTTCTGCTTTAATTATTATTTTTTCTATACCCTTCCTGATTCAAAGCTCTTGGGTCTGTGGTTTAATCCTAAACTTAATGTAGGCTACTGTGCTTGTGGAATTTCCTACCAAGACCAAGATAAAGCTTGATTTATTGCTTGATTCAGCAACACATCTATTACAGTTATGGATGTGGATAAGTTGTGGTCTATAAAAAAGGTGCAAAGGTTTTTTGAAAATTAGTAAATACAGATCAAAGAAAAGTCATACAGTGTCTGAGAGACTTACCAAAGAATTGGTGTAAATTAGGGCCCCATTTTTCACTCCTCAATCCAGTAGTGAACACAGGAAAGGAGTTTGAAATTGATCACAACAAAGATAAAGCGAGCCCGAGGTTCAAATCCAGGACAATTTCTCAAAGCAAACATTCAGCAAGACCTCATATTTATCAAAGCCTTTAATTCATCATCACTGCTCTGGATCTTTGATGTCAACCACCCACTACTGGACTGGCCCGTAGTCAAAGTCAACAACTCTATAAAGCCACACATGTTCTTCTCTACATTGTGCCATAGAAGACATGAAAACCAAGTATCATCAATTCTGATATAGAAAAAGAGAGGAAAAACCTACATTCAGTTTATGTGGTAAAACGTACCTATAAGGTTCACAAATAAGCATGAAAGTTTGAGCAAAGTTTTAGAGGAAAGATAAGTTTTTCGGCATTTGGCCTGTATACACGATCACTTAAGATGTGATGAAGTTCAACAATAGTAGTATGGCACTAACTATACAGCCATTTTCATACACACACACACACACACACACACACACACACACACACACACACACACACACACACACACACACACAC
>JAQMYJ010000033.1:30320964-30334839 GCA_030014305.1 Clarias laeviceps
CGACCAGGAAGCTTGCCTCATCAATTGCTCTGGCAAGAGGGGTTTCCAAGTATGTCATGCGGCAGGCTGCCTTTTTCATGTGCTTCACAACCGGTCAGGACGAAACGTTTCCCATAGCTCTGTCGCACATCATCTCGTTCCCGCTTTTTCAGGGAACAGGGTTACAGCAAAGTAACCCAAGACGTTCTACCATGCAAACAAACCAATCCACAATTTAGGGGTAATTTAGAGTAGCTAATACACCAAGCAGCATATTTTTTGTGAAGTGTGAGGTAACTCTTAGGAGTTACACAGAGAACACCAAGCAGACACACTGAGACCATGTGAAACTCCCAACAAATAAAGCCAATCCAGTCCACTGTACCATCTTACACTGTCCAGAAAATACATAAAAGCTACTGATTTACTTTGACTAGTTTTATTTGTATAATACATCAATCAGCCACAACACTAAAACCACTGCCGGATGAATTGAATGACATGATTATGAACTACAGTATATACCAGGACACTGGTGACAGAATCATGGGCACCCTAGGCTCATCCATGCCTGTGGGGACAAAATGCCAGCTCATCCAGCCTGATTTCACATAAAAGCCAATGTAGCACAAATTGCTGAAAAATGTTAATGCTGACCACAATAGAAAGCTCAGGATATCCAGTGTATCACAGTCTACTGCATACGGGGCTTAGCACGCAAAGAGTTCAAGGATGTTGATCTGGGCCTTCAAATTACCCAGATCTCAATTCAAACAAGCATCCATGGAATGCCCCGGACAAACGCGTCCGAATTATTGAGACTCCACCAGGCAACCAACAGCACCCAAAGGATTCGCTGCTAATGTCCTGGTCCCAGAGGTCTAGTGGATCCTGCTCAGGAAGTACACGGTGAACCTACATAATATTCGGCTTAATGTTTTGCATTTTGTTTGCATAATAGCTGTATATTTAACAGTGAGTATTGTCACACAGATATTTTTCAGAATTACCAAACCAGATACCAACGACCAAACCAAATGTGACAGTGGCAATGAACTCATTCTCTCAGATGGCACAAAAAAGAAACCCAAATGGTGGTGAAAATAATAGATATGTGAATAGAAGAATTGTTTGAATTAGCATATACTGTATATATATATATATATATATATATATATATATACTACAAACCTAATGACTTATAAGACTATTAAGAGTTGCTGAAATGTCTACTATGTGTAGTATCATCCACTTATTCATTGCAGCATGAAAGACAACAGAGATTAATATCTACAAATGGCTAAAATTAATGTTTCATCTGTAAGTAATTTGGGCCAAAAAATAAAAATTTTCACTGTCTTCAAAGCTACAGCTAATATGAGTTACTGTAGGAAATCTAGTGAGCAAGTTGTCAGATAGGACAAAGACCACGTTTATTAACATAAATCGGTGTCACAGTGCAATATGTACAGTACAGTATTGCTTCCTTTCTTTCTTTATTTATTCATGCTTAGTACTGGCTTGGATAGCGTTGCATACAGTAGATTTATTTTAAGATAATTCTGTTTTCTGTTTACATTTCGACAAACAGGACCACCTAAATTCCTTAAAAAATTCCACAGGCAGGTACAAACTAAAAGTAATAACTGTGTGAGCTCTATTAAAAAAACAATCCCACGCACATCTCTAATTAATTCCAATTATGAAATGGAGCAGTGGAGCTGAAGTTGAGGAAATGTCAGAGCCAGAATTCACACACTGCGCTAGCAATTCGATCTCTGAGGTTTTTCTCCAGGGTTTTCCAGTGTTTCCAGGGGGCATAGTGACAGCTATTATATTTAATTAAAAAGGAAAAACAAAAACTCAGGTTTAGTCTATTTGAATATTTAAAAGACCTGGGTTTCAAATCTAAAGCTACATAATGTCTGCTTAGCTTGAGTTTCCTAGGTTAAATCTTTTATGAACACAGATATCCTAGTTACATGAGCAAGATTGAGAAATGTTGCAGCACTGACATGTGAGCTAGAACTACTGGTACAATATGATAAACATAACCCTGAGTGGCACTGCCAGGCTTTGTTTGGGTTTGAACAAGTCAGCCTAAAAAAATTGAAGCTGGGAAAAATGGCTGAGTGACTGTGTGAAAAGATAGACAGCACGACCAAGTGATAGAGAAGCTGTGGAGGAAGGGCAAGACATGGGAGAGAGAAAGAAAAAAGCTCTGGGGAAGTCAAATTTGGTGCTTGCAAATGTTAGTGCTTCACTGACACATGGTAAAACTAGAACACTTGAAAAGGTACCTCACATTGCTCAGATAAAGTGTCCTTCATCAAGCTGTGGCTCCTAATGCATAGGTTGTCGTATCTCAGCGGATTTAGGTTGTCCAAATGTGAGGAAGTGCCAAGAAAGAGTTATAATGATCACCATCTTCCTTTTCCCTGATCACAAGGTCCCAGGGTACCTATACTTTAACTATACCCACACTTTGATGTCAAGCCCGAAGCAGATTTAAAGTGGTGGAGATCTCTTTATGGACTCTTCAGGACTGAGATCGCAACACTGACCAATCTGGAAATGAAGAAGAGCGAGAGAACCATGGCTCTAAGTCAAGGATGTGCTGACAGATGTGGCATTCAGTGATCATGGGTCTTTATCTTTCAAAGTTCACGGGCTGGTTTGGTGTGACAGTTCTTCCATGAGTTACTGGAAATCAGGGGAATAGCTCTGGTTGCTTGTGACAAAAAGCCGGAAAGAAGCTTAAGCTAAGGGTGTAAAATTCAAACCCTGATTTAAAAGTCTATTTTGATGAAATTTCCTGTGTGTAAACACTGTCATACTGTATATTTGCCACCACATACTGTATAGGACAAAGTGTGTCAATATTATTGAGTCTGTCCTCATGAAGATCAGCAAAGATTCATTTACTTTACATAAAAAGCAGCACTATGGAATCAAAACAATGAGTAGTGCAATGTTGCCTTGTAGCAATTAAGATTAAAATATTTGTCCATATTTGTTAATAATAAATTTTTTCGTATATCCCAGTTAGGAAGCTGGGGTCAGAGCACTGGGTCAGCCCAGACCCAGATACAGCACCCTGCAGCAGATAGGGTTAAGGGCCAACAATGGCAGCTTGGCAGTGGTGATGCTTGAACCCCTGATCTTCTGGTGCCTTTACTGACTGAGCCACTACTGTTCCTACGCTGTAGCAATGTTAGATAGCTAGCTATGTTATGGGAAAACTTTAGAATTTAACCCCAGTACCAAGTATTGCTAATATCAGCAAAGGGTCTTTTAGTTAATGACGTCTACTTCCTAAAATTAAAGTTTTAATTTCATCAGAATATAAAGTCATCTCTCCAGAACTGGGACAGAGGCTGTGAAGAGAATAGATCTATATGAGGAAAACACAACTGTAGTAAATCTTTGTGCCAGTTTAATTGAAACGAGCAGTTGTATAAGAATCACAGTTTATTCACTTTGTTGAGGTAGTGTTTAATGTCTTCTGAAGTTAGCTGAGCCGTTTTAGTTCTTTAATCTTTAACCATTCACCTCTGGTTACATCAGTAAAATCGTTCTGACTGAAACGGAAAGATAAAAAGGACACAATGATCACTGAGTAATTATAATGAACCATAAAACAAATCACATTTACAGCCTGATGTGTGTCAAACGGCTACAAAATTGGATAAAAGCATGGCTATTTAAAAACAATAAAAAAAAGATAATTTATTACCCAGACCAGCTACCATTTTTTTTTTATTTAACAATGAAGACTATTATTTATGTGAATCATCTTTAGTAAGTCAGTCAGTGCTTCCTATTATTTTATGACAATGGTTGTGGAATGTCTTTTATAACTAAAAATAAAACTTGAAGGAAATGATGTAAAAAGTAAGTAGTGATAGGAATATCGTGAGAAATGTCAATGAAATTGTCCCATCACACTTCATTTGGATAATTGCAGGCAGTTTTAAAACACAAAACCATGGTGATCCCTTTGAGAATGCTTTGTTTTTTGCCATGCCAGGCACAATTTTCTCTTCCATTTAATAAACACTAATATTCCAGCTATTCTTGAGGTTGTGAGTCACTGTAAGGACCAAACGCAAAGAAGACTGATTGGCTAATGGGATTTTCATAAGCAAGGAAAGGAAGGGGGGGGGGGATTAGTGGACCAGAACCAGATCGTTAGCATACTGATGAGCAGAGCTCTTTCCATTATTCATCAGTGTAGAAAGAGCACAGAGATTTTTTTTTTCATCTTCTCCCTGAGCATAGCTGGCATACTCCACAGGCCAAATTTGAGTGTTTGTATGCAGGGGAAATGGAACTGAAACCTCAACTGACGTCAAATGCTACGGATAAATCTTGGCTCTATTTAAATTTCAAGGTATGTCAGCTGGGGCACCTGCCATCATTAACTCCAACAATAAGTATTTTAATGAAAATATTTAAATTCTTTTTCTTGATCTGAGCAGGCTTAGGCATGACATTTAGTGGCCACTGGGACATGACTTTCCCTGGAGTTTTTGTGTGGTACACGCTTCATTGTGCAACCCTCACCTTTTATGATTAAAATGTCAAATGAAAATGAAATGAATCAAAGACTTCCCTTCTTCTTCTAGAAAAAAAAAGTGTATGAGAAATCGAGTGCAGTAAGAAAGGGCTAAAGCACACGGAATTATTTTATAGGAAAATAATTAATGGTTGGGTGTTATGGTGTCAAAGAGCAGTATATGCTAAGAATGAGATTTTCTATTTATTAAAGAATGATAATGTACCTTTTCTATCTATTTAACATTGTGGAACACATTTTAGACAAATTCCTATTATCATGACACTGCATACTGGAGACATTCCTGTGGCTGAAAATATCCCCTTAAAAGGGATATGTTATGCAAAATTCCACTTTTAGTCATTTTAAGACACGTGGGTCAAAACATGACAAAATTGCATTTTTGTTTGGCGGGCGCTTAAATAAGATGCATAGATTTTATCTTAATTGTGACCTCATATACAGTAAGAGGATCCCCTACCTTGGTGTGAGGCTCAGCCCTGCTGTTCTCTGGAAAGGAGTGGCTCAGCAGTAGCACATCATTTATACAGACACTGAAATGGTGCATTCAGGGAGAGGATAAGTCTCCTTTAAGTCGACTGCTTAAGACACTGGAGACTCCTTCCATTAAATAAATCTTTTATCAGACACTATCACCGTGTGAATGCATATTTATTCATCTTTCATACATCCGACTAGGAACCTCTGTAGGTCAATTAATGGTGACTATCGTATTTATTCCCATCATTATGACCCTGGTAGGACCTTCTATCAACATTCACACACTATGGGTAATTTGGGAATGCCAATTAGGCTAATCTGCATGTTTTTGGACTGTGGGATGAAACCTGTGCACCTGGAGGAAACCCACCAAGCATTGGGAGAACATGCAAACTTCATGCAAACAAACCCGAGGCAGGAATCGAACCCAGACCCTGGAGATGCAACGCGACAGTGCTAACCACTAAGCTACCATGATAACCATTCATCTACCTTACTTAAATGACAACATGATTTTATTTACAGCTGACACTATTGACATAGCTCCTGTGATAGGACATTAATCAACGTTTTGATCAGTAAAATTCAAGAATTGTACAATGCCGCGATATTGAGTAAGTTCATACAATGAAAGCTGAACCCTTGTATTTGTATTTCTGGGTGGTTTAACCTACACCATTTAGTATCCACTTTTCTCCTTAGAGATTATCATTTTATGCAGGATGTTATTCTGGAAGCGGATGCCATATATTTCCAAGAACAGAAAAAGGTAAGACACATAGACACATGGTAAGATTAAATAATAACCCTTAGGGATTTTTTTTGTTGTCAAAATTTCCTGCTACCCCATAAAATCGACTTCCTCTCTTTCTTTTCCTTCAGTTATGCACAGTTATCTCCATGGAGAGCGTGCTTTAAGGGCTCTTGTTTGGCAGCATCTCACAGAATTTGCTATTTGGCCTGTCGCACACACATACAAAAGCAAACATCTTCATTTTAGTCACGATGGCAGAAGAGCAGTCGAAGGGTGAAACCCAAACTCCGCTCCATCTCTTCCTCGTTTCCCAGCATCCTTCACCATATGGCAAAGTGCTAGGATTCAGTCTGGGCCATAAATTACATCGGAATTGCTGAACGGTCCTGGATACGGCTAAAAAATTGAGAAGGACCTTGACAATCAACGCACCACATAGTCATATATATTACCTAGCGGGTCAAATGTGAGCTTTGCAAGACTGATTTGCAACAGATGGTTTATTTTTTTATGGCCAGACATGTTTTTTTTTTCTTTCTAAGAACATACATCATTTGCTACTTTAAATAGATTTCCTGTCTAAGCATTTATTTGCCCATATTATATAGAAGACCCAACTATATTGTAAAGGATGTCACATAGGTTTAGATTATTGTTGTGCAAATAGTATCATGGTACGTTGACTAAAAAAAATTAAAAAATTAGCTTGACATTAAAATTAGCCTTGTGTTGAAGGGGTTTTTGTAAAATACCAAAATCAATGGATCTCAACATGGATCTCAACATGATCTTGTTTAAACAGTTACTCCTTCTTAAGGTCATAGCCTTGGTGTTATGTGGTGTAAAAGAACTTCCCTTGTGTTTTCAACAACTTATAAGGACTATAATATTACTTCCTAAAAAGGAACCACTATTCACACTTGTTTTCAGGAACACTTCGAGCCAGGTGTCAGCGATGCAGCCTAATGAATGGTGGTGGTTTATATTAATACGCTGCCACGTATTGAATCACAGTTGGACTTCGGTGTACTCATGTTGTAGACTTGGCTTCCAGCTCGGTCGTTGTCAGCAGTATTAATCGCGCCTCCTGACAACACCTGACTCAGTGCGAGCGTTCCATGCTGTAATTAAGTGTCAGATCCACAGGAGCGGCCATAGAACTGCAGCAGAGATCCTGTAGAAGACCGCAGGTGGGAGGAGAGATTAGCTCACAACCGCCCTCCACCCCTCAAAAAAAGGCTATTAATGGAAACCATTTGCAGCAAAGTCTATGGGAAGCCTGTAAAAAAAAAAAAAAAAAAAAGTTTTGGGAGGGGTGTGTGTCAGTGTATTTGTACGTGTGTGTGCTGGTATGTCAGAGGTTGAAGAAATCTATTGGGTGTTCAGCAAAAGGAACAGCTTGATCCTTAGCATTAAAAAACGATTGAAATTGTTACTAACAGGAAGATAAGTGCTGGGGAGACTGGTTTCTCCATCATATTTCATTTTTGTCCAAAGAGAGAGTAAAAAAAAAGTTGGGGGAATATCCATAAGCCCTTCGGAACACTTAACATTATGACACTGGAAAATGGAGACACACCTGAGCCAAAAAAATGTGCAGAAAGGAGACAACTCATAAGAGACCTGTATGAATGTTTTTTAAATGTTGTTTGATGGTTCTGGGAATGCTATCAAAAGGTCAGCAGGAGATTTTCACTCTCCTTTGGCTCGGCACTTCAGCTCGGTAATGAGAGCTGACCGGTTTCCTCTTGAAGTCACATATTTTAGCTTCCTGTGCAACCTGTCGTGACCAAATTAGTGGCTGATCTGCATCCATCCCATTCCCTTACTCATTTTTTTTTTTTTTTTAAAGAAGGGAAACCCCAGGGTTAATCTCCCAAACTGTCACCACCCATTAAGTCAGGTCAAAACAAGCAGAAAACCCTGAAGTAAAAGACATCTTTGTCCTCAACTGGTGTCCTTTTTGTTTCCTGTGTTGTTGTTTGGGTTTGTCAGAAGATAATAACAGATTACAGCCGTCATGGAGCACAACAGAGAATGTTTTGCCACATAAAGATCTTTGAAAAAAAAAAAAAAAAACATGCCATCACTGACAAAACAAGAGCCTTTTCTGATAATGAATCCTGCCACATGCTTCAGTTGTTTTTTTTCCCCCATTATTATTCTCATCAGGATGAAGTGGTGCTCTCGACAGACCCCCCGCTCTAAAGGCCGACTTCTGTAATGTGTTCAAGAAAGCTGTTAAACCATAGAGGTGGTGCATCACCCTGCAGCTAGGAATGGCCGCTCCTGCTAATTAAAATCGAAAAGAACTATAGTAATGTATAAAAAAAAAAGACCAACAAAAAACTGAGAGAAATCAAAGCCGAAGCGCATCAAAGACAAGACAAACATCAAAGAGCTTCAGAAAAAGAAAAATAGAATGTGAAATGAAGTTAGAGAGAGAAAGACAGATACTATAGCCACTTTCCAGGAGTGATAAATAAAGGAGATCATCCCCCCAGTTCCTGCTTCATTGCTCTCAGGAGTCTCTGATTTCCTTGCACTTCCCCTTGGCGTCCATTTACCCCACTGCTCCTCGACACAGCCCACGGTTGCAGCATCCACACACACCTATCACACTTACACACTCAGGCCCGAATGGCAACCGCTGTAGCATGTGCACGATTAGTAGAGGCATGCTAAAGAGTTCAGACAGCTCAGAGGGAAGGAGGGAGCAGAGGTTGAGTGATCTGGAGCTGTATCATATTTTGGAGAAGTTATGGATCAGAGAGAAATGTCGTGGCTAGGAACAGCTTCCATCCTCATAAATCTCTGCTAAAAGACTCAAATGTAAGGACTTGGCATAAATTGGCAGAAATGGACATAGGAAAATGGGCAGATGTGCTTGACCTGGCAGAAATGAGCTTAAATAATCATACTTTTAACCATGGTGAGTAGAAAAGCATCTCAGCATCTACAAATCCAGAGGTGGATGGTAATAACAACACACGGCCACAAATGATATTGTGGGTGATGACGCTTAACAGTCCATAGGTGCATCCATGTCATCCTGTAATAGGCTGGTGCCATACAAGGTGTATTTCTGCATAATGTACAGAATTCATGAAATTGGCTCCAGATCCACCATGACTGAAGACACATTTCATTATATGACAAGGAAGATACACCAACAATGTAATTATCCTATGAAAAACTTAATTCAAGGTTTACAGTACAGTTCTGTACTGCATGCAGGTGTTGTACTACATCAAATAAGGTTTAATGCAACTTTTGGTGACCTTCACCATAAAAGCTTGTTTTTTATTTTATTATCATAAAAGCTTTTGTTATTGCTAAGTGTCGAGTGCAGCATCTTTTCAGCATATTCAGTATCGCGTGACTTCATAGTATGCAACTGTTGAAGAATAAAGCTTTATAATCGACCTCTTCTGTGTTACCCAGAAGTCTGGTTCTTCTCAAGGTTTCTTCCTCATAACGAAGAGTTTTCTTGCATCTGTCACCTTTACTTTGTTAATGAGTGATACTGTATACTGTAAGTGTATATCCAGATTTATCCAAAGCTGCTTTGTGACAATGTGTTTTGTTTAAAGTGCACATAAAATAGAGTGGGAAAAATGAATTATATAATATCTAGTGTAATCGGTTTACAAGATCTCAACTGTCTGAGATGAGAAAAGTATGCGCTTTGACCTGAAGTCTGAAAATTTTTTGTTACAATATTTATCCATCCATCTAAGAAACTCTGAACTGTGGAGGCCAGTGGTGACCGTTGTTGTATTATTATTTTTTACAACCTTGGTGGAACCTCCAGTCAACATTAACACATGCATTCACATACTATGGGCAATTTGGGAACGTCAATTAGCTTAATCTGCATGTCTTTAGACTGTGGCAGGAAACTGCGGTGGAACCCCATGGGGAGAACATGCAAACTCAATACACACGGACCCCGAAGCGAGAATCGAAACCCGGACCCTGTAGGTGCAAGGCGACAATGCTACCCACTGCAGTACCGTGCCGCCGTTTTTTTGGACACTGGGTTGTCAAGTGGCAACTGTACCCACTGTACAACTATGTAGCCCTTTTTTTACAGTAAAACCATTCATATAAATCCATACCATTACTTTAGGCAGAAAAGCCATTATAGTCCTTCAGTATAACAAAGCATGCTTCAAATGGTTGATTTAGCATTGATGAGGGAAAAAAAATATGATGTTGCACAATACAATTGAACTTGCAACATTGCAGATCATTCCAAACCAACTAGATGATTTAAACGTGAATGACAAAGTTGCACAAGGAATACGAACCACAATAACTCTGCTGTTATCAGCTTTGTAACCCTGGATTTTCTTTCTTTCTTTTTTTTTTGTGTATTACTAAAGGAAGCCCTACTTAATCATTAAAGGGCTCGCTTGAATAAATTACAATGCGCAGAGATGCCAGTGTTTTTTTTAAGATACTCATTACATCTACTATATTACATGTGATATAATATTTAACCTATAATTTATAACCTAATATAATGAGATCAGCAAGAAGACTTTATTTAAGCATATATTCAAAAACAGCTGTTTTGAGAAGCAGTGAAATTGCCTGAATTTGTCGTGAGTGCAGTGCAAAGAAAGAGTCAACAGCTACAGATCTGTGAAAACAGCTGTTCTTTATCCGATAAGGCCCATGAGCCATAGCAACGAGTGCTGCAGAACCTTAAACACAGGTGTGTGGGTGTGGGTGTGTGTGTGTGTGTGTGTGTGTGTGGAGCAGGTGCATTATACAGTACGTGTGCACAGATAAGCACTTAAATATCATAAATTGAATTGTAAATGTACCTTAATTTGCATAACCAGCTCAGTGCATCATCAATCAAAGCCACATCAAATAACTGCCTCTATGAACACAAAGCAGAAGTGGTCATACCAGAAATGTCTGGATAAACAATCAAGTGTGGAATGATGGAAGGTTTCAGGTTTTTGTGGGTTGATTTGATATTTTTAAAAAAGAACAATATTTAAAACATACAGTGGCAAGAAAAAAAGTATGTGAATCTTTTTGGAATTTCATGGTTTTCTGCATTAATTTGTGAAATTAAAATGTGATCCGATCTTCACCCAAGTTTTATTGACAAATATACTGTAATGTGCCTAAATTAATAACACACAAAAAAGAAATCGTTCATGTCTTTATTGATAACTACAATAAAAACCTCAAAGTGCTAGTGGAAAGAGTACTGCATGTGAACCCTTCAGTTTATGGCCTCAAAAAAGCTAATTAGAGTCAGGTGTTAGCTACCTCGTTTCTTTTTAAGAAACTTAGTTTGAAGGTGTGGACTAGAGCTACTTTGACTAAATAAAAACCATTTAAACTTGAGTTTGCTCCGCACAAGAAGAATACGCTAATGTGAGCCATGCCTCACCAAAAAGAGCTTTCAGAGGATCTATGATCAAGAATTGTTGATTTACATAAAGCTGGAAAGGGTTAGAAAGGGATTTCAAATACATTAGAAATTCAACAGTCTACAGACTACAGGCAAATGGAGACAGTTTGAGACTGTGGCTACTCTACCAAGAAGTGGGCGCCCAGTCAGAATGACCCGAAGAGTCAGCTGCACGAAGACTCATCAGTGAGGTCAAGAAACAACCCAAAGTGACAGCCAAAGATTTGAAGGCCTCATTGGAACTGGCTATCATCTGTGTTCATGAGTCTACAAGTAAAAAAAACATTGAATAGGTAGGGTGTCAATGGCAGGACACCACGAAGGAAGGTGTTAGTATTTTATATGTGTATTAGTATATTATATGTGGTGGTTGTTTCCAGCTATTTTGACATTAATGGCTGTATGTTGAGTTATTTTCAGATACTGTTATACAAGCTGCACATTGACTACTTTTAAATATATCCAAGTTTCATTTCTATAGTATTGTCCTTTGAGAGGATATACTATAATGTTTGCTAAAATTAGAGAGTAATTATATATTACTCTTTTGCAAAATAGAGGTTTCCCAAGCTTTTGCTTTTTATTTTCAGTCCAGTCCCTGTACCTGAGACATTTCAGAGGACTGTTTTTTTTGTTTTTTAAGCCACACAATGACCTATGAATCATACAAACATTAAAAAAAATATCTAACTTAAGGCATAAGCAACTGGTGCAGATGATGACATATGATCGGGCCAGTGATTAGTATACTGGTATGCTGAATGCTGAGTGGATGGAACAGACAAATAACAGAGACCTCCTCAATTTTACTCACTCATCATTTATACAGGTTTTTCCAGTATACAAGGTCACAGGGATCTGGGGCCTATCCCAGGAGACTTGGGCCACAAAGTGGTTTACTGGTTAGCGCTGTCATTTTGAACCTCCAGGGTCTGGGTTCGATTTCCCGCCTTTGTGGTCTATGTGCAGGGAGCATGCTCTCTCTCTCTGCTTGGTAGGTTTCCTTTGGGCTCCCTTATTAGAATTCTCCAACCTGTCATCTGATGAGATTCAACAGATCATCTTGTCATCAAACCACCTGTTCATTAGACCCAATCCCTTCCAAAATGCTCCAGGTCATCTCACGAGACCTCCTTCCTTTCACCACAACCATCATCAACCATTGCAATTCATCTGGTCATGTTCCTGCTACTTTTAAAAAGACAAGGGTTATTCCCATCCTCAAGAAACCCTGCCTGGACCCAAGAGAACAATTATCGCCAGGTATCGCTTCTCTCTTTTATTTTTAAAATTCTTGAAAGGACTGTTTATAACCAAATGTCTCTTTATGTCTCACAGAACAACCTTAATGATCCCAACCAATCTGGATTCAAAGTGGCACATTCCACAGAGACTGCCCTTCTGCCAGTCACTAAAAGCTCCATGCTGCTAGATCTGCTGAACTGTGATCTGTCCTCATCCTCCTGGACATGTCAGCTGCATTTGACATGATGAACCACAAGGTTCTATTATCTATTCTTACAAGCCTTGGAATCTGTGGAACAGCGTGGCAGTGGTTTGCATCTTACCTACAGTAGATGACAGGTCGTATGAGGTGACATGGAGGGGATCCACATCTGCCCCACGCAGACTCTCTACTGGTGTCCCACAGGGCTCAGTACTTGGTCCTCTTCTGTTCTCCCTCTATACCCGGTCTCTTGGTAAGGTCATATCATCACATGGATTTTTATACCATTGTTATACAGATGACACAACTTATTCTCTCACTTCCTCCCTCAGATCTCAGCATGTCATTTCAGCAAGGCAGCTCATTAGCTGAAGCTCAATCTGACTAAAACCGAACTGCTGTTCATCCCCAGGTCAAGACCTTCGCTGAAAAAAAATCAGATCACTCTTTCAGCCACTGCCCGCAATCTTGGGGTAACCGTGGACGATCATCTGCCCATTTCTTTCTTCACAGGCTACTCAGGTGCTTGTTAAGTCTCTTGTATTTCAAGACTGGACTATTGCAACTCACTCCTGGCAGGTCTGCCTTTGTTGACGATTTGTCCTCTGCAACTGATCCAAAATGCAGCAGCACGTCTCATTTTCAACCTTCCCAAGTTCTCCCACACCACCCCACTCCTCTGCTCCCTGCTCTGGCTTCCTGTAGAAAGCGGGCTTGCCCGCATCAACTTCAAAACCCTGATGCTCCCCTACAAAGCTAAAAATGGCCCAGCACCCACTTACCTTTCTGCTCTAATCACACCATGCACTGCACCACGTTCCCTCCGATCGTCCAGCACTGCTCGCCTCATCTCACCATCTCTCAGGGATCGAGGACGACATTCATCCAGACTCTTTTCTGTTCTGGCACCTAGGTGGTGGAAGGAACTTCCTCTAGATGTCCATACGGCAGGGTCTTTGACGATCTTTAAACGACGACTCAAGACGTATTTGATTCTTCAACACTTGGACTAATCCCCCTCTCCCAAAAAAAATAAAAATCCTCTTCCCAATTGTTTTGACTGATGGCACTTAGTTAGTTACCTAGTAACCAAGTGTAAGTATCTATCCAGTGATGTGTGGGCTGTGTACTAGTCGTCTGAGTTGGGAGACATGAAAGGTTGGGTTGATGCGGCGCATAGTGAGTGGTAGGGAAAG
>JAQMYJ010000033.1:30336777-30349696 GCA_030014305.1 Clarias laeviceps
GGGTTCGCTGTCTGAGGGAGAGTTATATAGAGTAGTGGTGATGAGGCGCAGGTGTGCGCGAGCATGAATGACTGAGGTGGCAAAAAGAAAGCCGCGGAATGGAGTGCGGAAAGGAGTTGCGGGAGATCATGACTTGTCCCGAGAAGTGGGCATTACCTGGCATACCGTGACAGTAATAGAGAGAAATAAAGGGAGTTTTTACTCTCATAACCATGTTCTGTGATTCTGCACAACCAAAAGTCCCTGTTTGACTTGAACACCCATTGTACAATATGTGTTAAACACTATAAAATGTAAATGGTAATAAAAATTTTGAAAATATATTGCATCCGTGTCTAAGCTTTGTTTGTCTATACTTATATGGTCAGGTCCATAAGTTTTGGAACAATGTTTTTCGATGTTTTCTTATTTGTCAGATTATTATCTCAGAAATCTACAGTACATTTGCATCTGCAAACTGTGGCCATAATCATGGCCAGGAATTTTATTCACTGTCCTCCTGAGAATACAATTTACTGTTTGTCTTGACTCCTTTACAACTACATAATGTAATCATTTATAATTCCACTATTAGGTATCACTAACAAGAAGTCAGGGTTAGATTTTGATTCTCTCCATATCCATATTTGTGCAAAGTTGCTTTGTGTTGAAGTCTTCATTTAAATGTTCTATACATATGAAAATTAATTCGCTTGTAATAATTCACATTAATCATACTCACTATTTACGATTTACAGATACCTTGGGGTATATATAGACCAACAATATCATGAAACATATTTATTTCTTTTGCAAAATAGTGCATAGAGTTGTTTTAAATTTTGACAAATTTATATGAAATATGGCATTTCACTTGCAAATATGTCATGTTATGAAAAAGAATTATATACAAATTCTATATTCACATATTTGTGCTCATATTCTAATTTCTGTTATTTAATTTGGGCTAATTATATAAGTTTAACTGTAATTAAACACATAACATCCACTATATAATACTTAAGTTAGAATGAGTTAAAATGCAGTACCGAAATCGTGTCAGAAGTCTGGCATTAAAGATTCATATCATACCCTGTATTATTTTGAAACTGCATCTGCCATCATCGATTATTAGACATTAACCATATTTACTGATAACTCATGTATTGTTAGTTTGTTAACTAGGTGATTTCCACATGCAAGTTTGTGGGTCATTTATCTGTTTCTCATTAAACTCACAATAGCCCTGTAGAAAAGATTCTGCAGACCAGATGTAGTCGACAAAGGGCTTTGGACACAAACACGCCTTCCAATAAATCATCTGCATCGGCAGCAGTACGGCTTAAGACGTAACTACGTAGGCAGTTTGGTTGCTGTTGGGACAATACAAGGGGAATGGTAGTTCAGAGCAACAGTAAATCTGATGACAAACCGTGGCTGTGATACAAGATCTCTAAATCAGAGATACACAGTGAGAGAGCGTTTTCAGGCTCAGACGATGACTGTAAGAGTGTCTGAATGGAGGGTGAGAAGGAGATAAAAGAGAGACGGGGAGAAAGAGTGAGTAAGCAGATTCTGAATGACGCCTTTCTCAAGTGGCGTGTCTGTGATATCATTTAAACAAACTCACTTTCTACAACAATGTTAAACTGGAGAACTAACCTCAGAGCACTTAAGATAAAAACGATAAACGTCATAGAAGAATACACACACTGTGCAATTAAGGCTATTGAGATGATGCATCAGATTTTTTCCCCCTCTCCCTTTCTCTTTTTTCACACATACACACACATACAGTAAGACATGTTTAAGGCAGCAGTGTTTCCCCTCACATGCTGAGATGTGTAGGCTTTTAAGTATAAGTGGACAACATATCTCTGGAATGTCAAAAATGTCTTAGGCCATAGCAAGTGTATTTATTTCCCAACGCCAAAAAGTGAAAGGACACCCCAACATATGTACACATACACACACCACTTATGTAATCATAGACTGGGCATTGCTATTACCAAATGTTGTCTGTGACTTAAAGACTGTTGCGGTACATGCTAGGAAGGAGGAATTTATAATATATGTACAGTAATATGAAAAAATATGTCAGGTTTTGTCACAATAAAACATCCAACTAAACAAATAACAGGACATCTTTTTAAACCAATTAGGTTTAAAATCATTTTGAAAAAATACACTAATTTACAATGATGCATGATACAATAATATAATGATAAACATATGCCAAATTGTACACCATGTCTGAAACCATCATTCTGCAATGATTTGTCATTTAGAAATGAACCACATGTTTTCATATCATTAAAATAATTGCAAATTATTGGAATTTCTGCTCATAATGTGTGAGGATGTGTAATATTAAATGACTTGTCCTATGCTACACTTTTCCTGTGCAATTGTTACTATTGCTGATATGGTACAATGTTTTGTGGTGAGACAGTGTCTGTGCGTTGTAGAAGTCTGAAGTAAAACTATAACTTGAGGTTTTCTTATATTTGTCGAATCGTCATGACAGAGGACTTTGCACTTTCTGGTTTCTCAGTAACACAACTAGATAAAAATGTATAAATTAATAACTTTAGGTATGTTATTTCACGGATGTTACACAACACTAGATAGAAAGCCAGATAATTGTCTCTTGAAACTATAAAATAACACATATGGCATTAGGTAATTAAGTAACAACAACAACAACAGTCAGTTCTTATTTTAAGACATGAAGGTCAGCTGTTCTGGAACAGTTCAAACCCATCAAGCACCATAATAAAACTGACTCTCAAACTTAGCTCTGCTGCAGAGGAGAAGTTCATTTAAAGTTACCAGCCTCAGAAATCACCAATTAACAAAACAGCACCTCAGATTCGAGCCGTTATGAAGGATTTACAGATCATAATTAGCAGACACGTCTCAATATTAACTGTTCAGAGGAGATTATTGCATATTTTGGACGCCTTCAGCATTTTTTTTACAATGTAGAATGAAATAAAAATCAGGAAAGATCATAGAGTTAGATGTGTCTAGACGTTTGACTAATAGATAGATTATTGTATAGATTCATGTGATGTTATTAGTAAATAATCAGCTTTGGGCGGTTACAGTATTTCCACTTTGTGTAATTTTGCATCAAATCTTCCAAATGTTGATTATTTTCTCATAATAGCATACTTAGGTTTTTTTGTTATTTACACTACCAGCCATAACATTAACACCACATCACATTATCACAATGACATTGATTATCAGTTATATACTGGTGACAGGATTATGGGCACCTGAGGCTCACTTATACCCACAGGGGCCAATGCCAGTCTGTTGAATCTCACAGAAAAGCCAACACATTACAAAATCACCAAAATAAAGTAAATGCTGGTCATAAAAGAAAGATACCAGAACATCCAGTGTACCAAAGCCTGCTGCACAGGTTTTAGGTGATTCAAAAGTTATGGCTGATTGGTGTACGTAAAAGTGGCAAAACTATTCTTTTGTTCATGTGGACCAAACAAACATCAAAATTGTTGTGCATTAATGTGCACAAGGCATGTGGCAAAGAACTATTCTGTATGCATACATATGATCCTAAAAAAAACATACACACACAAGGTTCATATTTAGGCTATGTTACAGAAGTACACTGTAAGATGAATAAAAACCATTCAAACAGCAATCGGTCAAAACCGCTTGAACTCCTCAAGGCCTTCACAACACTGACAAACAGTCAGACATACAGTTATGTACAAAAAAAAACACTGTGATCTTCTACCAAGCTAAATCCTTTTTACTTTATATAAACCCATGAGCTGCCGACAGACTTGATCTCATCAAAGGGTTTCTTGAAAAGAGAGTTTGAATTGTGCAATGTAGGCAACTGAGGACGAGTTGATGGATAAATGTAATGTGGGTGCATTTTTCGGCCATCACTTTCAGCAACTCTTGAAAAGGCTCAGCTACTTCATCTTGCACAAAAAAGCACCAGCCTGTGTATGTAAAGTAGACTTCACATATGGTCCAGTGCTCTAGCAATGAGTGATATGTCTCTGTGCTTTCTCTCTGTCTCTCTGTCTCTAAATTTGATCTGAGTGAAGTTCATTTAAAGTCAGTGTTTAGTCCATTTAAGTGCAAGGATAGAACAAAGCAATCAAGTGTAGATCAAAGTAACCATTCATAGAGAGTGTGTACCAAGTGTTCTCTATTCTATTCCAAGAAAAGAGAACTCTAGCATGGTTGAACTGTAGTATGAATATGACATGACCTTTAATTAACCCGTAAAACAGGATTTTTGTGTTTAAACTGGACCTTGCATTGACTTTTAACCAATTTCCTTATTCTGGTGATTTTTATTCATCTTACTTTGTATTTCAAGTGAACTGCAAATCATTGTGTGTATGTTTTATGGGAGGTTTTCACGAGGGCGTGTGTACTTTCATTTACAGAGACATACTGCATATGTGAAAAATGTCTAATTTGAAAAGGGTTACACACATTTTTTGACATTTGTCTGGTCCTGATGAACATTAATTTCTTTTTTTTATTTGTAGATCTGTAACTGAGCCAAAGGTGATGCATGTTAGACTTGAGAAAAACAAAGAAAACTGTGGATATGTATGCAATTATTCAATAATTTACTTAGGCCTGCCTCTGGGTTTTCTGTGCTTGGGTGGTTACTACCCAAGTATAGGTTTGCCAAAGATTTGTTTACTCAGAAGAGTTTAATTAGGATGGTTTCAGGCTTACGCACTCTTCAGACTCTTTTTTTTTTTTTTGTGTTCATTTCACAACGTGCAATTTTTTTTTTTTATTATTATTATTTGGATTCCAAAAACATGTGAAAGCATCCTAAATTTTAGCTGGCCATATATACACTTGGTCAGTGTGAACTGTTGTACTGTAAGTGAGTCTTTATTTAGAAGTTTAAAAAACAGCAGATATCTTTTATCAGTTCTTATTTAACCAGGTCAGGACAACACAGCAACTCAAAACATCGTCTGATGGACAGATGATTAGTCCAGTGATGCTGTAGTCTGTCTGCAACTTACAGACTCAGAGTTTTAAAGACTTAGTAAAGGACTTACAGTATTAACAAAGTTATGCCCATGTTGAGCAACCCTACAAAAAAAAAAAAAAAAACAGGCACACATGCTCATACTGTACTCTGTGAAATAATTACACACTTAACCTAGATGAATCAAACTGACAAACCTCAGCACGCCTCCTCCTTGGTGAGCTTAGTGGGTGCTGCTAAGTGTGTATTGTGATTAACATGCCGGATGATGATATCGACAGTCAGTGAGAGTTCCTTGAGTCTAGTGGATCTGAAAGTGCTCCCCTGGGGACACAACTTCTGATAGTCCTGAACAAATCACACTAAGTCAGTCGTCTGTCTGAACAGTATGTGTGTTGTGGTGAACATTACTATATTTGGCATGGTAGATGGGTGTGTGTTTACAAGAGGTGTGTGTCATTATTAAGAGCGTGTGGGTGTACAGACACCATGACCCAGTCGTGACCTGGGGCATCGCCGAAGATGAGCACACGGCGAATACAGCATTCCACGACATTGTGTATTAATGTCTGCATACTCGCCCACAGGTTATGAGTTTCAACCCCACCCTCTTACTGTCTAGGGGTAAAACTGTCCCAAAAAGGAAAAACAAGTTCGTCCAGTACTATGCTTCATTTATCATCTCTATCATTTAGAGGTCAGCCGGTATATACAATATACTGTATGTTGTATGAAAAAAGCGATGTCTGGTAGTGCACTTAAAAAAAAAAAAAAAACGAGTCAAAACAGATGCTGTTTGCTTTGACTGAAATTGCACAGTGACAGATAAATAGAGACCTCACTGATATAAACAAACACATCAAATTAAATCAACAGTCCTCGTCTGCAATATGGCACTACACTACTGCTAGGATACCAAAGTGTTTTGTGACACTTCTTACAGTGCGGTTTGCATTTGGGAAAAAAAAAATAATCCCAAAACATGGAAAAAAAGATCGTTTAATTAGAACAAAAAGAAAAGAAAAAAAAAAAAAGATTATTTGGACAGAGTACAAGTTGATCTTTTTCCACTTCTGATAAATAACAAAGCTGATAAAACTATAATACACAGTGTGTCAAATATTTCTGTTCTTACACAGCTGGGACGTTTTAAACATTGGGTAAAATCAACCCAAACAGTTATTTCACTGCTTCCAACTACAACCCTTAAAGTCTCTGAGATAACGCCACCTTGTGTCTGAACATGGACCCTACTTACAGTATATTGCCCAACACCAACAGACCAACCCATTTTGCTTTGACTCAGTCTCCGCCCACACACCTATTGTTTATTATGATGAGGAAACCAGGATTTTAAAATGGAGACCTAGAATGGGATCATGTCAAGCCCATGTGATTCAGTCCCCGGGGAAGACCCATGGATCCAGCTGCATTTACCACCATAAGGCTTCACTCACTTTATGTCGTCATGGTGGAATCTCCAAAACAAACATAAAACATGGAATCAGGAATGACAGCTCGATCACTCACTGGTGCTGAATGCGTCTACCTCTGTGGCAAGCCTCTACCTGTTTTACTCAAGGTATGTTTCAGACACACAGAAGTCGAGGTGTGTAAGCATGAGCTCACGAGTCTTAAACCTTCTTAGAGGGATCTTGTAAAGCTCTATGTGTTCCTGTGGAGCCTTAGAGGGACTGGTCAACGCTTAGAAAGCATCCACTCCTTTAATTCAATTCCTTTAATAGTTGTTTTGTTGAGGGTGAAATTTGATGTTTAAATGATGCCTTCTAAATTCCACCAGGTACAATTTAATAACCTTGTAATATACCTAACAAACCTATATGTCCTTGTTAAACAGCAGCTTTTATTCTAATTTCAATGTCAGAGAGCATGATAACTCTGATTAAGCAAACTAGTCGAATAATAAAACACAAATATACACCTAAAAGCAGACAGATGGATATCAGATCTCATTCTCACGGTAGACAGATCTCATTTTCACCAAAAATAAAGGTTATATTATGTAGTTCCTTTAACTGAAACTCTGTGATTCCAAAGACTCTCAATTTGATTTATATATTTTATTTTCTTGGGCTTTATCCCTTTTTTTTTTTTTTTTACTAGAGACTGTCACATCAGATCATGCGATCCACAAGATCTGACACAGGAATTACACCAAACTCTCTTCCTGTTGCAACCCTTTCATTTTTCTAACTGGGCTTGGAACTGGTACTGCATGCAGTGGCTGAGGTGTATGGGGTGTACAGTTAAGAGTCTTGACCAAGGGACCCAACAATGGTGACCTGGTGGTGGAAGGGTTTAAAACCCTGGCCTGATGTTGTTGTGTTTAAAATTTTACTTCTAAAGTATTAGGTGAAAGACACAAATAGATACTGTATAAGCAACACAGTAACTGATATACAGTATATAGTATAAATTCCATCCGTCCATCTAGGAACCTCTGTAGTCCAACAAGGGACTGTGGAGGCCAGTGGGGATCAGTGTATTTATTCCCATTTGTATGATTATGCAGGACCTGCGGTCAACATTCACACAGTACAGGTAATGCCAGTTAGCCTAATATTCATGTCCTTGGACTGTGGAAGGAAATCAGAGAACCCGGAGGAAACCCACCAAGCAAAGGAAGAACATGCAAACTAGAGTAGATGCACACAGATCCATTGTGGGAATCGAACCCGGGAACAAGGCGACAGTAAGTCACCACTAAGTCACCAAGCCGCCATGGTATGGCTTACTTACAGTGCCAATTAAAATAATTACAGCATGCTTGATCATGGCTTTTGTACTATAAAGGTTCCAGTAGGAACCCTAACAGTCGCAAAGATGTTGTGATGACATTTACCATATGGACAATGTTGTTTTTGAAAGTTAGAATGACTTCAATAAAATGATAAATGATGATTAAGATAACATTGAATGAATGACCCAAACTCATGATTTCAAAGACAACCACAAAACATGCATATTATCATGCATTCACATGACAGCCGACCACATCCATAGTTCCTTAAGTGTCTAACAAGGTTTAGAATTCTGATCAGTATTGGAACGGACACAACAGCTTCCCACACACTACTCATGTACTGTGTCTCATGCCACACATCTCTTAGTGTTGTAATGTTACCTCTGTTTCATTTTCTTTCTGAAATATTACCATAAGGTGTATCTAAGCTACCAAATTACTCATGGCAACATGGTGATCAAACTGCATCATGTCTGCTTTCATTAAGTCGGGTTTTTGAACCCCTTTGGCTGCTTTCCAATTTAATATTTTGTTAAATTGTCTGAGATTTTCTGTGAAGCATTTGTTGTTCAATATTAATTGCATCAATATTGATATAGTATTGTAATCTATTGCAGTAAACCTATAGTACACTACTGTGAACAATGTAAGGGTAAAAAAGAAATGGAAGTGATTTCAAATTCCTAGAATTGTACATCATTCTTTCCTGAAGCTACAAAAGGCACAAAAGGAAATGTGCAATTCCTGTCGACTTAAAAAACGTATATAGTGCATTGACCTTTCTGCTATAGTAACCTCCCAATCCATGGCACCTAACACCAGAAGGGTGAAAAACAGCATAATATCAATGGAGCTATAAAATATTGTATATATTTAACATTAGAAGAAAAACTTACATCAATGTCACAGACTCTGTATATACAATGAGATCAGGACTTCTTCCATGTCTAGCAGGTGGTATTGGAATGCCTGGGCCTGTTTCCAGACTCAAGAACAGTTCCTACTTTTGGACCACCAAATTCTGACCTCATTCCAATTTCTATCTCAGACCATACACTTTGTACTAATAAATCAATTCCATTGCACTATAGATCATCTAAAGCACACCACTCAGTATACAGGCAAGTGAATGGTCCTGAGTGTTCTTTCTACATTCAAACTTTTTTATTGAACGTTATTTAGTTTCATTGCACTACTGCATGCAACTCTGTCGCAACTCTTGTCGCACTTCAATATACAGTACAGTGCACAAACTCCAGAAGGATAATAATTTTCTTGCCTTTTGATGCATTTGACATTTAAGGTCTTCAACAGGAATTGAACGACATTGCTGTTGAATTTTCTGTTCTAATTGGTCACAAGCTCAGCACTGCATTTATCTTGGAAATGGGAACCGGACCTTGGAATTATATCATGTTTAACCTCTGTGTGTTAACAAAGTGAGAAAAAAAAATGAAAGCCTCAATGTTCATTTTTTCTTAGCAACAAGTTAGCTACAATGATGTATTTTTTTTCCTCTGCCTTAAAACTTATATAATTGATCTTAATTAAATACTTAAATAACATACAGGATAAAGTACAGTATCACATATTCAAAGGTAAAAATGTACTCCTTTGTTTACTTTGTGAGCATTAATGTTGATTTGACATCACTTGCCTGACTCATGTTTGTGTTCACACCCTTGCATTTCTGAGTAGTAATTCCAAATTGAGTGGGTGTTTTGTTTGTTTCTCAACTCAGAAATTCCATGTTCTGCATTTTAGTCTAATGCAATTTAGTCTAGTCTCCAGGATCAGCACTTAAAGTTAGAGTTTTAACTTAGTTTTCCAGCACATGAATGTTTTCAGGATTTAAGGTTTTACAGTTTCTCTGTAACATGATTATCTTATTAAAGAGAACGAGCAGCTGATGAGTGAATGACTCTATACATTTGCTAAACTGTAAGTGATACCAGCTATACTTAAATGATATTAAATATTACAGAGATGTCCACAACATTAAATGTCCTTACAAACTAATAAAAAAGAGTGATCTGTCATTATTCATTATCAAATTGCTGTGATATAAAACACTATGTGAGATGCTTTGATTGAAGAATAATCAACTTTAAGTTTATAAAAGAATTTCCAATTTGAGAAGCACCCAACACCTTTGCTTTTTGCTTAACAGCACCCCCCCAAAGATTTTATTAATTAATTCATTCATTCATTTATTCATTTTCTACACTGCTTATCCTGTTCAGGGTTATGGGAGGCCTGGAGCCTATCGCAGGAGACTTCGGGTATGAGTACTATGGGCAATTTGGAAACACCAGTTAGCCACTCTGCATCTCTCAGGACTGTTGGAGGAAACTGGGGTACCCGGAGGAAACCCACCGATTATGTAAACTCCATGCACACACACCCATAGTGGGAATCAAACTCTTGACCCTGTAGGAGCGAGGCCACAGTGCTAACTACTCCACTGTGCCACCCCAAATGTTTTACTCCTTACATAGCAAGCATAACATTTGTAATTAAACTATGCCACATGACAAGTTTTTTATCCATCCCTCTCTTTCTCGCCGAGTGTGCATGTGTGTGTGTTAGACAATGCAAGGCCTGGCACCTCCTCTGGCTCTAGCTATCTGATAAAGGCTTTAACATCTTCAGACAACTGCTTCCAGCTTGGAGAGTTCAGCTGTAGGAGTTTACTGTTTACGATATTACACCGCTCCAAGAGTGAACAATACGCCTGTTGTTTACAGATCTCCACTTAATACGGGCCACATTGAGGCAGAAAGGTCTGGCCAAAATCAGACGCCCAGCCCTCTAATGCCTCACTTCTGCTACCTCGCTTTAGAAACAAATGATACTTTCGTGGAAGCTATTTTACCAAGGTCATCTGTCGGCCTTGGGAAGACTTTGAAATGCTTTATTAAACGATCATCATGTCCAGTGTTATTTTTCTTTCCTACACGCCTGTAAGACCACTTTTGCTGCAAAATATTTGATCATGAATGTTTACCCTTGACTTGTCATATATATATGTATGGCCATTTATGATTGATCCAAGTGTTATGAAAAGACACTCTTCCCATCTCTCTTGAGGGCGTAATCACTTGACATGACCATCAATGATTTGACACAAGTTCCCACCTGGTCTTGGAGGACCCCCCACCCCCCACCCCTGCCCTGCACATTGTTGTGCTTTCCCTGCTCTATCATGCCAACCTCAATTTGAAAAGGTTTGTTTATTAGCTGATTAGTTAAATGTGTGTTGGGAGCTAAGAAAACACTAAACTGTGCTCCAAGATCAGTATTGGGAACCTGTGGGGTAAAATGAAATTAGCCCCAGTCTCTACATCCTTTTTCTGCCACTACTATTCCAGAACAGTTCCTAAAAAATAAATCAGATGATATAGATGCCAGAACCGAGTCTTTTATATATTTTTTCATTAAGGTTTTTTTCACTAAGGCAAGCCAGATCATTTATACTAGCCAGAATGATGGAATGATGGTCTCATTGACAGTGACTGCTTGGTGGATTTCAGCAGCTAGTGATCAACAAAAGTATGTTGTGGTCAATGGCACATGCTTTGCTCTTCTGCAGCAATTATTAAAATACCAGAGATACTTGTGAATCACATGATAAATTCAGGGTGCATTCCTTCTAATGGGAGTTTTTATATGAATCCTTTTTAGTCTTTAAAATATCTACACTTCTGACAGAGAGATCCAGCACTGGCCCACTCGTGACTGACTAACGTACAACGATAAATGGTGAATTTGCAGAGACTTGAGGAATGGTCAATTAGCACTAAATGATTTCCTGAAATCAGGCTTTGCCAAAAACAACTGACTAACATCAATGTGAATGGATTTCCAATTCCATTCTGGAGGAAAAAAAATTAATCAAATGATGTCATCTGTGGAGTAGATTTAGAGAAGGGAAATCATCTTGGCATGGGGTTTTTGGGTTCAGCTGCTTCTCAGTTTGCGAAGGATAACATCATTCTGTGAAGCATCACTCTCACTTAATGACTGAACAACGTCCTGGCAAATTTGAAAAAAAAATAATAATAGGGAAGTATTGAAATATTGACAGTTGGATAAAAAGACATAGAAAAGCTGTTGGAACGAGAACCTAGAATGTTGTAAAGCACCAAGTAAAAAGAGTTTTCATAACCACATGCACATTCAATTATATTTAGAAAGAGTTTATATTGTTCTGTGATTTATTTAGCAATAGCAGTTTCCATAGCTGGCCAAATGGCAAACTGTCTAAAAGGCCATAACTGTCTTTGATTCAGTTTTCATCAAACAAAAACAATAATGTCTGCCTGGAATGCAGATAAATAACTATATGCCATTCTATACGGCTTCTCCCAATAACTGCCTGCCACTCACTGGCTCTGTTTTTGCTCTCACCTGGTTACCAGAGCATTAAACAGTCACTTATGTTGATGAGCACACCCACTGTGTGTTCAACCCACTTCTTTGGAAACAGAGAGAGAGAGAGAGAGAGAGAGAGAGAGAGAGAGAGAGAGAGAGAGAGAGAAGATGACAGTCGACGACAGAGTAATGATTCTATTTTGGGATCATCAACTCCGAAACATTCAAACAGTCTCCTTCTACTTTGACCTCACTTTCCACAGCTCTGTGCTCACTCACTTAGGATTTGAACCTAATACTAACACATAAAAGCACTTAAACACAGTCTCACATTTGGCTCTAGGCAGCAACACAGGTCCTCACATACAGTAATGCTGTACTCCTGGAATTAAACTCCTGAAGACTTTCAGAGAAACTTTCCTATGACATATCTCTGGACTTTCCTATGGGAAAAAAATATATATAATAAAATCACAAACATATGTAAGTCATATGTCATTAGATGCATTAACCATATCCTGAAATTCAAGTAACTCAAGTTGTGGCATCATGTGAATGATATGTAAGCATAAAAAATAAAACTGGAAATTTTATATGAGATCATTTAATAAAGTTCACTTACTCAAGATAAACCCTTAAAGATGAGAGAGGCCTGTAATTTTCATTATAGGTTTACTTTAACTATGAGAGACAAAATAAGAAAAAAAAAATCCTGAAAATCACATTGTAGGATTTTTAATGAATTAATTGGTAAATTCCTCGGTAAAATAAGTATTTGGTCACCTACAAAC
>JAQMYJ010000033.1:30351288-30361561 GCA_030014305.1 Clarias laeviceps
AGTGAAAATGAGCCGTGAAAGTGAGGCCGAAAATGAGCTTCCCCTATTTGACAGACCAGTAGCCGCCACTGCTCTGAATGTAGGCAAAACTAAAGAAATGACAACCAATTTCATAGGAGAAGTCAACCAATATCATAGCTGATTTGTACCTGGTGTGGAAGCCCATCTTGTTAACTGTGGCAATCAGCAGGTTCAGTGTAGTGAGGACAGATTGTGGCTTGGAGCAGGGCTGAGTTGTAAGCATTTTAGTGAAAATCTGCTCTGTTGGCCTTTAGTTGGAGCTCATGCTCTCTCGCATGATGTCAATCTTCTGGAGAACCACATTGGCAGCTTCATACTGTAAGTGCAGCTACAATATTACTTGATGTAATTTGCCTGATATGGTGTCTAACTGTGCTAAGCACATGCTGTCACACCCTTGTGCTCTAGGATTGGCTTCGATTTCAAGATCTTTCCTTCAAACTTCCTACCAGTCTCAGGTAAGAAGGAATTCTTCTAATCAATCATAATATGGTATAAGGAATTTGTTCGGCAAACATTATCAGACTGGAACACTTTACAGTTGCATGCTTTGAGTATGCGATGACACACTAACATTCAACCTTCAATTCAATCTTTAAACCTTTAAATATTATTTAGCTAAAATACAGCATGAAACATTTAACATTGGGGCTGAGGGGGATTCTTTTTCTTGTAGATAGAAGTCAACACTATTGAGAGAGAACTCTGTCAGAGCAGAAATACTGGCTCCTGAGACTACTTGTGAATAACATGACAAACAAGGAATGGTCCAAGTGTGTGGCACTATCATCATAACATATCATATTTTATTGATTCCCAGCACTGCTTATGTCGAAACACTTGGAATGTCACAATGTTGCTGCTTCCCATAGATTTATGCCTGGATTGTGCTTACTAGGGCCAAACCTAGTCTCTCAAACGATGTCTGATGGGATACTAGTCATGAAGGTTTCACGTTTCCTCTTTAAAAGCAAAAATGTAAACTGCAATTGGAAAAAAAAACAAAAAAAACAGAAGAGCGTAGTTGCTGCAAATAATGTATGGCTAAAAATATTGACAGTATAATGGTATATATTACACACGCAGTTAAGCATTCAACATTAAATGCAAGCCTTCTAGATCTAGTGGAATTGCCTTTATCTAAATCTGGCTATGACGACAGATCTTTAGATCTAAAGAGATACAGAACATATTTTTGTCATTTACCTCTAATGTAGTATTTCCAATGGAATTTCCAATTCCATCATAGGTTTAAAATTCAATATAGATGTAGGGCTGTGTGATATGGCAGTGCATACTGTATTTTTCCATGTTGTTGATATTGCAAGAGCCACTTTTTCGGTCACTCTGTCATTTGTAAGGTCTTGTTCAGATGGTTTTGTTTCACAAATCTGATTCTTTAGGACCGACTGTCCACACTGTTTTCTTAAAGTGATCAGATCAGATTTGGCCCTATTTAGAGTGGCAGCCCAAATCTGACACATTGTTGACCTGTCTGCATTGGATGCTGTTGAAAACTTGCATGCAGCATGATATTTCCTCATATACTGGCCTGTTCCTTCTATATATTCCCTCTAGTTTTGCCTGTATGTGCACTGAAGCGTCCCTCAAGTTATTAGACATTTCACTTCATCCTCTGTGCAGGGACTATTGTTCTCCATGTCCACACTGTGGTTAAGCCAGCTGCTTGTCCTGAAATTATGGTCAATTTAGCCTCACGGAAAATTCAAGTGCATGGCCTTTACATACTTAGCAGCATTAGTGCCAAAAGCAGAAAAAATTCCCTTTGTGACCTCCTGATGGATAGCAAATGAACTTTCCACAAATTATTTATATTTTTACATTATATTAACAAAAGTAATATTTTTTATTTCCATCACCATTTCTTACATCATCTGCCGGCTTATTATTCAATGAGTTTTCCACATGCATACTTGTCCCATACCATGTGATCGTGTGGACTTGAACTTCCGTTCCAGTTGCAAGTTACATAATGGACTGTTTGAAATCCTACAGTATTTGAGTGACTAGAGCATCTAGACTGAGATACATCATTAGGAATCCAATCTGAATCTGATCTCAAACCACATCTGGTTGTGGTTCAAACCAGATTTGCAAAAATCAGATTTAATGTAATTTCTTACTGTTTAGACCACATAAAATCAATCTGATTCCAAACTGATTCCAATCTGCATATGCCAAAAATGAGATTTGGGTTAGCAGACTGAACATGTACATGAAATGTAGTTTTTTTTTATAGATACCTTTTTATAAATTTTAATGGAATTTTAATATATTAAATTATCCATATCATGGATAGTCTAAATAGAGGAAAAACAATTCCATAAACACATTTGATAATGATGGCTAGTCAGGTTTTTTGGCTTGTATTTTAACAACAGCTAAACTAAATGGGTCTAAACTAACCACTGCATCCCACAAACACCCCACAAAGCCTGTTGTTTGGCCCTTGTCAAAGACTCTCAAATCCTTGCATAGTTATTAGTTAACAAAAAAATTTATTGACATCTGTATTGGGTGATACTTAAGGTTTTAGTATCAGTATCCTTTAAAATGGTTTAATGTCATCTCTGTATAAGTCACAAAAATATGAACTCACTTTCTCAACGTCTATACTGCTTGGAGCCTATCCCAGGAGACTTTGGTACACCTTGGACAGGGTGCCAATCCATTACAGGACACATACAAATGTTCTCATATGCTCATTCACACACTACGGGCAATTTGTGAAAGCCAGTTAGCCTAATCTGCATGTCTTTGAACCATGGAAGGAAACCGGAGTACCCAGAGGAAACCCACTAAGCACAGGGGAGAACATGCAAACTCCATGCACACAGAGGCTGGACCGAACCTGGCCGAGAGTCGAACCCGCACCCTGGAAGTGCAAGGCATGCCACCGTGCCGCCTAAAATATTAACTCAATATATAAATTAAATCAAGAAAAAAACGATAAATATTTAAGTAATTTTAGTAAATTATAAGTAATTATATTATTTTTAACTGTATGTGGCCATGTAACATGAAATGGCTTACTGATATTTTAAAACAAGTTTAAATCTTAGGCTTTTATGTTTATTAATTACAAGGTGATTTTTCAGTTCTCAGTATCTTTGTCTCATGCAGCCAGAGAGAAACAATGGGCATTAATGTTCATTTAAAAAATACATTTTAAAAGAGAAAAATCTTCAGAATATGTGTGTCAAGGATAAAAGCCCACTGGATATGACGCACATAAACACACACAAAAAAAGACGAAGGAATTCAAGAGGAAATGGACAATGAAATTAAGATACATAGCATAATGATTGCTTCTGTTTAAGCATTCAGGAGAAATGACTTGGAGAAGCACAGCTTTTGATGACGCAGGGAAGCTGCAAAAGAACAGAAAGTCACGCCTTCACCTTATGATCCTGTAAAAGTTGGTGCTTCTCATCAGTGGTCTTTGCGATATTCATGTTTTGTGTCATCATTTGACCTGTGATCTTCCCTGCTTAATGGAAAGGGAAGCATTTACTTGCAAATTTGGAAGATAATCGTTTTATGTATGAAAAGCATCTATTCAAATGATAAAGATGCAGGAAAAAGCTTTTATGAAATGCCCTTCTGAGCTTTTATTTTAAACTAAAGTGCATCACATGATATGCAATGCCATACTGCACTTCATTATCCATCTTTAACCCTTTAAACAGTGTGATATTTCACAGGTTGAGGTCCTGATGGAAGAAAAGAAGAAGTAAAAACATAAGTTACGTTTAGTTATGCTGTTTTATCAGACACAGATAGAGATACTTTATAATAATTATAATAATTATTATATATAATAATAATAGTTATTATTATATAATAATTATTATTAATAATAAAATAATTATGAATAAATAATTTGCATATACCACCGTGATGTTGAATCTTGAATCTAATTTATCAGAAGGTGTTGATTAATTGCCTCTAAAAGCCATAGTCCTGAGAGCAGCTCAGACTGTAATTCAAAGCACTGGTTTATACTGTATGATTTGTTTGTTCTAATTATGGTTTATACAGAAACAACCTTTTAAACACATTTACCTTTGCAAGTATTTTCTTTTTCTTTTTTGTACTATTTTATGCTGTTTTCTATAAATGTTCACTATATACTATGTATCAATACTGGAGGTGTCCAAACTATGAAATAACAGATTAAATCAATTAATAATCAGTCAATGGTTACAATTACACAGTAAACCACAATGCATCTATAAAAAAACAATTGCCAACCAATTTTTGTCATGCGATTGGTAAAGCAAAATTAACACCTAGGCAAAATATTGGCTGCCATGTATGGACTAAAGGCACTAAATTTATATAGTTTTGCAAAATCACAAAAAATTATAATTTATGTGACCACAAAAGGCGGCACTGTGTTCCGGGTTCAATTCCCGCCTCTGGTACAGTATGTGTGCATGGAGTTTGCATGTTCTCTCCGTGTTTGGTGGCTTTCCTCTGGGTACTCTGGTTTCCTCTCACAGTCCAAAGACATGTAGATTAGGTTAATTGCTGTAGATTAGGCTGCTAATTGGTGATCTCAAATTGCCCGTAGTGTGCGAATGAGTGTGTGTGCCCTTTGATGGATTGGCACCCTGTCTAGGGTGTACCCTGCCTCATAACCCCAAGTCTCCTGGGATAAGCTCCTGTGATAAGTTTTCAAATATATTTATTTCATTTTGCAGTCAAACAGTTCACCTGGACCTACAGTATGCAAGTTGTGAATGTATAAGTGTGTATGGTGCTGCCATCCTATTTAAGGTGTTTTTTTTTTTTTTCACCTAGTCTTCAATGTTCCTAGGCTCCAGATAGGACCATAATTCAATGCCCTGACAGGTAACAGGTTGAAAATGCACATACCCATGTGTGCTATAAGGGTAAGTGGTTTTACAGTACGTGAATCTATCCTGCTCAGCACTGAATGCACAACTGCTGTGGAGGGTAAGAGGGGATGGTTAAAAATAGAAGGGTCACTATTTGTAGTCAGCTAAATTTTTTGTGTAATGGTGAAACTAAGTGAAACTGCGTTAATTTGTGGCTGTTTAATGATGTATAACAACCATTAAGAGGGAAGATTAATGCCAAAGAGGATATTCTATTCAAATCGGAATATCTATGTGAGTTTCATTTACCTTTGAAATCGTATCAATGATACACTGATGAGCCAATATTTTGTTGGTTTCCACTTGTGCCATCTTGGCATCTCTGGCTCCTTGGGGCATGACTCCACAAGACCTACTTGGGTGTCCGGTGGTGTCCGGCACCAGCGTTGGATCCTTTATGTGCCATGGGTTGTGTGGTGGGGACTCTGTAGATCAGACTTGTTTGTTCAGCACATCCCATGGGTGCTTGATCAGACTGGGATCCGGGGAGTTTGGAGGCCAGGATGGCAGCCGTGGGCTCTTTGTGAGCCCCGTGTGTGGTGGGCTGGGGCACACTGGGTATTCTGGTGATTTTCTATAACTGGTGAGTTGTCTTTCTGTCTTTTATTTGGGATCGGATCAGACAGGCTAACACCACTTGTTCTCACTGTGGCATAGGTGAGTCTTGGATGCCCATGAACCTGTCAGCAGTTCACTGGTATATAATTGATAATCAATGTCATTGTGTTAACACGATGTGGTGTTAATGTTATGTGGGGGTTATTCTTATGGCAGATTGGTGTAATTGCGGTCATAAAAAGGCAATTGTGCCTCAGTTCCAATATGCATCCTCTATAGCATATCTTTATATTCACTCCATTATCTACAGTAAGAGCTTTGTCAAAGCCTACCTTTTAGTATGTAGGCTTTATATGTATTTGTATACATATACATTCAGAAATTCCTTGTCAATATAATACTTCCTCTGAGAATGAGGCTGTATCACTGTTCAGTTAAAAAAAGAGCAAGAATTTCATAAATAAACCACTTTAGAGTTTGACTATCCTCTTGCACCTGTTCTAATGGGCTATACTGCCTCAGTATAGGAGGTTAGGGGTGTGTAAAAGCCAGTATGTTATGACTCACAGCCCCTCTGAGTCATACAGAATGACACAAATCAATGACAAGCTCGATGTTTTCATCTCTGCTCCTTTGTGATATTAAATTCCCCTTCACTCACATCAAGGTTCTTTTCATCTCTATCTCTTTTCTCTCTTTGCTCTTTCCCTTTCTCCTCAGCATCTCTCTTTGTAATTCTGATAACGTGCCTTTTAGCTGCTACTGGTGTGTGTGTGCGCGTGCGTGTGTGTCTATCCGTCCATATACGTCTGCTGTGAGCACGTATTTGTGTAGGTGCCTCAGTGAATGTACACCAGGCAGCGGCTGCACTCAGTGACCCTGCTTTCTCTCTCCCTCACTACATCTGCACGTTGATGAAGAGTGCAATGCGTTCTCCTCCATCACCAGCGTGCCCAGGGGTGACAGCTCCTCAACGAACACCGCTCTCCAGTTAATTAGCTAATTAGCAAGCCCGCTTAGCTGGCCACGATAGGGCTGCCGCTCTGGCTACAAAAGAGGAGTCAGGCAGCCACAAATTACCTCCTGACACCAGGGATAAAATATGAATGCATGTGCCTGGATGTGTGTGTGTGTGTGTGTGTGGGATACGGTTGATAACAGGTCGTAGATGGACTGAAAGGTCACTTCGAGGTAGAGCGTAATGAGCTGAGCTTGGAGGGCACATCAAGTTCTCGCCTAAATGCTTTTCATTCTTAATGCCGCCTATATATGTATGCGCACTGCTCAAACTCATGCATGCAAATCAGACAGTGCTTTAATTAAGCCGTCCACTTAATGGCAACAAGCAACCATGGATACCATATAAGGAGTCTTTGCCATTTTCCACAAAACCCCTGGCTCATTAATGGAGTTCATTAGAAATGAATGTGAACTACATCTTAAAATAGCCCTGCCTGCTACGGTCAGCTTGTGTTTCCACTCAAGCGCAAAGTGGAGTTTCATTCACGGAAAGAGCTGACATCAATCACGGCATGCGTGGACACCTCCACATGAATGAGCCTCAGAAATGATGCATAGAAAGAAAAAGTTTTTCGTATCTGAATCATAAAATGTAACTTTTTGATGGCATCGTTGAATCTGTACTGTATGCGTTAAATTCTGCATGCATGAGAAATCAGCTCATCATTTACCTTTAAAAGTAGTACCTATTGTCACAGCTTATACTAGCATTAATTGCATTAATCTATCAATTACTGATAAGAGTTTTAATTCAAACTTCTCCAACTCATATAAAATAATAAAGTTTTATATAACAAGACGCATAGACAATGGTTTAAGCTAGACATATTAAACTATGTTTAAGCTAGACATACTGTATACTGTACACTGGAGGCCAAAAGGATAAACACAATACAGGTCATATATTATTTCTCCAAAACAGGTGATGTCACTAATTAGGTCTCGTCTATCTGGCTAAAGAGTTGTGCCAATTAGAATCAGCTGGTTCAGGTAACGAATGGACGGAATATGTGGCAGATCTTTTAATTTCTGATCCCAGGACATCCACCTGTGCAAGAAAGTGAATTGTGAACATGTGTTATTTTTATTATATGAATTAGTATTATTTAAATAAAATGAAAATGTTATTAAAACTCTGAATTTCTACTTAATTTGGAAGCCTGGGAAAAACTCTATGTATGGCTAAACTTTGCAATATATGCAATGGGGTCAAAAGTATGTGGACACCCCTCCTCTTGCGTGAGTTCCGGTTTTTCAACAACATCTATAGATAACAGGTGCATTTAATCGACCTGTTGTGTTCACATTTTTGCTTACCCCTCGTCTTGCCATCTGCACATTGCCTGACCCATTGACTGTTTCTGGATCAGTATTTAAGCTGTGCTTTGGACTTGTTTGCCTTATTGTATATTATCTCTCACTCACTCACCATCCTGTATTCAGGTTGCAGAGACCTGGAGCCTATCCCAGGAGGCTTGGGGTACGAGGTGGGGTACACCCTGGACAGGGTGCCAATCCATCACAGGGCACACACAAATACACTCACACACTCATTCACACACTATGGGCAATTTGGGAATGCCAATTAGCCTAACCTACATGTCTTTGGACTGTGGGAGGAAACCGGAGTACCCGGAGGAAACCCACCAAGCACTGGGAGAACATGCAAACTACAGTACATGCACACAGAGGCGGGAATCGAGTCTGGCATTGTATATTATAATATCTTTTATTTCTACTTGCATCTGTTTAAACAGTTTCATAGGGATTACTTTGTAGACAAAATAGATGCAGCAGAATCATAGGACATACTTTAACACCAGGATTATGCCGATGTGACCCATTTACCCTGAATTATGTTTCTCAATGCCCAGGCTCCATATGATGAGTTCCCTCTGGAACAGGTCCTACTATAGTATTTTTTATTGAACACATGGTGGACCCAAAATCTAATGAAGAATGAATAAGGATTGTATTGTCCTACAGTACAGTAACTCACTGGTTCACAAAAATATAAAGGCCTCAGAAACCATTCAATGTTTATGAAGTTGCTGAAACAGGTGCTCCTGGTGCTCAGATACATATCTTTACTTGAGTTTTGTTCTCAGTATGTGGGTCATATGCAGTTAACAAAGCAGAACTGAGGGGAGCAAGGTGTCCTCCAAAGAAAAGCTCATGTCAGAGGTCAATGAGGTAACCTCCACTACAGAGTCCAGCTCCAGTGAAAGGCAGATGAACCAGCCTTTCATGTTGAGCTCCAGACAAAGGTTGACAGGATGGCCTCCCACACCCAAATCGGAGTAGAGGCTGATTAGGTGGACTCCCACACTCTGTTCTAGCCAGAGGCCAATGGCTTGGCCTTTCACACCCAGTTCCAGGTACACACTGAACCAACAGGCCACCCACTTGTTGCTCCAGGTCAAAGCTGGCAGGGCAGCCTCCCACACCAGGTTCTAGCCAGTGCTTGACAAGGCGGTCTCACTAGTCCAACACATGACGGAGACCCACCAGGCACTTTGTCTAGCATAACATACCCCAGAGCCTGCCCAGGTGGGTGGCATTGCCATAAACATCCTGGCCGGAGGATAAAGATGGTTCTCTCGTGTCCAGCCGACGTTAGCCACTGACTCTGGCAAGGAAGTCCTTATCTCTCCTTCCGCCCTTTACTACAGACATTACTATGTCACCCTGTGCTGTGGAGGATGTTGCTATGCCTCTCTACCTGTCTGCATTGTTCTTCATCTCTGCCATCATTCCCTGCCTTTACTATGGACATTAGTACGTCACCCTGTGCCGTAGAGGATGTTGCTATGCCTCCCTGCCTGTCTCCATTCTTCTTCCCGTCTGCCACCCTTCCCTGCTTTTACTACGGACATTACTACATCACCCTGTGCCATGGAGGATGTTGCTATGCCTCCCTACCTTCTTCCTCTCTGCCACCCTTCCCCGCCTTTACTACGGACATTATTACATCACCTTATAAATTTGCCTAGCAGTGCACACAGGAACATGGTCAAGCATTGGTCTGTGAAGGAATTGGGGAAAGAAAGGACACCTAATGAGAATGTGGCTAATTAGGGTTTGTCTGTTTCGTTGAGCAAGGAAATAATAAAGCTCAAGCAGAGTGGGACAATGGGAGAGATAGCAGATCTTAAAACCCAGCAACCCTGTGTGTGTGATTTGTTATAGAAGAACAAGGGCACAACAAGAACTTTACATAATAAAACCATTGTCAACTCATATGAAATCCTCCTGTCTCTATCCTTCTTCTCTCCAGACATTCTTTTGTCAAAAAAGGGCAAGTGTATTGTTATCACTCCAGATGGGATTATTCATACAGTATATCAGAAGATATTACTTATATATTGTAGTGTTTATAGTTGGATTTAATGTCATAAATTATCTCATCTCATTAGTTCCTGTTATCGCTGACCTTATAGCAGCTGTAAACAGTTGTCCTGATATTGTCCTTTGTCCTGAAGACCTGGCGAAGAAAACGTACATTTTTCCCTTGTTAAGCGGTACGAATGGAGAATCTCTCTGTGTTCATTTACGGGAATTCTATTCATCTACTGCCTCTCTTTCTTGTGGCATTCCCCAAGGGTCCATTTTGGGCCCTATTTTGTTTTTTTTGTATATGCTCCCGTTGGGGATATTTTTAAAAAGCACAACATCTCCTTTCATTTTTATGCGGATGATGTACAAATTTATTTGCCTGTCAAAACAAATGACAAAGCTTCATTTTTGTC